>CM022470.1:7207845-7242126 GCA_011952105.1 Coreoperca whiteheadi | reverse complement strand
GAGGGGGGTGGGGGGGTTGGAGAGGGGTGGAATCTCACTGCTGATTAGTAAATCGAAAACCGTGTGTGGTCATTCACCCCCACTTCAGCTCCTATCCTGGCCCCCTCCGGGCCACATACACAGCCAGAGCCTCTTGAATAGAACAATGCTGCGAGTTTTCATGCTGGGTAAAGCCTCCACTGGGTAAATTCTAAATATGTTTGCCAGCATTTGCATACAGCTGCAGGAGTTAACTAAAGAGAAACCTCCCGGGGAAGGGTTTCTAGTCTGTCTGTGTTTCTTAACTGAAATTTAAAAGAACAGTTACTTTCATGGAATACTAATTCACACCAAAAATAAATAAATAAATAAATGAGAAAAGATGGCTGCGTGTGAAGCAGAGATAAGAGGGGAGGGCGCACAGGGTGAGGAGAAGAGGGAGATGAGAGCAAAGAGCGGGGAGGCTGCACTCCTGACCACAGGAAAGGTCTGGCACGGCCTCGTCTGAGCTGAACATGGTGCCTGGCTGGCTGTCTCCAGCTCCACGGGAAGGAAGGGCACCAGGCCCCCCCCCCGGCTCCATCCCCGCTCCTGTCCCAGAAATTCAAAGCATTTTCAGCACTTTTTATCAGGACAAATGATTTGTACAGCAGGTCACAGGAGTGCTAGCATGAGTGCGGCAGGGGCAAAGTGTGGCGAAGGGTGAGGCAAATGGCATGCAAACTGTGCAGCCGTGCAGAAGTTCTCTTCTAAAACTGATTTTTAACACCAGGCTGTCCTCTTCAATGACAACCACCCACTTTTCTCTGACCACTTGTGCTTTTCTACTCCACAGTGAACCCATCTGATTAACTCAAATACAGCGCCAAGCGTTTTTTTCCTAAATGCTAAAAGCACTCATTCTTGGAGTTATTATTGTACTATTAAGAGAGGAATTCATGGCACACCATGAAGATGTCGGTGCCAGCTGCAAAATGAATTTACGCTCTGTTAAAAGCAGCTACTACGTGCCAGTTGTACAAATCAATTCACTCTGGAACAGGAAGTACTGTGATCCATTTTGTTCATTTTTTTTTAATGACCCTGCTCTCAGTATGAAGTTATATTGTTTCAGAGTGATTAATGGGGAAATAATAGAAAACAGGACGAGGTACTGTATTTGACAAAGTTATATTGTGATGAAAAAGAGGTTTTCTGTTTCAAACGCACAGATTCACCAATATATTGCATCTGGTATTAGCCACAAAGGGTAACCTTTTACATAAAGATACTAACTGGTTGGATTTGCACAAAAATGCTATTTATGCTCTGAATGGGCTCAAAGATTAAGAAGGCCAGAGGCACTATTGTGTCAACACAGCAATCACAGAGATAATCTCCCCTCCCTGTTCTCATGTAGACAGCAGCAGATAGCAACTCCATCTGCATACGAGTCAAGAGATCTCACTGTGAGGAGAAAACGGTAAGAAATAAGTCAGAAATTAAAAAAAAAAAAAGCCATCTAAATTGTCTTTTGCAGATATATTAGTTTTGTCCATTGTCCGCTGCTACAAAAGCGGTCCAAACTCCACAGATGTTCATCAGCTGAGCGTGAGAATCAAACCTGAACATGAAGGATGGCCATATGTACATGGTGGGAACTCCGAGCATCATATGGCTGGCATTAAGGCCGTCCTTTGTTCTGTCTCTCCTGACCACCTGTCACCCTTCCTCCAGGAACTCCCTCTTGCATTGTGGGCCCAGTCTGTCCTTTTTTTTGTCCACACAGACACCCACCAGCTGCCTGCCTATAAGCCCTGCTGTCAACTCTGCCGGATGGGTTAACTAACATCATCCAGTACAGCGATTACAGCCAATTAGCACAATCAATTCACATGTAAGCAGATGATGTAGAGCATGGTTCAGGCATTAACGTGAGCTATGCAGGTAATTCTGTCTGATCATTATTATAACATGTGAGGGCTGAGTGATTGTGCAAGCCTATTATTATCACAGTTTTCCTCGAGAAAAGAAACCTCTCCCCAAACCTTACTGATGCTCCAGTGAGACAAGATTTGGAGAAGAGAAAACCCTGTGTGTGACAGCACCCGAGGCAAATTAAAAAGACTTTTGAAAAAGCACATAGGTGCATGATAAAATCAATTTGACTAGCAACTGTTTTCTTCACACTAGAGCCGCGCATGTCTTTGTGCCCCCTCGAAAAGAGCTTGGTTCTCAAGGCCACATTTTCATACTCAGCGTGCTGCTTCCCAGCACAAGCTTGCCTATAGATGCACCCCTTTGTCCCAGGCATCCCCTTAACGAAGCCCCCATTTCCCCATCCCTCCAGTAAGCTTGACCCAGACTCAGCTCCCACGTTCCCATGGAGAGAGGGGAGACAAGGGGCTGGGAAAGCTTTTATTTTCCCTTCAGAAAGACGCTTTGTTAGTCCTGGAAGGGGGACAGCGCTGGAGTCGGCGCTGTGAAGCATCCATTGCACCAGGGGCATTCACAGGGACACCCAAAAAGAGGAGGGATAATAGAGAGAGGGGAGAGGCGGGGGGGGGCGGAAAGAGGGAGAAGAGAGAGTCCTGAAACTGCTCCCTCCGTTCTCAGGGACATCACTCAGAGGAGAATAAAAAGTGACAGAGCCAAGGAAATTCAGCATGGTTAACAGGGCCTGTGTGGCTATTTCAGTGTGTCATCTGGTGACAAGGGGAACAATGCTCCACTGTAAGCAGACATCACCTGCATGTGTACACTGGCTTATTGTTCAGCTCTGCAGCACAGGTCCAGCAACAATGATATCAGCCCTCAGACATGCACACCACTTCACAAAATCTACATGTTCAGATTGTGCATGCGTAGTACCTGATAAAAGCGTTGACTGTGCTCGCCAAATGACTACAACACGATTTAATTGGCAATTTTCCTTTTACCTGCTGCATGTTCCTAGAGATCCAGGTGTCCAGAAGCAGATTCAGCCTGGACTGATGGAACTTCTTGGTGGTCTTCACAGCGATGAAGATGTCATCAGCGCTGATGTCCTCGGCTGGGGGCGGGTCAGCGGTGGACGCAGAGGAGCGCGCGGGCTTCTCCACCTCCCTCCGGCCCCGGGTCAGTTTGGTGAAGTACGCTGAGAAGCCCCTCTTCACCTGCGCGCTCCCGAGTTGTGCGCCCTCCTCCTCCTCCTCCTGCGCGGCATCTTGGAGCAGGGAGCGCGTCCCGGCGTCCTCTCCGCCGGTCTCCTCATCCACCTGAGCCCGGTGATGCTGCACAGCAACCAGGAGCAGCAGCAGGCAGAGGCACGCTGTGCTGGCCACAGAGATGGTTGTCTTCTTTCCATTATTTTTCAACATGATTAAACTTAGAAAAGACTTCAAACTATGAAGTGGCGCAACGAATCCCCAATGCAAAGTCCATGCGGTAATTTCTTTCTCAATAGAACACAAAAGGACTCGCGGAAGGCCCTTCAGGGTGCATAGCTGAACCGCAAATAAATGATTTGTTACGTGGGAAAATATATAAGCTTCCATGTCGGCCACGCCTCATGGGAGGTCCTTGAAGGCAGCATGCCAGCCAGTGACGCAGAAATGGGGCGTGGTTATAGCGCTGTCTGTGCGTGTGTCTGCTGCGTGCATGTGTGTGTGTGTGTGTGTGTGTATCATTTGCAGAGTTAAGTTTGGTTGCAGATTGACCCCAAAGAAAGCAAAACTGCAGGTGGCCAGAGGAAAGGTGTGTTTCAAAATGCACCTGCATCATTCACTGTCTGTGAGGCTTCTGAGGAAAAAAAAAGGTTCATCCTCCAGATCTAAGTTTGCACTCAGACCCAGAGTGGTGAAGCGATTTGAGTGTGAGCCGGGTGTTCACCAGAGAAGCAGCCTATTGTTCTTCATTGACCTTGTGAGGATTCTAAACAGTTGGCCATTCCTGAACACTTGTTATTCAAATTCTGGCTCTCACAACGGAGTGCGGGCTGGTGCTGGTACATTGACCAAAAGACATGAGCTCCATTTAGACCAACATGCAGCTGGTGGAGCCTCAGTAACCCCCCCGACTCCAAACAACCACCACATTTAGACAATTTAGTATCAAACAAATGTCTGGTTAAACAGTGATCTTAAAGGACATTTTCAACTTTGGTCCTTCAAGCCAAACATCCTCATCCTTAAATGTATCCAAATTATGAAGATAATTTGTATGTACCCCTGGTGTTGTTAAATGCAATTTCTCCACTGTGGGACAAATAAAGGCTTAAATTATTTACTTACTTAAGGCAGCTGAAAACAATATCTGGATTGGTCTCAATGGATTTGGTCTCAATACAGGTATTGGGTAAAATCAGCTTTGGGATAAACTCCCAAAAAGTCAATGTTGTCTCTTAAGGTGTATGATGCAAAGGCCTTAATGTCTGTACATTTTCAACACACCCTCCTTCGCTAGTTTACTCCTCCATCTTTACTTGCAGTTGCACTAGTATGAGAATTTGTTCCTCCAAAATCTTTCGCAAGAGAAAAACCTATTTTCCACTGCAGGTGTTTCATTCTTTTTCATTCTGGGTCACACAGGACATAAGTTACCTCTCTGCTTTGTTGCTCCTGACAAGGCCCTTTGTGCACATTTTGAAAGTGTGCATAGAAAGCCGTCTAATAGTGAGTATAAGCAACCAGGCAGAGGGGGTTGATTCTGTGGCCCTCAGTCTGCTTTGATGAACCGCCTCTTTCTACCGGGCTTGCAGGGCATTCGTCCCAGCTCGGAAAATCTTTTTGGTCCTTTTGGGCTTTTGAAAACAATGTCAGTTGTTAAAATGGCAAGTGAAAGAGGAACGTTCTCCAGTTGAATTTGCTCCAACGTCCTCCTTGGTTCACAGTTTAGTTCAGCTTTTTGCTTCCTCTACTGACACAGACAGAAAAACGCATTCTTGTCCCTTTTGCCCCCCCCCCCCCAACGCCCCCTCATCTAACATTACTGCTGAATACCAGTGAGATTAAATCCATTTTCTTCAGACAAGCCCACTTCCTCACCATAGTGCCCAAACACCCATAAATAAATACCACAATGTGCTTGGTTTCCCCCCTTGATCGTATCAGCATGTTGAGGGATCTGAGAGCCTCAGTCAGATGGTAAAATTCTAGGGCTGCTTATCCAAAGATGATTGCACATGATGCACATACAGCAGGTATCCCAGCATCCAGCATGCACTGTGGCCGGAATGTCACAACATCCGACAACTGTCCAGAAAACATCATTAAAGCATCTCTTTTTATTCGTTGATACACGCCACGAAAACTGAAAACACATGTGCACACTCGGCTCTGTAAGATGTCAGCTATAACTTGATACTCCACATAGTGTATATAGATCCAACTTGTTGAAAAAAAAACCAACGTGGAAGACATTAGCCTCAAAGCCACATCTTTCTTTTCATCTCATAATGTTTCCCATTTCTTTTGTACTTCAGTCTGTTTAACATTCTTCAGGATGGTTCCCTGAATGTTTCTGCTTTTTGAAGCTTTTGTTTATTAGTTACTGATTCAAACATGTATCCACTAAATTTCAGTCTTTCACATTATAATCTAAGATGCTCTAAGAACTTAGATCTCCTGCATACTAAACTCAGAATCTTGCATCATAATCTTATAAACACCTTTCCCCTTTACTTCTCCTTAATATCTACTGACATCCATATTTCAGTCCAGTGGTGGACTCAGGCTGTGTGAGGCATTTGCTAGCATGTAGAGCAGTCTAGGTATATGGCACTGCATCGAGTTTCCTCCACTGGATGGGCACCCTAGAGGCATTTTTTCCCCCAAAACATGTAGATTTTAACTGCACTGTAAAACATCATATAGGATTTTTTATGGAATCAACTAATATTTTGTCATCAACATTCTGTAAATAGATATACGTTTTATTAATTTCCATTTTTTTCAACCTAACTGTTGAGTTGAACGAATGAACAACTGAGAGTTCACTCAACACATCATATTAAGTCTCTAAAGAAACAAGACTAGCGTATTGGCAGACTTCCCAGCATGCAATGTTAGAGAGTTAAAACTCTCTAGAGAACCTTCTTTTTTGTAGTTTAAAGAAAACAAATATGAGAAAATCTTGCTGTGTCTTTAATACACGTTAGATAAGTCAATACTAACCACAATGAAGGTTAGCATTGAATGCCTCTGCGTAAGTAAGCAGGAAATGGAATAAGACCACACTGACTACCCCCTAAAGATCAGTCGGGATCAACGTCCAGTTCTGTTTATGTGTATTAGTATGGACACACTAGCTCTGATGGGATTACAGGTTGCACCAGAAGTGAGAGCCAGGGGACCGGGCGTTCTCCTCAGAACTCGGTTTCAGTTTCCCTCCTCATGCAACATTAGAGGAAACTCTCCAAGGACATGGCCACGAATTCTTCAGCTGCTAGAGAGACAAATAAAAACGACCCATTTTTATTGATCTGCAGAGAGAGTTCCCATAAGTCTGAATGAATGTCCGTTCAGGTAAACACAATGACCTGGTAAAACAGGGCGTAAGACCATATCCATAGAAAAACATTCCCATAATGCACGAGATAAACAATGATAATGCAATTGCTGCACAAATGTTCTTCTTTCTGTCTTGAGAAACATTACTGGCAGAGCATCTTATGGTATCATGCTATGGTGGAGGAAGTATTCAGAGCCTTTATTTAAATAAAAGTAGCAATTCTGCAATTTAAACAAATACTCCATTTTAAGTAAAAGTCCTGCATTGAAAATGCCACTTAATATAAAAGTATTTGAGTATTATCTGCAAAATGTACTTAAAGTATCAAAATAAAAGTGCTCGTAATAAAAAAAAAATGGCCCCTGTGAGTGTGCTTCTATATTGTTTAATATAACTTTTATGTGGAAGCAGCATTTTACTGTTGTAGGTGGTCAGGGTGGACAGGTTTATTAACTATTCAATACACTGTTGGGGGGTTTAATTTATAACAGTACATCATATTTTATCAGCTCATCATATGTTTTGTATGTTTGATCTTAATTTGTAAAGTAACTGAAGCTGTCAGATAAATGTACAACGTGCAAAAATGTGCTTCTTTAAATGAAAAGAAGCAGCATGAAATGGAACTTCTCGAGTAAAGTACAAGTACCTAAAATCGGTTTACAAATGTAAATGTACTTACAGTAGTTACTTTCCACCACTGCTTTCATGACCATTGCAATACGTATGCAGCAGTAACAGAATCTTAGCAAACACAGTAAACAATAAATGTAAAATGTTTATTGTCTGTCAAATTTGATGCATTTGTTTTTCAGATTTGAGCAGATTTTCCTGTCCAATGACAGACAATGTATCCTTAAATTTCGTGTTTTAGATTTGTTCAGAGAAACTGAAGGATTGTTCCTTTATGTGTTAAGAAACAATTCCTGTATTTGATGGATGAAAAATGGATTTTCACAAAGCTGGAAACACAGTTATTAGCTCATGAAAAGTTAATGTTTTGGAGACGGGATTTTCACAGAATGGCAATGAAATACAGCATAGACATACAAATATATATACTAAATATATATACACACACATAAATGTCATTGTATGAGTCATTATATTCTGTTTTTATTTTCTATGGAAAAGATTTGATTTTCTCTTTTGCCTAAGCAGCTTGATTGTGTTCAACTGTAAATGGTTAAATAGGAGCTGAGGAGTGTCAAATTATATGATGGCAAGCCTGGACATGTTGACCATAATTTCTTCTATTCAATAGTAAGACCCATAAAAAAATCTTTTATTTGTGATGATCTAAGTCACTACAATCTCAGCCTTGTTAAATCGGATCAGTTTCTGTCATATACCAGTCTTCTTTGTTCCACAACAGCATGGGCTTCTCTTCACTGTACAAAATCACTTCTTGTTATTGGAAACAAGATATTCACTGGAGACCCTTCAGGTTCATATTTCCACTAAGAGCTCAATAAACTCAAGGGACCTCTAAAAGTTGCAGACAACTTTGAATTATTTCCATATCATAATGCACATTTTAAGAGGTTGGTGGTTGTATTTCCTAAAAGAAAAAAGCCAGTGAAAATGACCTTTGTGTTGGGATAAAAGGCTATTTTCCCAACCAATACACAGTCTCTTTTTGTCTGTGGCCTGTAGCCACCTTGCTGGGACGTACAAAGGGAGATCCAGCAGACAATGAAAAGATACTGGAGTCATTGAGGTACTTTAGTTTGTCGTGTCCTCTCATCAGGCCCTTTCTCATTTAAATATTTTAAATGTGTGAGCCATTGCAGAGGCATAATCTGCCTTGTTCACGGGACATTATATGTAAAGAGTTTATTGTGAATGCAAAATCACCATGTCAGAGTTAGTTGACTTGTGATTGTTTGGAGGATGTATCAGCAGCAATAAAGTTTACTCTCAATTTCTAGACTAAATAAACAAGCTCAGTGCTCTGAGGCGAGGGAGACTCTGCTGCAGAGGAGAAAGACGCAACTCTGCGGATCCAATGAAAACAGGAAACTCATAGCTAGTTGTTCCATGTCCTATTTTAAAATGGCCCCCACCCTCCCGTCATAATTGTTCCCTTTTCACTGTCCTCTCCATAACCAGGCGAACACAAGCTATTTGCATAATTGTTCAGACCTTCTCGTCACCCCCTGCTCCTGCCCTACTTCCAGTCTGTCAGCCTAATGCTTCCCAGCACTCTTTCTTTGTGCCGGCTCTTGTTGTTCAGGGAACATCAAATGATCGACACATTCAATTGGGAGGACTCTAGTCTAGTCTAGTCTTTACAGCCGCACAACTGTGGCTCCAAAGAGAAACGCATTTAGTGGGACGCCCCAAATTATGAATGATGGGGGACATTGGCATGCCTATTTGCTGTCTCTTTTCTCAGCAGTGTGACAGGGAGGGCTTCATGTTGTCGTGCAGAGGTACAATCTGTGTGTGTGTATTATGGTGGAAGAATAGAGCTGTGGGATACTGATACTGTGAAAATGACAGAGCAGTCTGATGTGTCAGACTCTCCCGGGACGGCAGGCAGAGTGGAGCTGCAGCGAGAGAGGCTCCGGTGGGAAACTGCTGAGGTCACACTCCGGCAGTGTTATGTGGCTGTCACACACACATTGTGCAATTTCTCTTTTGTTTCTCCAGGAGATCTGAGTGGCGACACACTGGTGAATTTAATGGTATCAGCCTCAGTGAACATGACTTGAGTTACGGTAGATTGTAGAACACGCACCGACAGTCTGAAATGAAGTGAGATGTTAAGTGCGAAGGGACTATCACCATTTCTTAACATCCCCATTTGGATAAAACTGGTTTCTGTGAAGGATCTGGGCCTTCCTTACTAAACAGAGTCATTGTTCAAGTGCCTTTAGTGCAACTCAGTTCTGAGGGGGTATAGCTCAGTGGTAGAGCGTTTGACTGCAGATCAAGTGGTCTCTGGTTCAAATCCAGATGCCCCCTGAGCTTATGCATGTGTAAAACACCTGAGAAATGATTGAATCGGAAAGGAGTTCATAAGTAAAGTCGGTTGAGCTCCATTGTTGAAGAATGCAGAAGAACAGAGTGAAATAAGTGAAGATAATCCCTATAGATGCTGCTAGAACATTTAACCATGAGTGGGTGTAGCTCAGTGGTAGAGCCTTGACTGTATCAAGAGGTCCGCTGTTCAAATCTGACTCCTTGTGCAGGAGTAAAGATACAGAAAGGACATCCTGTGAAGTTTATAAGAAATAATCATTGAGCATCTGAGATAGGAAAAGAAACACAAGCCAAGAATGAATGAATAAAGACAAGATGAGCCTTTATTGATTGACTGATTGAATGGTAAAGCTGTAAAATAACAAAAAGAGCTTTGTTCCCCAATTTTTGTCAGATACAACTTATCGATCCCCTCTAAAGTATTTTGGTCATTAAAGAATGACAGAAAAATGCATTATTAATTCCTGCAGTAAACTCCTGCACTAAGACGTTCGCGATTCCTTCATTTATGCTACTGGTGGCAATGCGACCACCACAGGCAAAAAGACGGGGGGACTCCGTCAGTTCGCACACTTGAGAGCGCTACGCAGTCTGTCCAAACCTCTGCGACCTCGTCACTTCCCGGGCCTCTGGGCTTAGCGGTATCTCCCAGTGAGCTGAAAGGAAACTAGCGCAAACATTCTCCATCAGGAAAGACGCCTGAGCTTTATCACAATATTCTCTCCTGACGCTGTGCCACCCCACAGAGAACAATGACTGATGGGCCCAGAATTTCAAGGTCAATCATCTCTACAATATACTCCATCTGTATCTATTTGAGATTAAAATGCATGTTTGCTCTGCAGCCAGAGGTCTATTAACAACCATTAAGATGAATCATCTTCGGACGATCAAGATTAATAATACCCCTTCAATTTCACAGTCTACAAGAGTTCAACCTTTAACTTACTGTTTTTAGGACTCGGGTGGATTTTAGTTCATGTTATTGTAGTGCGGAGAGGCAAAGTTCAGTCGTGGGTTATTGTTTACCAAGAGTGAGCTCCACAGGGAGCAGGGCGATATACAGCAACATGGGAGGCCATACAAATCAGGGAGCCATGACAATGAAAAGCAGATGTGACTGTAGGGCAGTTAAGTTACTTTAGTGCTTTGTGAAAACTGCGAGAGGCAATTTAGTAAATGCTGGCTAATTGTCGAAGACACTCTGGTAAAAGATTGAACATGCAATGCTTAATATAATGCACAAACAAGTTGGAACATCTTTTGCTTTTATCAGTACTGTCCTTGAAAGTCACAAACCTATCTTTGTCTTTCGTGTTTTTAAACCCAGAAGTTGTCATTTTTTCTGTGATCTGCACAGATCTACAGGTGGAAGCATTATTTTATCCAGCTTTCACCTGAAAGCTGCTATTTATTTCATGATCCGTTAATTGCTATTAAAATCAGGGAATTGGTGTTAAATGACAGCAGGAGGACTTGGTATTAAAGGATAAAGGGTAACAGGGCCAAGCAGGGGTTGCCACTTGGCATATTGAACATACCACCTGTCAGGAGATCCTGGATCATTACGGACTCATATAAACACACACCATCTTCACCTACTGTCTAACCTGGTCAGATGAGGGAATCCAGTCTCTTTGTGACTGGGATTAATTCCTGGCACCAGCCTTGGCCCATCTCCAGCCGGCGAACAAGAGCAGCTTCCATCCCACAGAGCATCAGTTTATCCCTTGTGGTGGGTCCAACTGGGCTGATCCTCTCATATTAAATGGATTAGCAGAGGCCTTGTTCTTCTGTCAGGAGCTCATAAAGAGAAGGGGATTTAGCATGTAGGCATTTCTTTCTGACAAAATGTCAAACTGTAAATGTAAATCATACTCAGTGAAAATAAATCTTCTTGCCTGGGCACACCGGGCCATCTAAGATGAGTGAATTGTGAATCTTAGCATTTCTGCACACTAGTGTCATAAACAAGATTCGTAGCTGACCTCTCTGAGCAGCTTTAGCTCTTGCAGTATCCGTGGGAAACTGTAGCATTAGCACTGCTTACAAGCCTTTTCATTTCCCCGTGGGATACATCCCTGACAGCAGCAGGTTAGGCCAGAACCTAAATGCTAATGGGATGACTAGGATAGAAGAGATCATGGTACAGATATCGGGAAAAATCACATGAATGGTACGAGCTTCACCAATGAACATCAACTACACACCAAACGGCATTTATTCTCAGACACATTTAACCATAACCCCACTGCTCTCTTTTACTGTACATCACAAGCACAAACCAAGAATTTCTAAGTCAGTTAATACACTCTGGGTTGCCCTGCATGACGACTGCACTTATAACACAGATAGTGTTAGATCTCATTCTCTAGCAGTCTTTGAGTAGACGGATGGCAGGTGCTCCTCCCTGCCTGCGCTCTTATATTAATCTCCTTCAGAAGGCAGCCGGCCCCTCATCCTCACAGGCTTCCATACAGGCGCCACGCTAATCACACTGTTTAATAGGAGGCCGTCTGTGGCACAAACAGCCCTGACCCCGGATCAGCCCCCTGTCCCTGCTCCAGGACCAGACCCACATTGTTAAGCTTGTGTTAGTCTGTTTCTGGACAACAGCCGTAGCGTGGATCTTTACGGTGATGTAGGCAGAACGCCTGTTTTCACATTCATCTGCTGAAGGCGGAAGGTTTGTCTGTGCTCACCTTAAATCGAAATTCAAGGCGTGTACCTACGAGCATGATTTGTGTGATGTGAACTTCAGGTGCACATAACATGAGAATGTAGCAGACATCTTATGTTCAGTAGGAAAGGGAGGAGAGGGAGGAGATGTAATTAAAAAAAACATTTAATGAGGTAATTCAACTTTCTTTTGTGGAAAGCTCAACGAAGAGCCTCACATGCATGTGTGTGTGTGTGTGTGTGTGTGTGTGTGTGTGTGTGTGTGTGTGTGTGTGCATATACAGTGTGTGCATGTGTTTGCTGGGTGGGCTTGGCAGTTAGGTTACATGTCTGTTTAAAACCACACACACACACACACACATAGAGAGCAATAGGGAGAGCGAGAGAGAGATAATCATGTTTGTCCCATCAGGTTCCGGCAGTCTTGGTCATGTGATCTACAGTGAGCCTCCTCTTGCTCAGCTGGACACATTAAAGTCTGTGTAGTCCATTCAGCGAGGCAGGACCAGCCCCCGATTGAGGCCACACTTACTCACTGGCCCTTTCCCACAACCTCCAGGCACCTTGGAGGAAGTCACCCATGCATAACTGTGCGCCTTAATCAAAGGCTGAATGTAGAAGTTGTCCTGGAGGTTGGCTGCTGCAAGTGCGGCATTAGCAAAGCCCATGAGCAACAATGCTGCCCATTGTGTCCGGCCACAAGCGTCTATTTTGATTTAAAAGAGGATCTCACAAGCAGATAGACAATGAAGGAATATCCCTGACTACAGGAATAACACACAGGACACATTCAGGGCTGCCCACCGCCAGAAAATGAACAAGCCGCTGTGTGTCAGCATCCTCCTCGGGATAAGAGACACCACATGCTTTACAGCAACATTAACAAAGAACCACACTCCACCACAGCTGATATCAAAGAAGTAAAGATATCATCAGCTGCCTGTGCTGCAGAGTAATGCCATCTGTGACTGTTTTGACAGGTTGAATTTATCTCTGTTTTTAACTGATGTAACACGCTCTACTGAGCCTCTTAGAGATGTCAAAATACGAGCTTAGTATGATAAATGGATGAGAACACTGGATCCCTGGATTTATTTCTGATAACAGCATTAGAAGAGTCATTAGTGAGAGACCGCCTGACACACAGGGCAGCCATGCAGCCCTGATGTATGTCATGAAATCACCTGAATCCCTTTAATTTGTGAAATGTTTAACTTAATATATTTGGAAACCAGGTGTGCCAGTAAATGCACAAGAAAACCCCCCAGACATATCTTGAACAAAAAGCGTGAAATGTCGTTTTCGTGTTCCATCGCACCTCCTCTGGCCTCTTCACTGGTTTTTAAATAGCAGTGATCCATCTTTAAATAGGACATTGTTTTGTCTATTGTTTTTCCATCCCTTTGCTGTCCTGATCACTGATGCTGAAGCGCTGCAGTAAACATCCTCTGACCCTCCTAACCCACCACGCCAGTGGATGAAAACTCTGACCTCATGTTCTTAATCCTCAGTTACACTACCCAGGCCTCCGCGTGTGAGGAATGTGCTAGAAGAGTGTGGCCGAAAGATTCTGTTTTCAACACAAGCTATTGGTAATAGAAGTCCAGAGTTGTTTTTTTGGGTTTTGCTGAGAGGATTAAAAAACAAATGGGTGGCATACATTTTAAACCACCAAATTATGATGATTTACATCAACCCATGGCCATTTTGATTCAGTGGAAACTAACTATATCTATAAGTACGTTTCCGTCCACCTGTTTTTTATTTGGAAGGGCAAAGACAATTTCAAATGGAAATGAAAAGTATATAAAAATGTACAAGACATAAACGTTTACTGAAGCTTGTTGTTCATTTGAGGTTTGACATGCGCTCTTTTAATTACGTCATCTCGTTGTGCCCTCTTCTTCTGCACTGGTCTAATGGCACCTGACTAGAGAACCCCAACAGCTGTTTTTCTCGATGAGCTCAACTCCTTATATTTGCATGAAGTAGCGGATGGAAACGTACATTAACTTATATTTTCTGTTACCAATTTCCTGGTTAGAATTTGCTCAATTACTTGTGACAGGTTTTCTTTTTGCACATTTTAACCTTTTCTCCATCATCACTTTGATTGAAATTGTCATTTTAGAAAGAGGACTCCTTTCATAAAACCATTTTCTTTGAATTTGTTGAGATGTTTGTTAAGGAAAAAGCACCAGCTTTAGAACCGGGAAATAAAACTTGCCAAACATGGTTTCTCCTTTCAATATGATTAGACTCAGCATCAGACTGTTTAAGAGGAGCCTTTTAAAAGGATGTTTAGGGGCTTGGAGCAGGGGGTGTGCTAGAGTGGTGGTTCCCCATTCTTCCCATTATCCGGCTTACCATTTTCATTGGAGTGAAGGCCATCTATCAGGAGCCCCTATAGGTCCTTTCAGAGTTGAATAAAAGGAACACTGTGAACAGACCTGTCTGTGGGTTGCTCAGACATGGGAGACAACAGATGTGTTAAACATAGCCAGCTCCCTCACAAAAAGCCCAGATAGCTGAAGCTGCATGCTCCCTAATGGAGAGGCAGCTTTATGTTAATTGCTGAATGGAGTCAGTCAAAGCTTCTGCATGCTTTTAGTGAGCATGTTCAAGGAGGAATCCAACATCATAAAGAAGACTTCGCTTTCCCCCACTTTCAGGAAGGGAAGGGCTGCAAAGAAAAGGCCATAAAATTGTTACAAGACTTCGAACCAAACTGCATCTGTAGAGCCCACAAAACCCCACGGTGTAACTTTATCTGAGTGTGAAACTACAACAGGAGTTTGTTTCCAAAAGGTTTGGATTACTTGGACTTCAGATTAGGCAGATCAATCCCCAAAGAATCAATACCAAAACAATGGATCCATCCAGTGTTAGATCCCATCATGGGCTCCTGCATTTAAAGTTTAAAGTAGAAGCACGTAAGTATTATCAGCTAAATGTTATTTAAGTATCTAAAGTAAAAAGTATTTATTATGGAGAATTGCTCTTTTTAGTGTTCTTAAATCATCAGTTATTTAACATATAATTGAATTTTTATCACATATGCATTAAGCAGCATTTGAATGAGCAAAAATGGTGATTCTGGCAGTGGGTTTTGGTATTGGAAAGCCAAATTTTGTGGTACCACCCGCTGTTACTTCAAATGTACTGTATTTTTATATTTTTCCTGAAAATTGCTCCATCACTGTTTCTCAGTTGCCGACAACAATAGAAAACATGGCTTCCAGTGTGATAGCAAACTATGGGAGCCTGTTGCTGTCTGCCTGCTGGGGCCACGCTACTGTATTCCTGTGGGGATCAGGATAATCCAGGGAGATCGCAGCTTTTTGTCAGAGCACAAATGTTTCTCACCCAACGGATTTTCCATCAAGTTAAACGTTCTTATAAATTTTGCCACGCGCAGTGCAGCTCATATAAGATATTTCATTGATTTCACCCAAACGCAGAGAGGTTAAATTCAACTTCTGCACCCCAGTATGCTTCTGTGACACTGAAGGAGGAGGAGCAAAGGTCCCTGCATCAAACCCCGGAGCCTAACAATGGGAGCTTGGCGTGGACAGCCCAAGGCGAAGCCATCTGCCGCGGAGAGAGTGGAGTCTCTTTGTCAGCTATTGTGGAATGTGGAGGCAGATTGATGAGGGCCGGGTGATTCCTTTAGGGGCTGGTGAGGCAGCAGGCAGCAGGCAGCAAACCCGAATAGACACCACAGGGAACTCCCTCTCCTTCTGTCTCCACGTTCAGCAGTCACATGACAGAGCAGCCAGACGCTACAACCTGGGAAAATGAAAAGGGAAAGTGTTTTGAGAAGCTGATTTAGAAAATTTTGAAAAATTCAGGTCAGTTGTGTTCTCAGCAGACATTCTAATAAAAGTCTTAGGTGTTAGCTTTTTCTTCCGCCTCTGCTTCTTTCTTAGTAAGTGTGAGAACATTTTCTCCTTTGCTATCTTGTATAAGAATCCAATGCAGGCTGGAGGCCTGCCAGGTCATGATAATGTGTCCCTGCTTGGATGGTGACCTCTGACCCACTCAGCAGGTGTGTGCAGAGGGCCTTTATTGAGAAAAGCCAGTCCAGCAGCTCTCTGGCTTTTCGAGTGGGCGGTTCCCGAGGGTTGGAAGACAGGGCAGATGTTGTATGTGAAATCCCCCCGGGAAAAGTGTGCCGCCACCGAGGGAAGGGGTCAGGGCAAAAGGGCAGATCTCTAACACAACCAACACAACAGACAACTCTGGTTTCCATGGCAGCGTGCTGCATCATTAAGCCCTCTGTCTCTTGGATATAAAATATGACTTTGGGCTCTGGGTTCACTGACAAAATGAGGCTTTATTCTGCTTTTCATAGCAGACAAACTCCAGAATCTGGTTTAGATTCAGAGTCAGGGTCAGATTCGGTTTTACCACGTACATTTGCAGGTACAATAAAATTAGACTTGATGATGCGATGAGTCCAAGGTAAAGAGGAAGACAAACAAACAAACAGTAATTAAAATTAGTTATCAATTCAGCTACCCCTTGAAAATCCACCAGTGGTCGAAACTAAGCAGGCTATATTTACTCAAGTGCTGTACTTAAGTTACAACAATCATAGTACTTTACTTGAGTGTTTCCACTTTATGCTATTTTATACTTTCACTTCACTACATTTCAGAGGGTAACATTTTACTCTATTTGACAGCTAAAGTTACTGATTACTTTTCAGATTAAGACTTCACATTAATAAACACATCTGATAATCTTTTGAATTATTGAACACATTGTTAAAGATTAAAGCAGTGGTTCCCAACCATGTGGCTTGTGAACCACTACAACAAACAGTATCTGGTTGGGGTTCCTTGTGTTTCAGATGTCTGTGAGTTGTTTGCATTTCTACCCGAGACACTGTGGCGGAAGGCCCAAAAGGTCAAATTATCAAACATTTCACAAAAAATCAAGAATTAGAGAAAAGTCCAAAACAGACTTTTGTCGGGAGTACTTTGTTTTTTCTTCTTTCCTCACCATTAATCACCACATGACCCCTCAGATTTATCTTGTGATCTTTGGAGGGAGCCAGGCCCTTAGTTTCGAAACCACTGGATTAAACTAGTTAAATGTCTATAAAATAGTTAAAACCAAAATGCAGGACTATTACTTGTAATGGAGTACTTCTACATTGTTGTTTTTGAACTTTTACTTAACTAAAGGATCTGAATACTTCTTCCATCACTGAAGTGTACACACATTAAATTGTTCTGTTTTTATTTGTTCATCTTTACAGTCTCTATTTGTCAGAGACGTATATATATATGATACATATATCATAAATGCTTTATGGCTATAAAGTCTTTGTTTATAACATTACATACATAAAACAAAAGTGCCTGAACTAAATAAAGTATTTAGATACTTAACTTAAGTAAAACTACCTATATTGACATAGCAAATGTACTTAAACTATCAAAAGTAAAAGTATTCAAAATGCAGGAAAATGGCCTCAGTGAGCGTTATATTATTATATATAGTATTACTGTTCCGCTAATATGTAAGCAGCATGTTGTAGCTGGTTGTGGGTGGGTTCATTTAACTATGTTACATGCAAAAAAGCATCAACATAATAAAGTAAAATGTACAATATTTTCCTCTGGAATGTAGTGGAGTAGAGTCATTAAGTAGCATAAAATGGAAATACTCATATAAACTACAAGTATCTCAAAATTGTACTTTAGTGCAGTACTTGAGTTAATGTATGTACAGTATTTTTAAGAACAATATTTGTGCATCATTCCCATCATTCCTTGCTCACATTGCTTTTCGTACTTTTCAGCAGACCACACAAACACAATACTAAATCTTGACCAATAAACAGCAATTATAATAAGAAACTTTAATGTCTGGGGACGGTTTCAGCTGCAAAGCTTCACAGCCGCAGGGTGCAGCAGAAATAAGATGGAGATAAAAAGCACAGCTTGTTGTCCTGACTGTTTACTGTAGCTGGACTGTGAGTCATTTCCTTTGAGGTGACGGCTGCAGAGGAATGTGACTTTCCGCTGATGTCTTTGATCAAACCCTGGCTTCATCGGGTTATCTCAGTATGCACTAAATGGGCAATAAACCATTCACTTCAATAGGCTGAAGGATAGCACTGATTCTGGTGACCTGGTCACATCCTTATTGCAACAAAATGTTAGGAGGGCGTTAAAAGGAGATTTTTATTCAATATACTGTAGCCGAAATCCTCACTGGACAGGATTATATGTCATTTTAGTGGCAAGATAACTGCCAAGCTAATTAAAGAACATTTACCACCCAAAGCTTCACACTAAAACGTTTCAACATCTGACCTTGAACTTCAAAGCTTACAGAATGAATGGCCATAAAAGGGAATATGATAAATCTGGAAACTCTTACAGTGTTATAATTAATAAACCGCACTGCACTGCAACACAAAGAACTTTGTTCCTCTCAAGCATTGCTCAAAGGAAGAGCTAACTCAAGTAATAAATAGCTTGAGGGAAATAACAGAGATTACCGAACGTTCTGCAGAAGCACTTTTAAAATGAGTTTGAGAGCAGAAAACATTGCCTAACAGTCTTGGTGGCGTTTTTTTTCCTGACCTTGTCTGTAAAACACCATTGTCCATTTTGCCAGGGGTCTCTGTCTTTCTACAAAGGGCCCTCTCTGTGACAATGCTCGCACGCCAAATGCTCGCCTCTTATTCTGGAGCTGTCAGTCCTGTGACGCATGACATTTGTATAACATTACAGGGGTCACAGCCCACGGCCAAGATGATAGGGGTGGATGAAAGAAAGTGGGTCAGGGCTCTGGACAAATCTTGAACTTCAGCCGGCATGAAGAAAACACAGGTCAAATCATAGATATGCATCTTCAGCCAATGGTTGGCCGTAACATTTCAAAAGAACTCATCAAAGTCCCAGGTCATCTCTCTATAGAGCTGTTGTTGAAGGAGCTAAAGCAACTGCTCAAGAGGACACAAAGAGTTTCATATCATATCAGTAAATCCACCAAAACATTTCTCACCCCGCCTCCAACCATAGTCGCAAACCCATTGGCCTTCTGATATGTTCAGATTTTTAGCTAAATGTTGAGGTCATCATGCTACCATGCTAATATTTAGCAGATATAATGTCTACCATGGTAATTTAACACAACCAAACCTCTGCAGATGATCCAGAACGCGGCGGCAAGAGTGGTCTTCAATGAACTGAAGAGAGCGCACGTAACCCCCCTCTCTTCATCAGGTCACACTGGCTCCCTGTCGTCGCCCGCATCAAGTACAAAGCGATACTCCTGGCCTACAAGACCACCACTGGTTCTGCACCAACATATCTTTGCTTGTTCATACAGACCTATGCTCCTGCCAGGTCCCTGCGCTCTGCGAACGAACAACGTCTGGTGGTACCATGCCAAAAAGGAATAAAATCACTGTTGCGCACCTTCTCTGGATCCGTTCCACATTGGTGGAATGATCTGCCAGATCAGCAGATTCTGTAGCCACCTTTAAAAAGCACTTGAAAACGCATCTCTTCCGTCAACACCTAACTGACAATCACTAACTTCTTCTTCCTTTCTACCTCTGCTCAAAAAAAAATGTAAAAAACCCTTCCTATCCTTAGCTTTGTATACTGTGCTAGGCTTTAATCAGACTCGTTTTTTGATGCACTTATGCTTTTTGTTACCTCGTGTTGTTATATTGCTTCCATTGTCTTCCTCATATGTAAGTCGCTTTGGATAAAAGCATCTGCTAAATGACTAAATGACTAAATGTAAATGTAAATGTTAGCATGCTAAAATGTGCAAATTAGCACGAAACACAAAGCATTGCTTAGGCTGATGGGAATGCCATTAGTTTTGGAAGAATTTAATCATGTATTTAATCAATGAGGAGATGAAGGGGACATGAATGTCTCTGCCAAATTTCATGTTAATCCATCTAGTAATTGTCAAGATATCAGAATCAGAAATACTTTATTAATCCCTGAGGGGAAACTCTTTGTTTCAGCAGCTCACTATCACGTCAGTGCACACAAGAATGGAAATACTAAGCAAGGCAAAAAGCAATAATATACTACACTATAATACAGGTAACTACAAAGTGGGTATAAGTATACATTTAAATTTTAAAATTTAAATAAGTGTAATGTCACTAAAGCCAAAATGGTGGCGCTCTAAGATGTCAGATGATCAACAAAGTCAGTAGGCTTCATTCTCTGGGGACCATGAATGTCTGTACAACATTAGTTACATTAGTTATATAGTTGTTGAAATATTTCAGTCTGGAACAAAGTGGTGGACCAACAAACCAACATTTAGCCATGGCTAAAAAGGCAAAACACAAGGGAGTAAATGACATGGAAGTGGTTAGATTTGGGACTGGATTGCTTGTAAGTGCAGGTCACTTGTGGCTTACAAGAACTTTGTTTATGGGATATATTATACACGAATGTGGGCAAACAATGTCAAAGGAAAATAAATTATTATAGCACTCATTAGCAATTTGAGCTTCGGCCATGCCTAAACAAATTAAACGTCACCGACAAAAAGGAAATTCGCTGAAATTTTAGGGGATGATAAACAAACTTGAATGATCAAGATTTGGAGTCCCACCTTCCTATACAAAGCCAAAAGACAAGTCTCTGTATCCCTGTCTTCTGCCAAAAAGGATACAGGTACCGTCATACCGCCATGAGCCAACACAAACATGGAAACCTCATCACTGCCTGAGCAGAGGTGGCGGGAGGAGTCCTTTCCTCTCCACATATCTCCTCTGATTAGCAGGAAAGGGTCATCATCCTCTGACATCTCTTTGTCTCTGTAGTATTGACGGAAAAGATCCTGATTTCCCAGGTCATCTGCGCTGCTTCACTGATTTTGGCCAACGTTTGCCTGAACTGGCTCACCATGACCTCGGCTGAGACAACGTGAACACAGTCACATCTCCAGGAAGAGTCCTCATTGTGGCTTTGCCTTTATAGTCAGCATGTTGTAAAATACTGTCCTGGATATTTTTTCCTATAATATCACCAAAGTACTTTCAGGATACAATGACATATCATGGCGGCATTGGTATTTCGTAAATAGAAAATACCAGTCAGTAGTGACCTGTCCATCATTACATTGACACTGTTTTTAACTTGCTCAGAGTCCCAAATAGGCACTGTTACAGATATCTGCTCAGATAGCCTATATTTAACATCTAAGGGTGGTCTTTGCCTGTTTAAACCATGAAAAAGATGACATCAGCCAGCTTTAGCTTCTGCAAGCCAAATTCAGCAGCAGCCTGGAAATAACATAATACAAGTCCTGCAAAGAAATCACAGAGGGATATCATGTATGGAAATGATGAACATCAGTTGGAGGGTCTTCAAAGCCCTTGAGGACGTTACACTTGCCAAGTCATGCTGTAATGTTGCATCTGGGGTCCTTTGTAGATGACAAATGGCAGTTTAGAACAAAAAAGCCTGTCTAATTATACTACTTTATATGACTTTTATGAGACTTTATGGCACGTTTACCCCAATGACCACATTTTACAACTCTTCTTAAAATCTTGCGGCTTACTAAGTGGCATTTCATGCTTCCATGTTTATGAGTAGATCGTGTTAACTGTAAAAATCTCCCGTAGAGCACAGCTTTAAAAAAGAAGGCTTTTTAAAATGATTCCCTGGACATTATCCTCGATCCTGTCTGTGTGTTGGTGGAGATTGGAAAAACAGGACAAATAGAGAGTAGGATGTGAGCAGCTCAACTCTGACCTCCATCTGCACAGTTTCCTCTCCATTCTCCCTGGGTGGGACTCCCTCCTGGCCACTAAAACTCACACATATCTACTGTTCCCCAATCATGTCTCCAATTATGCGGTGCTATGCCTTCTCAGACCGGCTATAGTGTTTCTCAGGGTGCTGAGGTTAGGGACCCTCGTAGTTGAGGGTTTGTTGCAGTTGGTCCTCTGCCACCGGAGATATTAATCTGCAGTCATGGAGCAGGAAATCAAAAATAAGCTGTAGAACACACTGAATTAGTGGAGACAGCTAGATAATCCATTTTCTCCATAACAATAAAGTAAAAGACGTGTTTCTCAGAAAACATCTTAGTGCTGAGATCATCTATGACAGAGGAAAATCACCTCAACACAAGACATTGTGGGAAGCCGAGCCATGGCTGTGTTTAACTGCTTTAATTTAAACAAACAGCACCATGGAAAGGATTAAAAGATGCCTATCGAAGATATATAAAAAGTTTATCTTATGATGTGATTTGCTTAATTGCAGGTCGAAACAGAACATTTCCAAAGACGGTTTATGTTTAACAAGAGTGAGAGTCTACAGTCATGCTGTTTAAAACAGTGGTGCGAGGCTAAATGCTAACATCAGCATGATAACATGCTCATAATGATTATGCTAGGCTGTTGATGTTTACCTTGTTTCCCATCTTAGTTTAGCATTTTAGAATGCTAACATTTGCTAATTAGCACTAAACATACAGTAAGGCTGAGGCTGATGGGAAGGTTTTGCAGGTATTAGATCGTAAATCAAGGTATTGCACAAAATAACATGCTGACTGAATAAAAGCACTCGATGAAAGGTCAGGGGCTCAAAGTTAGAACAAATCATTGAGGACCATGAATGTGTGTAACGGTTGTCGAGATATTCCAATAAATAGGAGCTCCCTATTTATCTATTTTCCTGAACAGCAGAACATTTTGACCTGTGGCGCTACAGGAAAAATCAGGGGACCATCAAAGGACCTTGAATATCTGTAGCAAATTTCTATCTGATAGTTGTTGAGATACTTCAGTCTGGACCAAAGTGGTGGACCAACAGACCGACATTGCCCTCAGCCTGGATAAAAATGAGACATCTGGCTATCTGCTAAAACATCTAGGAGATTTACGTATTTAACATAAAAAAGGCTGCAATTTCTGAACACATTTATTTCAGCAAACTTTGCACAGATAAAACATCCATTTTGTTTTTTGCATACAGTGACATGAGGACATGTAGACAAGCGAGTTCAGCATGTGGCCTGAATTTGCCTAGTTGGCTCATTTGCCAGCAGAGTGAAACACTTCCAGCCTGTATCTGACGCATCACTCAATCCCCTCAGGAAGTGTGTGCACCAGTACAAGCAAAGAAAGTTTGCTCGTGCTCCATGTAGATCTCTGTTTATGTTGGGGCCACCTCGCTAGGATGTAGAGCAGCTTTGAGTTTTTTATTTCCATGTGTGTGTCATTTAATGAGTCCCTTCTTTCCACATGATAAGTGAAAAGCAAACAGATTGATTCTATTGTTATCGATGGGGCGCAGGATGTGGATGAGTTTGGACATCTGGTCAGCTTATGTAACAAGGGGACTGAAATCACATCAGTGTCTCTAGCAGATCCAGTGCACATGCTAAAACTTTAGCATGCAGCATGGCAATTAGCATTACTCAAGAAAAGAGAAAATAACAGTTTGAACCCGTTTTAAAGGCGTGTAGGATTTAGAGGCATCTAGCGGTGAAAGTACAGTTTGCAACCATTTGAATACTGCTTTGATCACCCTCCCCTTCCAAGCGTGTAGGAGAAACTATGGTGGCCGCGAAACAGGCGAAGAAAACACAAACGGGTGGGCCAGTCATTGGTTTGTCTGTTGTGGGCTTCTGTAGACACATGGCGGTGCAACACGGCAACCTCCGTGGGAGGGGACCCGCACGCTTATTCTATAGTAATGAAAACACAGTGATTCTTATTTTTATGTGATTATACACTAATTAAAACATACTTATAAATATTATATTTCATTTCTGCCAAAAGCTCCTCCTAAATGTTACATGCTGGACCTTTGAGCTAGAACATCTATAAGAGCTGGGATTGTTTTGGAAATCTGTCAAATTAACATAAAATATGACCAAACAATATGACCATTTCCAATGGCAGATCAGATAGATAGCCTTATAGATAAAGTGCTGTTTCACTTGTGACTGATTTCTGTGCTCAAAGAAAGTCCGAATTATGTCACAATGTCATAAAAGTGTAATAAAGGCCAAAAGAACCTTTAAACATTCTGGTAGTATTTGATGGTATTGTTACCCTTTAAGCAACTATTGAAGCTAACGTTAGGTTAATTAGGGGGCTAATCTAGCTCATCTAGCTAAAATCTGCCAGTTGTCATTTGAGCTGTTAAATTGGACCGTCACCGGTTAGAAATAAGACTCAATATCCTCTTATTTGGACACATTAAGGAGACCTTTCAAAGGGTTTTATGCTCTTTATGTTAGTTTTTATCATAAGACACAGATGTTTGGAACATAGGACCCTGCTCCACCATGGAGCTTAATCTCTCAGTGCTTTCTTTTTGTTAAGAGAGCATGTCACACTGGAATGATTCAAATCAGCAAAATAACAGTTTTACACTCTTCTGCTGGAAATAGTTGTATATAACTGATGAACTGGTTTGTCATCCAGTTAATAGGCCATTGGTCTCTAAACACACACATCAGTCTTCTCTCTCTTTTAACAAAGTATATTTTCATATAAGTTACAAAATGCCATTTTGTCCCCAGAGGCATAACATTACAAAACATCAGAATTTCCTCTCTTTGAATTGTGGTGGTCTTACAGATGCAATCTATCTCAAGATAAGGAGACTGAGTGTTTGCTTTAGTGGTGGAAAAATGTAAGATTTGTTTTTTCTTTCGGAGAATGTTTGGGATTTGCTGTTATCTCCATCATGTTTTACAAACGGCAGAGAAACAGAGATGTTCTGGCAGCCAGGCACACAATGGCACAAGGTTATCAGCTCTGCCTCTTCTCTGGCAGTGAGCTCCCCCCCTCCAAAGTTTGTTTTGCCTGCAGAAAAGGCATGACAGCCAGGGCCATAACTTCCACTGAGGACATGGAGGTCATGATCTCTCTATATGAATGAAAGTACCCATTTCCATTTTTCACACAAATACACCATTTAGATAAGTCTTCTCAAGTTCTTGTATTCCAACTTCTAATGGAGATCTGTGACTTCAAATCACCCTTTACTGCATAATGTCTCCCTCAAGAAGAAAATACCTCCAGAACAGAAATGTTATTTCTACAAATGTACCAGTCTGCATCAATACCTTTCTGATGTGAATTGTGAATTATGAGCTTTCTTACAGTGTTACTTGTTATAAAGCTGAACGATCCAACTTTGTATCAGTGATGTCTGTCACTAAAATGTATATCTTCTTTTTCTGTCAGTAGAAAAGTTGCAGGATTCACGGTCAGTCTTTGTTTTCAGAATTTGGTTGAGGCTACTTTTGAGCCTAGTCCAAATCGAAAAATATCTACAGTCTCATGATTAATGACTGCTGATTTTTAACATTACCGATAAATACGCACATTTGATTTAGAGTGTGCTGTTCTGCCAAGCTGGAAAGGAACAAAATCTCTTCCAGATTTCCTGAATCACAAGGTTCTTACTTTGAAACCAAAAGTCTGCCATGATGTTAATCTGAGTGAGATTTTAGCATGTTTCACGCAACAAAGGCTCACATCCTTCTTAAAGCTGAAGTGGAAAAGTTGACAGGAAAGTGACCATTAGTGTTTAATGAGATCAAATCTGTGAGAGATTGTATGTGACAACTGAACACACTCTTTGCATTGTCTGAGATGTAAAGAACTCAATTTCTCGCACTCGGTTACATATTGATTGTATGACCGCATGTCATCCCCCCTCTCTCTCTCTCTCTCCCACATTTCCTGACTCTTTTTAGTTGTTCCTATCAAAAAGAAGCATGCAATACAAACTGTAGATGTTGAGTTTGATAGAACCTTAGGAAGCACGGAGGATCAACTGAAAAATGCTATTGAACTGCATTATGGGAAATGTAGGATCCAGTGTTTTTGGAGCTTGACCCATACTAGGGGACTGGTATTTGTCTCATATTCAGCCAAGACTTATCATATATACTTATAAAACAAAATAACAGAATAAACACTGCACGTCAAGAATATAACACTTTTGCTGTGATGGTGTATGCAGGTAGCCCACAAGTCACTGCTATAAGCCTTCAGACATGTCCAATATGTTATTTTTGGTCAGAATCTTCCAATATACAACTTTGTCTCCTTGGTCTATGCTTTGTTAACAAGCAAGTACTGTAACGTCCATGCGAACCAAAGCAGAACATTTTACCTTATAGCTCCAAATGTAGGTGTCGGGAGTGATTTTCTGGGGACATGTTGAACAACAGAAGTGCTGGTAAGGCCTATGATAGCTTCATAAAATGAATGGTCCCTGTTCCAAAAAGGTCATTAATACTGTAATCTGTTACACTGCCTGATGAAGAGCTGCACATTCAGGACAAAGCAATGAAAGTCTAATTAATGATCCAGCGGCGGAGCTCAGTGAGAACTGGGCCACTGTGACGATATCTGACTGAGATGGTGGGAACCGAGGTCACACAGGAACTGGATGTTGTTTTCTCAGGGAAAAAGACAAAGTGACAATTAAAACAGTAGAGAGGGAGAAACAGGGCGACGACAACAACAAAAAGATTCTCCACAACACTGTGGTTTGGTTGAGTAGGTTGCAAGACCGGATTTTCAAAATGCAACCAACTGTGGTTACCCAAGGCAGCAAATTTATGGTCTGACAGTTTATGAACTCATATGGAGAAACAGGGTGAAAGAAATGTTCTCCCATTGTGAAATTACACTTTTGAGATATAAAACCAGAGAACATCAAAAAAACAAATTAAAATCATTTGAGATGGTAGATAGTTGTGTCAGATTTTACATTACAAATGCTGTCTTTTGTTGTCAGTATGGCTAATTCACAAAAGTCCTCTGCTCTCAAAGTAACTTCCGCTTTACATTCACTACAATGTATAAGGGCAAAGAGTGACCAACCACGCCCAATTTATAAAGAATATCTGAGAATATCTGCCCTGAAAACCAAAGCAATCTGTGCCTTAAACACAAGCAACTCAGAAGCTGTCTGCAGCTCGCTATAAGAAATTAGATCCACCAGAGGAGGCAAGATGGAGAGATTGATTACTCTGAGGTTTCCCATGATCCTGCCTCTCTCCAGGGAAAGAGCGAGCCTCTGCTCAGGCGCTCCGTGGGTCTCTTAACTGTCATTATCACCGATGGGAGCCACAGTAGGTCAGGGAGATGAGATAACATTGTGAGCGGCGGCGCAGCAGGTGAGAGACTCAACAGGGCACGATTAGGTATCCGGGTCCCAGGGTGTAGCATTGCCTGGGGCCTCGGGGGCCTCGGCCCCGCCATCTGCCAGGGTGAATTCCTCCTGCTGGAGAGGAACCTCTCAATAGCAGCACAAACTGTTGCTGTGGGGCGTTGCTTTGAGTTTCTCCTGTTACCTTTTATAGAGAGGTTTTACACTTTACTTTCATTTTACAGTTTCTTTGTCACAGTCTCAAACACAAGCTCAAAGAATGCAAGGAACCCTTGCAAACAAAGGACTGAAACTGCTGGTATTTGTATAATAATTCTTTGTTGTTTTATACCTTCATTAACAATTATC
This sequence comes from Coreoperca whiteheadi, assembly GCA_011952105.1. Taxonomy (NCBI): domain Eukaryota; kingdom Metazoa; phylum Chordata; class Actinopteri; order Centrarchiformes; family Sinipercidae; genus Coreoperca; species Coreoperca whiteheadi. Next base: position 7,214,503 of record CM022470.1, on the reverse strand, counting down.
TGGTTTACCTGCGCTTTAAAATTTTCAGTAATACTTTTTGAAGCTATAACAGAGCATGTCTGGGTATATAAATGTATTCCATCTGCAGACCCAAGTCACCTGGCATCATCCACGTAGTACTGGAAATAGCAATCGTTAGATATGCAGTCCAGAGCCTGACTGTTGTCTGGATTGTAGGTTTCGGGGCTCCAGTGTGGTGGCCATCAGTCAGCGAGAGCACACCCCAGGGATGCTCTGATGACAGCCATGCTGGATGGTTCACACATGACCCAAGAGCGCTACTGCACGCAACACCCTGTCCTGTGACCTGCCAGCGCCAGCCCCCACGTTGATCTGGCAACATGGTGTCAAATTGGAGATGCCCAACGCACTCACACATGCCAGAAAGGCAGGCGTGAACACGGCTTAACACAGGAATATTGAATTAAGGGGCTGTCGTGCAAATCTAGCATGTGTTGCAAGGCCCTGGGCTTACCAGACAGGCCAGGTGAGCGACGATCAGTCAAGGTTTTGTAATCGATACTCGATGGAGCTCTGCAGGAATCAACCAGCATGTTCCAAACTTTACCCTTCAGATTGTTTCCACCCACATGGAAACACAACTCACCAGGCTAGATAACCAATGTTTTCATAAGCAATGACAGACACATTATCAGGGACACAACTCTGCAGTCTTGATGAGATCAAAGGCGTGTGCGAGCGAAAGGCAGGAGCCGCATCTGTTAAATCCCTTAAAATCAGTTAAGAAGCTCACGCTGCTGTTGCAGATATCGACACTGATAACTGTGACCGGAACCTCTAACCTGAAAGCAATAGATCTTGACATGCTCATTATCCACCATATCTACTTTCACTGACTTTAACAAAATCCCAACACCAAACACCAATAGTAGGCCTTACAAAACTGCATTTAATATGTTTAAGTACAGTTTGCAGGCCATACACATGACCATTTGTTAGTGACTGAACGTAATGGCACATAGTTTTTAATAGGATGATGCCAGACACCAGTCTGTCTTTAGTCGTTTGGACATTGGCTATGCAGATCTGGAATGCTGATGACATGTCCAGATGTGTAGAGCGACCCTGCGCTGACCCTAAGTGGAGCCCACAGTGTGCCTGTTGTGCACATCAGCAGTGAGATTCTGGACAGAGACGGGTTTAATGGTTGCATATTATATTGCAGTGACAAAAAAAAACTAGCAAGACGAAAGTCCCTGGTAACAACAGCATAAGAGTACAACTCAAAAAGTATTAAAGATTGGTCGTACAGTCACAATTTAAATGTATCCACCTCTTTAGACATTGCATGAATTGTACAGAGATTTGTATTACATTAACAGGTCCTAAGGGCTGCTTATGGTGGCTTATTATTTACAGAACAAGTAATTCATTTATACTTTCACCCAATCACAGCAAGGGTCTGTTAGAAACGACTAGTTAAGATGTAATGCAAAACTGGTCATTGTATAAAGCACCCTGTTAAATCCCTGCTGATATATTCTTAATATGAACCATTGTAGATTAACCTACCCAGCGGCATATCAAGTAGTTAAAATTAGCCCTATCTTTGGCAGCTGCAACATTACAAGGTACAAGGCAACTCATTTATCATTTTACAACACAAGGTTGTATAATGAAGTGAAAGTTTGTTGTCCCTTCACGCTACACACATATAACATAACAGATCATTAAATTCCTTTTCAAATGCGGGAAGCTATAAAATAAATTAAATAAAATGAAATAAAAACAATACAGAGTTATTTATATAGTTACATGTATACGTAGCCTACACCCAGGAAATTATTCTGCAGCGCATTTTTTTTTATTTGCGTTTGATGGGATGTAAACAGCAGATAGAGACAGTGATGAAAACATGGTTTCCATCTTAACTCAAGAAGTTCGACATCTGTGAGACAGTCTCCATCTAGTTTGCCTGCATTTGAGCACCAAGCATCAAGTGAGTCAGTCAATCAATCTATTTACCTGATTCCAGACCATTAGCAATTATACAGTAAGAGAAAGATATATAGATACAATATGTGCACATACTTTTGACTACGATGAGGCCTGTGGCTCAGTGTTGACAGGACAGACCGGAGGATGAAGGGTTTTAACTGTTCCAGCTCAGGCTCCTCTACATATAACATGGCCTCCATCTGTTCAGCTCATCAGGTCTACTGCTGCTGTTCTGTTGGTAAACAGTTTGGATGCTGCTCACAGCCTCCAAACAACCCAGAAAAAGGGTCCAGCATGGGACTACTATAACCCCCCCCCCCCCTCCTCCTCCTCCTGGCCAAACCTCCTGCTGGGCCACCAGAAGGCCTCTGTTTTGATAGTGGCCATTAACCTCATTGGGCTGACCCTCTGAGCGAACATCCCTGCCATTAGTTACACAAGTAAGCACGTCTGCAAGCATGCGCTTTACAAACATGTTGGCAAACTGGAGGAATGTGAAGTGAGACAGTGAAGAGACCCATCCATCCAGAGTTTCTATGGAAATCTGGTTTGGGCGTTTTCGCCTCTCTCTGTACAGACTAGATTTGTTTCGTACACACAGAGGGCCATCTCTGACCTTGCTGGCCTGGGTGGGTCGTCGGCCTGTGACGGATGGAGCACTAAATCTCCATCCCCACCGTTCACCTTCACCCTTTGGCGATGCCTCCGAATGGAAAATTGAGAGTTATTAAGCAGAACCAGAAGAGTCTGGCTTCTCCATCACTGAATATCACATCTCCACCTGGAGAATTACACGAGGTTTGTCTTTCAAGATGCGAGGGAGGAAGTGTGCTGTTTGAATAAATCCAGCAATAAACTTGAGACATAAGCAGGAAATGTATTCCCTTATCCTTTGTATCAGAAGACCAGTCTATATAATCGATGATAACATGTAATTAAACCTAGAAGCATAAAGGTCATAAATAGTATAAAGAAACCCCTGTGGTTTGCAAGATGTGTGTATACCAAAGCCACTGTGTCACAACAGTCAAGCTTTTACTAGAGCCAAAAATTTGTTTTATTGCCTGGTAACACTACTGTCACTGTGAAAACACAGAAAATCAAACTCTTACATCACATCCGTACCAGAATGATTTGCCTGTGATACAAAATAAATGTGTGGATTGGGAAAAGATGCATTTTGTTTTAAGGTCCTATCCCGCATTTTTATCAAGACCACAAACTGATTCCTGCAGCTGAATTGGTTCAAATGGTTTTGGCTTTGCAATCTTGATTAATAAAAAAAACAAAAACAAAAACAAAACAGACAGAGATCAGCAGATAACCCACCATGCTTCTCTAACAGCACATATTCATCACAGCTTCACACTGTCAGCTTGGGTTTATTATGGTTGCTCGGATTTTTTTGGAGGCTCGGACCTCTGCCCTCAAACAAACCCTCTGTGGGAGCACTCATGTGGGCTGGGTGGCCTGCTGGGCTGTCTTGCTCCCTGGGGTGTCTGCTCATGAGAGGGCCTGTTATTCAGAGAACATCCTGAGGCCCTCCCACCCTCCTGTAGTGTCTGGGCCTGTGGAGAGAAGGAGCCGGGAAAGCCCCTGTACAAGAGAGGACAATTTGTGGTTAGAAGCTGAGACACTGTTTAGGTGAATATTGTGGCATGGGTGGAGAGCTGGGATTTTTGTTAGTACAACAAACACATGAGTGAAAACTGTAATTGAGGAAAATGTTTGGTTCTTTCAAAACAAGCCTTCGGATGACAGCCGCTTACTGTGCTGATCACTAAGCGATGGAACGACTTACACGGCTGAGCGCACACGATCCACTCTCTCCTCTGCACATATAGTCCACATTGGCTGGAGCATTGGGAAAGAAACATATGTGTCCTTATTTCAAGTTCAGTTTGCAAATATGGACACATGCAAAAGACAGAACATGAATACACTTAAGATCCATGCTTGTTGAGCGTACGCGTTTGCACGTGCATGGGCGTCATCACGGGCCGTGACTGCGCAAAGGAAGCAGGCCACATCTTCTAGTGTCATCAGAGTGATGCAGAAGCCATGGGACAACCGTCATTGATCCTCTTGTTTCTCCGATGATAATGCCTCCTCCTGTTCGGCTAAGTAGCTGAGGAATCGCTGTTGTGTCCGTTTAGGTTGCCAGCCTATTCATAGTATGTGACGTCCTGCATTGTGCACTACTTGGAGCCACATGTTGGGTTTGCCAAAATCCTACTTGTGCATCTTTATTTCATCGATGCTGAGATGAAATTAGCCCCGCGTTCACTAGAAAGAAACCCCAACCAGAAAAGGGTTTGGGGAGAACAAATTCCTCCTCATTATCAAAATGTACAGGTTAATGTCTCGAATGCTGGACATCCAATCAGATTCCTTATTGGAAAGTGAGTTAGTTGATTTAGATACTTTATTATTGTTATGAAAGCCAGTAATGTAATTCTTACTATTTGATTCATTACTATTGTAAATGAGCAGCTATCTCTCACAGAACCAGCGTTGTCAGTGCATAATTTAAGTCATGGAATTAGATCATTTACATGTGCATGCACACTTACACAGGACTACATAATGTAGACATTATAAATACTTGCACATTTTTATATGATGTCCAAAAGGTTTAACAAATACACAAAGTAGCTCCTCTACTGCTTCATCATGTATGTGTGGGATTCAAGTCTTCATCTGTTATCTGTCGCCATCTGCTGGACACATTTCTTTTATGGGAAAAACATGCTGTGGACGTGTGAAACAGTGGGAGGCACTGCTGTACACGGGTTGATTGAAAGCTTAAAATAAATAATTAATCATAAAGGTGCATTACAACACAATGTATTTATAACAGCTAATTGAGTTTTAATCCAAACTGAAGCACTGAAACCAGGAGCTTCTTGCTGTGGGTCCAGCGCGCAGCCTCTACCAATATATGTCCAGTTTTCAAGAGGAAAATAAAAATTGTATCCGATACTGTATGTACTGTACATCTGGTTCTTCCATTTTACTGAACCCACTTCAGTCAGCTCTGTATGTCACCTCTACATCTGTAATCTTACATAGATCTGTCAAAATGTCTGTTTCTCATGCTGATGTAAATGGGCATAGTGCTGAATATCATGTACATGTTGTACAATCCACATACTTTACACGTATTAACGTTATATCACAAATCTTTGCTTTATGTCGGCAAGTCTTGCCTTCAATCTAGCAAACCCTGATAATGACACATCAGGTAAGCGATGGTCTAATCTGAAAAAAACAAAACATCCACATCAAAGACTTCAGATTTCCATAAATTGTAGTGTTCCTAAAGTCAAAACCAATCATAAACAATTCTTCTGCACTCAAGTGTGTCTGAGGCAGAACAAGGAGGGTGAAAGAGGGACATTTAGTCTATCTTTCCAAATTCCAGCATTGACTTCATTCACCAATCACGTATCTTTTTTACTGCTTATGCTTGGACTGATTTGGTAAAATTAAGAGGATTTTTTTGTGTAACAGGGTCTGGCTATTGCTAGGACACAGAAACAGCACTTCAAACAACAGGATAAACTTTCCTAAGTCAGCCTAGCAGCAGCATCACTACCATACTGTTTCTTACTAGACTTTAGATCCATGAATGAAGAAACACTTTTACTGAGATAGTTTACTTTACTTTCAGAGGTTGCCATTGCACCACTACCTTGAAGAGAAAAAGATGCACTTCCTGATGTCCGTTCACTGTTGACCTTAACATGGCGTATTACATTTAAATATTTACATTACTAATGTTGGCGGGGGGGGGGTATAGATTTTATATACTTTAAGTGGCCCATTAGATCATCATGTTGGTAAAACGGTTACATTTTTCTACTGATATTAGCAATTCAAGTTTCTATTCTTTAAATCTTCAGACCAGATAATACAATTGCTGTCCTTTCTCTGCAAGTCTTAATTTGATGTTCAAAATGATCTCTAGTTAAATAAATGAGCAGATTAATTTCCAGCAGTAATATGCAGTGTCTCATCACATCTGAATATTGAGAGAGAAAAAACAGAGGTAGCTGAGCTGATTACGTGCATGTATTATTTAGTTCCAAATCCAAACGGGATGACAAGACAAACGGCAGAAAAGACTATTTAAACAAGATTCTTTATTTGACAGTGAGACAAGTTAGCCAACAGCAGCCTTCCCGTTCACATTCACACCTAAAACTTCTGGAACTGCTTCTTGGCTCCAGCGGCCTTTGTCACTTTGAGGACATTGAACCTCACAGTCTTGCTGAGTGGTCGGCACTCTCCGACGGTCACAATGTCTCCAACTGTGACGTCTCTGCAGAAAAACACCACAACCAGGGCAGATATTAACAGGTGGTTGAGGTAGCTCTGTCCAAGACCAAGCTGACAAACTAAGTTTTAGCAGGAGGAATAAAACTGCATCAGTATTTGCCATAGGCAGTGTCGTCAGAGCTTCCTGAGCTTGGAAGACCATCGTGAGAAAAAACATCATTTGCAGCAAATTATTATGTAGTTTTTTGGCATGACCATATCATATGAACTGACATTCAAACATTACATTGTTCTTTTTCTACAACTTAAGATTCAACTGTCACAGGTACTCAGTTGTTTTGCTCCAATAATACCTTTCGTATTCATGTGCCACTTTACTGAAACTGATGTGTATATTTATCCTTGGAGCTCATGAAGA
>CM022470.1:7166682-7207820 GCA_011952105.1 Coreoperca whiteheadi | reverse complement strand
ATTAATATAAAAATAAAAAATGGAAATAACTTTTTATTTGTTCCTGGTGAGATGTGGGGGGGGGGGGGGGGGTAGGTTAAATGCCTGATAAAAAATGTGTCTGAGGGAAAACAAATTACTACACTATTTTGCAGACCTGAACCCTGAACAAACAGCAAATGAGAGGTGTAGTACCTGAAGCAAGGTGACAGATGGACAGAGATGTTCTTATGCCTTTTCTCAAAACGGTTGTACTTGCGGATGTAATGCAGGTAGTCGCGCCTGATAACGATGGTCCTCTGCATCTTCATTTTGGTCACCACACCTGTAGAGCACATACAAAAATGGAACCTGAACTAAGGCACGTTGAACGCCTTCCATGGACATTGAAGTGAACACTCACAGAGGTCAAAACACTAGATAGACTTGAACAATTGACATGTTTTTTTATAACAAATAAGAACGTCACTCCACTACATCAGTATTGCCATTAGGCATTGTCGTCAGAACCCAGAGGGCTTGGAAGACCATCGTGAGAAAAACATCATTTGCAGGATTAGTGACAAGAAAAAGGAAAGTAAATATGGACTTTGTGGAGGGTTAGCCTCTAAAGACACTGGTTCTGGCTCGGGATGCCTAACCTGCATCTGTAACAAGGACATGTTGATATGCAGTGAGGAAAATTGTTCACTTTGTGCTCCAACAAAGCAAAAACTGAGGTATCAATACTCACTTTGGGCAGATCAATTATATCATAGCACAGGGTTATGCTTAAATGACAGCAAGTTCATGGGCAAACGCTGATTCAGCGCGCCAAGCGGCTTGTGTTTTAAATATACTGTAAAGTGTTAAACTGACCAGAGAGGATACGGCCACGGATGGAGACATTTCCAGTGAAGGGGCATTTCTTGTCAATGTAAGTGCCTTCAATAGCCTGGAAACAAAGGGAGTTGTTAGTGTCACTGTTCTCTACATATTCCCTAGCTATGAAATCAGCTCTTTTTTTAACTCTTGAGACTGCATCAGTATTGCCAAAAGGCACTATCGTCAGAACCCTGCAGGTTCGGAAGACCATCGTGAGAAAAACATCACTTGCAGCTAACAAAGTGTGGAATGGAGCGGACATAGCCTTCAACATTACTTTGGGTAATTTTCTGGACATTTCAAGTTACCTCTCTCGGGGTTTTGAAGCCTAGTCCGACACTTTTGTGGTAGCGGGGGAGCTTTTCCTTGACCTCCTTGCCACCATCAGCGACCAGAACACGCTTCTTGTTCTGGAAGATGGTGGGCTGTTTCTGATAAGCCCTCTCGGTCTGTGGAACAAGGAGATCAGCGCGTTAAGGCCTTTCAACACAGAACCCGAGTTAACGTCGCCACCCACACTTCCACTGTGAAGAACCCATTCACATAAGTTACCACCGCCCGGCCTCGCCAGCTAATTTATGGCCTACTTTCTCTTATAAAGGGGCCACGGTCGCCTTTAGTTGAAACAATATATCGATAGACAACTTATAGGGGAAATATTATGATGGGAACCGTCAGCGCTTGCAATTTATACAAAGCAAGGCACTGTGAGTGAAGAGCGTTAACTGGTAGCAGGCTAAGCTAACATAATTAGCATCCCGGCTAGCTCAACGTTACACGAGGGTATGCAGAACGGCGACAACAAATGCCAGATATAAAACCCCGAATGTGCTTTGAAATGGCTCAGCGTCGTGTATAACTAGCATGTAAAGGTCCATACTCAGCAAACCCTGACAAATGTGTTTCTTAATGTGTAAAAAATATCTATTTAAATTCACAACGCCGCTTTCCTGAACATACTTGTGCATCCGCCATCTTTGCCAGCCGAGTCGTAAAGAGGCCTACGAATGCGCGCGACAGACGGAAGACCACGAGTCACGGGATATGACGTTTATGAAAAGGCGAGGCTAAAACAAAACAAAATAAAAAAAATCAACACGTTTGTTTTTATTGTTTCATCAACTTTACGAACCGATAGAAAGCTCAAAAAAGTGTAAACGCAGCCTTTCAACTGTTCATTGCTTATTTGCAGCCCAAGATCTCCCAAAGCGTCGTCCCTTCGCGACGTGACAGGTTTCACGCTGAGGTGAATAGATTTATAAAACAACAGAGAACGATCTCCCGTCCACGTATTTCACGTAATGACATCACGTCACGACATCAGACCCATCAGCATCAGTAAAGATTAGCACATCAGTTGCCACAAACAATTTCGTCACGTAGCTAATTGTACGGAAGTAACGTTCCTAGCGAGCCAAACAAACAACAAGATGGCATCGCACCCGGGAGGAGGCGATCAAGGTACTAGCTAACGGCAACAATATTATACAATTAAATGCACTGTGACAGTGTCGCCGACAGTGTGATAGACATAGACAATCCGACACTATAACAATTGGCGTGACTCTTGTTCTGTGGTTGTAGCTTGTTTGCGTCGTAGAAGTAACATTAGCCGAACTGGGGTTAGCAAGATAGCTAGCCTAACGTTAAACGTTTAGTCGCACGTTAGCTAGCACTTACTCTGCGTTTTAGAGATAGCTTGGTTAGCTGCCTAGATAGCTAGCGTTAACTGTTCTACCTGAATGAGTTGGCAAATATGTTTGAGCAAAACCGAAACAGAGATGTTAGCGGAGTTTGGTTTCACCTCCAAAACTCCGAAGCTCAAGATGTTAACATTAGGTAACGTTAGCCACATCAACTTCGGAAAATGAACTTACAACTGTCAGACCGTGGGGATTATGTGCTAACTTTGTATATTGTAAATGCGTCTCACAAGGTAATTTTACGTACAAACAATGCGGATATAAAACGTAAAGCACAGGAGTAAGTTAAATATACATTTACGTACAGATAATCAAAAATAGGCTTTCTTATCAGGCATTTTAAGTGTGGCTAATATAATTCAGCTCAGTGTAAAGTGAGACTTGATATTCAGGTTAAAGTGACAGTAAACATACTACTAGCAAACATTCTTCAGTCATACACTCATTTATTTCTAATATGAGTTAACTGGTGGAAACAGTTGTATCAGCTTTTGGGTGACTTAACGCTGACCTTTGTCTTTCAGGAAATACTAAAGATCAGATACTGGAAGTAGGGGCTGATTTGTTAAAAGAGTGAGTATATACCGTAAATTTGGGCTTCTCATTATTGAACCGGGCAGAGCATACTTATTAACGGCTGGCTGTGTCTTCCTGTGTAGTTTCATCTACGAGCGGGTTCGGCGGCATGGAGACCGCAATGCTGCAGTGACCAGGGCCCAGCTGGGTGGAGGAGAGTTGTGTGACCCACACCACAAGAAGCTCGCCCAGTGCCTGCAGCAGATTGGAGATGAGCTGGATGGCAATGTAGAGCTCCAAAGGTGGGCTTACCTGTCTGTGTGTCAGTTCTGTCAAATTCCACGGCTGAGAAATTGTGAATTACAAGGTTTAACTACTGAGTTAAGTGTGTATTTAGCTTGTCCCTGATTGCAAAGTCTTGTTTTGCAGCATGATAAACAACTCTTCACTCAGTCCCACAAAAGACGTGTTTATGAGAGTTGCCATTGAGATCTTTTCAGATGGAAAATTCAACTGGGGCAGGGTGGTTGCACTGTTCTACTTTGCCTGTCGACTGGTCATCAAAGTGAGTTAAGCGCCTCTGTTGTACCTGAGCTTATTATAAAAACAAAACGTAGAGAGACAAATCTGTTATTATGGAATTATGATAGAATAAGAAAGGCCTTAAGTCTGAAGCATCTCCTATTCACACCTTCTCAGGCTCTTGTGACCCAAGTTCCTGATATCATCAGAACAATAATCAGCTGGACCATGGACTACCTCCGAGAAAATGTGATCAACTGGATCAGGGAGCAAGGTGGCTGGGTAAGGAGCTAGCTAGGAAATGCAGTTCAAAATGATCATTTCAAAGTTATTGCATGTCACATGCTGATATTTGGGTCTGGTGTTCATGCTTTTTAGGAGGGTATTCGTTCCCACTTTGGCACACCCACATGGCAGACGGTGGGAGTCTTCTTGGCTGGCGTTCTCACCACTGTTTTAGTCATTCGCAAGATGTGAGGGGTCCGTGAAGAGCAGGCAGGTGAAAGATGGGAGGAACTTCGTCTGAGGGAAGTGGGGACAGGAACAAGAATATGAAAGAACAACTGAAAGAGAACAGAAAGAAGTCATGGCAGAGTGAACAAGTTGTACAGGAAGACAGGAAGAGCCAGTCTTTCGTTTGTGCCTCCCTTTCATTTCCAAGGAGTGGGAGTTAGACTGAACTCACTGTCACGCCCATGATCCCTACGCCACTGAGGAAGTGAGTTGGGCAAGATTACATGCACAAAATGGGGGTGGGTGGGTGGAAAAGTTTGTCACACCTGAACAGGGAATGCATTTTAAGTAATTTATTTTTTACTCGGTTACAGATTTAAAAAAAAAAAAAAAAACAGTCACTGCATTCTGTTTTCTGCCCTAAAAGATATATGGACTGAACATTTTTGAAGATGTTTAGAGATTCCTTTCTGCATTATTTTCACTGTAGTTTTCATTTCGTTCCACTCATTGCTTTTCTGATCTTCCCACTCTCTCCATCCATCTCATCATGGTGTCTGTATGCTAGAGAATCCATCTTCATACTTTTATTTGTGAGCATTTACTGGTGTAAATCTGTCATGATCTAATGCCAACGAACGTGTTGGAGGGTGGTCACATCCTATAAAGTAAAATGAGATATGTTTTGCAAACACATATTAGATTTACCAAGAAGATGATATAGATGAAGAGAAATGACACCTACAAACAGATTTGGGCTCAAACAACCCCAAATAATTTCTCCCCTTGAATGCACAGCTCAACTTTATTTCAGTAGATGATAGACGTGCCACAGCAGCTGTACAAAGTTATGTTTACATTCAACGTGAATTATCACATGCTTAAAAAGTCGCATGAGCTCAGCAAATGACGGTAAACTGAATCTGAATTCCTATCTTGTGTAACAGTAAATCAAATGCTGCCTTTGTGCATTGTGACCTTAATGTGGCTCCCACTCAAAAAAACTAAACCAAACTTGTTGGTGTTATGAATTGAGCCACATGTCATGAGCTGATGTTTCCTGTGGTCTGTGGATGATGTCGCACTGCAGACACAGAAAGCACTGGATTGCTCACAGATGCTTACCTCACTTCACACATATTCAAAGTACTGTATTTTTACGTGAGTAATTCAAACTGCAATCTTATCTACACAAAATATGGCTTTTTATAAATTTTTCTTGTTTGTCAGTGCCTTGGTGTTTTTTTTACTAAGAAATCACTTTGATACACTCCAATTTTCACCTTTTTTCTATCAACATTTATAAAAACTGAAATTAATTTCCAGTCTCCAGTCTGAAAATCTTTTTGCAGTGATATTGTATGTTGTAATATGGAAAATAAATCGTTTAACTCTTACTGTGGCTATGTGTAATTCATGTAGAAAGGAGGATTACATTCAACAGGCTTACAGCAGTACCACTATGAAAAGTTAATCTGATCTGACAGCATTTCCCCCAGCTGGACTCCTAGAGGCGGCAAGATTCACTACATACTCATGATTTTTAGCCATGCTGGTCAACATGGTTCTTTGGTTGGCATGCTAACATGCTACACTAAGATGGTGAACATGGTACACTTTATACCTTAGCATCAGACTCTTACTCCTGTTTAAGTGTATTAACAGTATTGGAATAAAAACTAGAAAAGTTGCATTTCATGCTGAAAAAATGCGTGTGAATGCTGAAAGCTGAAAGACAATTGCAAAGCATTGCTGAAATTGCAGAAATCTGAAATGCCTGAACATTTTTGAAAGCTTAAAATGTATTACACTACACTGCTCAAACACCTGGAAGCAGAAACATATAAGCGGACGAATTAAAAGTTTGAAACGTTTCGTTGAAAAGTTGAATAGAACCATAAACTCCTTAAAGAGCGTAATGTTTTTACATTTGAATTGTTTGCCTGTAGACGTCTGTCAGTACATCTGTACGTCTCTAAAAACGTCTGGAAGTACATCCGTAGACTACTGTACATCTGTAAGAACGTTTGTAGACGTCTGTAAGTACAAATCATTCTCGGGGTACTGTGATTTCTGTACCAAATGTGACAAACTGGCCTGTAGTTGTCTTACTCTGGATCTAAGTCTTGGGCAGGTGAACGACTGACATCTGCATCGTTTGGTTCCTGCCATCAGTGAGGCACAAACAGGATATGCCTGACGACTGCAGTAAGTGACTTTCTACTTCTTTTTTAGTGGGCAGAGTTGTGGTTTTAGGATATTGCGCACAGCATAAACAGACTGAAATGGTGTGTATATTTTTTACATTTATTATCTAGAAATGTCATTTAAGTCTAACTTTATACGTTACCGAGAGACAAAGCAAATCCCAGATAAAGTAATTAGAATTCAGCAGAAATGTTCATAGTCACTGTGAGGAATTGTAAAGTAATTCATCGATATGGTATTACAGACTGGATTGTCATTATGAGAGATCAATAATGTATCACATTTTGCATAGTTTCATTTAATGTTTAATGACTCAATGTAAATATGCAATAAGAAAAGGTGGAACATGTAAACAATCACGGTGGCCAAAAACGGTCAGTGCTCAGAGTAACGAGCACTTTACAGACAAAAAGCTACACAACAGCCCCACGACTATTGCGTTTAAAACGTGAGACACCTTGGCTAAAAAGGCAGTTCTGGCAGACGTATTTCCACCATTCATGAAAGCATGGTCCTCGCACATCGAGACAATTCAACAGACGTCCACATGTACGTCGGTTAAGATGACACTGCGAGAGAGCTGCAGGCTCTATCTCGTCTCCAGCACTCCGTCTCTGATCCTCCACCTCCAGGCAGAGCTGAAGTCTGGAGCAGGAACACAGCAGAGCTCCAGACCAGACTCCTGCACCTCCTCGTCGTGAGCAACCTGCTGGCCGCGCTGGGTTTCCAAGGTGAAAACCCTCTCAGAGATCTAAAACGGAGACGCACATAAGCATTATTAAACAAGTGTAAACTCGCACTTTACAAACACGGAAAACAGACTAACGTGAATAGGTGTCTCGACACATGAGCGTGGGAGGCTGCTAGCCCTCACCTGATCACTGATTCCTGTGGCGATGTGGCCGACCTTCACACGGCGCGTCTCTCTGATGCGGATGCTTGTCCTGTTGAAGTCTCGGATGCAGACATCCACCCCTGAGCCAATCACAGAGCAGAGAGATACATATGGCGTAAGGGCAAATTATATCACGTTACATTTTGGGAGTAAACTCAATCTTTAAAAGACAAGCAATGTTAATGTTTAAGCTCACCTTCAAAACAGCAGGGGGGTGGTAACTGTGTGTGACTCAGCAAATCTACACTGAAAACCTGCACATCACTGTTGTAGGAGCAGACACCAGAGCTGAAGTCGTCTCCTGGGCTCAGGGACCAGCGGCCAGAGTCCTGGAATAACGGGTTAAAAAAAAAGAGAACCATAAGGCAAACTATTACTATGTTCGCCAAAATGTATGAAGAACAATAAAACTTTTTGTTTAAATTGACCCCATTTTAGAAAAACTTGAGTATCTGGGCAGGTCACATTTATTGAAATTTTACACAGAATTGTAAAATTCTTATTCTGCAAAACACTTGGCAGACCTTAACAAAGTTGTTTCAAATGTCTTTTTTCTGGATGTCTATGATGGCTACACTAAGCCTGCTTATAAGAGTGGGTGTCACAGTGATTGGCACAGGTGTTAGACAAAAGGTTTGCTCTAAAATGAAACTTTCTACGAAACAGTTATTTACTAGTTATCAATCTCACGCCAACTGTTTGCCATCTGCCTGGTGTGAAGTAAATTAAAAATGTACTCAATTGTGAATTTGGGGTTACCTTTTTGTCCCATGGTTCCCAATTAGAATACGGGTCACTGCTGAGACACGACAAGAGCTGCTCCTGCATTTCAGCAGGGTGAAGCTGTGACAGACTGCTCAGGTAGAAATCTGCAAACAAGCAGGAAAACAATGAGTAGAGTTCAAACATTTCACCCAAGGAAACAAGCAGAACACTGACAGAAACCTCACCTCGCTCCAGTTTACGTAGCTCAAGTTCAGGCACAGTGGTGATCTTGTTGCCTCTCTTGTGGTTCAGCTCAGAGATCAGCGTTTGTGGACAGAAAGGTGAGCCTCGCTTTGACTCATTAGAATCAGTGTCCTTCTCTATATCGTCGTCATCCACTTCCTTCATCCTCCTCCCTGCTGTGGTCACTTTCTCAACAGAGTCCTGGTATTCCTCCTCATCCTCATAGTCAACGCTGCAGTTGATACGTTGCAGGGAGTCAGGAGGTTTGTCGGCCATACGCAGGGGCTCTGTGTAGGGTCCCTTTACTGGGCTGGTGAGTCCTCCCACTGCAATCACACAAACACAACACATTAAGTCTTTACAAACTGTAGATGATGGTGCATCCAAGGGGGTCATTTCCACTGAGGATAGGGGGAGGGACATGTCCCCCTCTCTTTTTTAAATCCTGTTTTTGGCCCCCTCAATTTTATAGTCTATTTTTATAACTGAAGTTCTCTGAAAATGTTTCCTCAGTTTTGCCTCTCAGGCTGCATAAGGGCTGCCCTACCTTATTGGTGAAGGTTGTTGGGGCTGTATTCAGCCTGAAAGGAATACCTGCAGACACTACTCAGGGCGGTAACAGGGTACTGCCAACTACCTTTTTCAGTGAGTCTAAGACGAGACAGTAAACACAGATCTCTTTGTAGTAAAAATTAAAATACACCATTATTTATCAGAAAGTTATCAGGTCTCTACCACAGACTGTATATAAAGATGGACAACACGTCTTTACTTCCTCCCACTGTAAAAAAGTGAAGCCAAAGTATCCCGGATACGGGAGCTGCCATCCTGCGCAGTAGGTATCGGAGTTGGAGCCGCGGTATCGACGTCCCGCCCACACACCCAGCCGACTCAATCGCGAGCTGGCCCCAGCTGTCAATCATGACGTGAAACCCCCTTTTTATAGCATCAAAAAACTAATTAAAACCAAACTTATCTGAAAAACGAACACTTGAACATACACCTGTGGGATAAGAACTACCTCAAATGACAGAAACCGTCTTTGGGAAAAATGTATTTGACGTGTAGTTTGAGTTTTTAGTTTGACTCATGTCCCATCCACTAACATGGAGGGGGCGTGGTTTATGACCTATACTGCAGCCGGTCACCAGTGGGCAATTTTTGGCTTCACTTGTCATGTCGTCCATCTTTATATACAGTCTATGGTCTCTACAAAGGAAAAAGGGGTTACAATCCAGAGGTTTACATAGTTTTAAAAAAAATTTTTATACTGCCATTATTAAAGGAAGGCATAATAACCAATTTTACTGTAATTTGTTATATGCTCAATTGATTTAAAACCATCTGAAACCAAACCTACGCCCCTGGATACTTCGCTTGCATCGATATGAACTAAAAATTGCAGTCCAGGTTTATTTACCTTCTTTCAGAGCTCTGGCAGTTTTTTCTTTGAGGTCAGATGCGGATGCTCTCTTGGCTGGATCCTTCTGAAGTCCCGCCTTGATAACTTCAGCCGTGAGAGGGCAACAGTCAGGTGGGATCTCTCTCAGAGGCGGTGGCTCGTTAGCAATCTGTAACCATCACGAAAAGGGACTCAGAGGGTCAAAGTCTGCTCTGAAGAGCGGACTGAACATCTGCGATGAAACCGCAGGGTGCGCTGTCTGTGTGTTGCTGTGAAGAATACCTTCAGGTAAAGTATACAGGTGTAATATCTTGTCCAAGGTTGATGCCCATTGAGCATGTGCAGTAACATACAGCAGCTGCTCCACACATCTGCTTTTGCTCCGCGGGGTTCCCCTTTTACAATCTCAGGGGCCATGTGGGTCTCTGAGCCCTTCAGATCTGCAATGAATTACATTTGGAAAACAATGAATTAAGACATGGAAGTAGATAAATTACCCGTCTTCCTAACTAAATCGCTAATGTTACACAGTATTTACCTTTGGACCCACTGAGGCTCTGTCCCTGATTGTCGAGTCTCTCTGCATGTCCAAAGTCAGACAGGAAAGTGTCTCTACCGTCCTCCGACAGCAACACATTGTCAGCTGTGGGAAACAGGCAGAGTCAATAATCCACCGCATTAATCTAGGCACTGCTCAGTGCTCTCCATGGCACCTGGTTGATTTCCAGGACTTGTGCAGTGCATTTTATGGATGACATAATTAGAAACAGGGCAGCTGCACAAACAGAAACAGTCTACAGACAAAGGAGCAAAATAAGAGGGAACTGTGACGTCACTGAGGGACAGCTGCTATAAAAAAAACACTTTAATATGGAATGAATGTGGAGTCTAGTAAGAAACAGACAGCAGAAAAAGAGATTTGACTGCCTTGCTTTTCCTGCCAGACACCAGGTGGCGCCCGAGCTACAACAGCACAATCATGCCGTTTGTCTGTCCTCCAGCTTAAGTCTGTTTTTGCTCTTCCTCTATCTTAGTTCCCTTTCTGTTTTTCCTCTTTCCTTCTTTTTTATACTTCTAATCATTTTATTTTCATCTTCTGCCTTCCTTTTGTCCTTTACTGTCTCTATCTGTACTCTTACTAACTTCTCTCGCTAAGTACTTCTTGCTCCTCTTCCCATCCCCCCTCACTGTGTCGTTCTCTTGTTCTTTCTTGCCCTCCTGATTCTGTGCACATGCGCCATTTCTAAAGAGCAGTGGTGAGTCACACTGTGGGAAATTCCCAGCCCGTCGGCCTCTCTGTGGTAGTCTGGTTTCACAACACAGGTGCTGAGGATCAAATCTAGGCTGTATCTATGACACTTGTGTTCCACACAACAGCTGCACAAAGACAAATCCCTCTGATGAGAACTAATTAGAAATCTGACTTAGTCTCTCTGTATGTTTTTGTTTTCCACAACAAGTAAAAGTCAAGCTGACACGTTTAGTTTTACTGTTATTACTTTTCTGCTACTTTGATCTGTATATTTACTGCTGTTAAAATTCATCCTGAAAGTGTTTATGTGCCAATGCCAATATCTGATGTCTGTGTTTTGGTGTAATCACCGTTTTTAGTCTTAACATTTACATTCATATTTTCGATAATTTGTCACTCTAAAGGCAGTGGACTGTATAACAAAATTCATAAGATCAACAACATCAGCAATATCTAAGAAGACAAAGTCTTACTAAGTCTTACTAACCATTATCAAGTTGTAGACAATAAAGAGAAAAACATGTAGTTTTTTTCATTCTGTCTTGAATGAACTAACGATGATAGGTAATTAAATTTAAACCTAGTGGGTTCAGAACAAATTGAAATAACAGTACAACAGTATATGTCTGCTTATATCTCTATGTCGTTATAAGTTTGTTGGGAGGGATTTTAGTCGTGACTTTAGTTATTACTTGTAATTATGTGGCTAAACAATTCACATTCAAGAGATCAAATCAGTTTTCTCTCGTGGCATCACCATTCGTGTTTTGACTATTCAGTTTAACTGAGATGAGACTTGGACATTAGTTTAACTGTTGTAAATATGTGACAAAATATCCCTTCCTATAACGTACCTTTAATGTCTAGATGTACCACTTTTTTCTTCACTAAGTACTCCAGCGCTGTTGAGACTTGCGAGTGGTAGTGGAGACTTAGGTCCTCTGGCAGTCGGCCACGCTTCGCTATCAGCTGGCCCAGGGAGCCTGGAATAACAAATAAGACCAGGATAAAACTATATTAATATTTACTAATACACATTATCTGATTCAACCATTCATTCTATTATGGCCTGGAATTTGATGATAAAGGAAAAGCGTGAGATATGTCATTGTGTTTATCAAACAGGCATCTCCCATCGCAGATGTTTGGTGTAATTTGGACCGTAACACTTCAAGGGAGCTCAAACAGTCATTTCTGGCATCCCAGAACCACCCACTCCCGCATCTCGACACCAATCCCATCCGTATTTCTGTCCTCCTCATTATCCTCATGTTGCACCTAGTGTACATGTGTTTGCACTTAATACATCCCATCTCGCCCAACAATTTCCAAGCTCGCCCTCACTCTCAACAGCAGCAGCGAGTACTGACAAATGAGCTGTGTGTGGAAGGCAGAAGACTGACACTTGTTTACCAGATTTGTGGTCCATGAAAAGGAAAACATTGGGCCCCTCTCTGACCACTCCAAAGAGTTCCACCACACGAGGAGATCTGAGGGCACTCCACGCACCCACCTCCTCACTGCTGAACCTCGTCAGGGGGATCTGTGAGGAAAGGATGGAACAAAAGAGTGAGCAGTGCACACTTTAAAGGCAGGCAGTGGGGATAAAAACAAAGAGGGTGGTATGCTCTGCGTTACCTTTTTGACAGCAAATTCGAAGCCTGTGTTGACATCTTGAGCACTGTGTACTTCACCATAGGATCCTTCCTTGATGAACTGTGAGAGGACATATTCCCTCCCTTCCTTGTATTCAGAGTCCACAGGCTGGATTTTCTGAATAAGAGAGAAACAAGTTAGTTTGGTTGAACCACATTTGAAACCAAGACAGAAGCAGGAAGTAGACTGACGTGAAGAAGAACTCACTTCATTATAAAAGATTAACCCCTCATTAGTGACAGAATCAGCTGCTGAGAGCTCATCTTCCTCTTCTCTTGCATCCCACTCCACATCTTTGAAAAAGGGCTGTGCGTAGCATGGGTCCCCCTGACTGACGCTGCCCCTGAGGCCAGCAAGGGCCAGAACATAGTCTCCCGGACTGGTGAGGGAGTCTGAGTCGCTGTCCTGCCCATAGGAATGGAGACTGGACAGGGGGCTGCAGACCTGGTCCCTCCAGTTCAGAGGAGAGCAGCTGGAGCCTGTGTTGTAGATCCGTCGGCTGTAGAGAGAGGGCCCTCTGCCCTGCTCTTCTGAGCTTTCAATGCTGCTACAGCAAGAAGTCAGAGGCGACTCCTCCTGCAAGAGACAAGCAAAAAGCAGGGTTGATCAGACTACATGATGTTTAAATTCCCAGGTGAGTTTGCTCAGTGGCTGAACATTCGAGGCCATGAGAGGCAGCTTTGTCTGAATTCAGCGAGTCACTTCCACAACTCAGGAAAGCTTATATTTGCACAGGAATGTCTAGAGACCGTGCCAAACAAAGTGGCAATTTGTACTCGAAGATGATTCACAAGGAAAACACTGCAAGAACTCTCATTTCTTTTAAGAATAAAAGTGTATACAATGTACCAACCCACTTGTAAAAGGCAGTTTGAATAGCTATTTCATATGCAAGACTCAATGAGATATGAAGAAAGACAAGACGTCTTACCAGGATCTGGACCAGAGATCTTCCACTCTCCTGTTCAGGGACTCCAGAAGGCATTCGATGTCTGTGTCGCTGCTTCTCCTTCCTCTTCTCCAGTTTTTTCTTCCCCTTCCCCTTGCGCTTCGGTCTCTTCCTGGTTTTCTTTCTTGGGGGGAGCTGTGCTGATGAGCTGCTCGGCTCCTGGATGGAGGCTGTGGTTGGGCACGCCACATTGTTGTGCTCGGAGGAAAGACTGAAGCAGAAGTATGGCAACAATGTCAATTCCAGACATGGTATTAAACAAGCCAGTATAGCCTCTGTAAACGAATATAAAGTTTGAAATGCAGAAACAAATATGCTGTCATGGTAATGTCATACCTGGTGAAGCAGTTAGGGGAGGGAACAAAGGAACGTTCAAGATAGGATGGACTAAACTCTTGGGATTCCTGGGCTTCACCTGAGGAGAGCATGGTGTTAATGTTAAATTCCCTGTCCATGCACAGTTATTTGATTTATTATTTCGTTTAAATGAAAACCAGATAATTACATTCAGCTTGGGCAATGAAGGTTGAGGTCTTTAATGGCATTTGTCCCACTTGCTCTGCAGTCCCATGTGTCAGGAGTTTATTTATGAAAGGGTTTAAAGAGGCCATATAGCCCATTTTGCTGTCCTTCCCCTCCTCTTCCTCTTCCTCCGTCTCCTGGTCCACTGCTGAGCAGGACGGGTATGTCCCCTTCAGCTCAGCCTGCGACGACCCGGAGAACGGTGATGTTGAGTTAAAAATCCTTTGCCTCACCGCCATTTCATCTGCTGGATCTGGAGAGAGAAAACGTCATAGGCAACTGTTAAATACAAGCGCTTTCTCCACAACTGTAAACGTAACAACATTAATGTCAAATAAGTAATATTTGTAATAATAACTGATCATTCACGTCTGAACCTCTTTTCTGAAATCTTGGTGTCATTTTTTGGGAAACCCTCGATGTCATTGTGTCTGAGATTGAACTGATCAAATATGTTTGTAGAAGAGTTGACTGAAGACATGCTGGCTGCGTTTCATTCGTGGGTTTGAATGAAACACAATGAAAACAAGGATATTGTATGTATAGGGCTGCAACTAATGTTGCTACTATTAATTGTTAATTATTTTCTCGATTAATCGTTTTTTTTTCCTATATAAACAAAAAAGCCCTTTGTAATTTCCCGCAGCCCAAGCGCACGTCTTCAGATGTCATGTTTCGCCGGACCAACAGTCCAGAACCCAAAGATCATATATGACAAACAAAACCATTAAATCCTTACATTTGAGAAGCTGGAACCAGCAAATGTTTCGAATGTTTGCTTAAAATAGGACTAAAATGAGTGTTTTCTTATCAAAATTGTCGCAGATTAATTTTCTATCGACTAATCGATCGATCGACAGCTAGTTTATAATATTTATTATTTTAAAGTGGGACTGCATTGGCAATATAGTATGTCTCCTTTACAAACTGCACTTTAACTGATTCAGTTAAACGTGTTGATCCAACACAGTGTTACTGCATTACGTCTATACAGTGACTCACATGGCTGCTGCCTATCATCGCTAGTGACTGACCTTTATAAACTGTTTCCCCACAATGTAACCAAGACCTTTTTACAATCTGCTAATGTGAGAGTGATAGTGATCCTTAACTGGATAGTGACAACCAAATATATATATACATCTTATTTTCAAGTAAAACGTATGACTAACTTTCATTTATTTGTTGTTTTCATTTGATTCATTTAGTTTGTAATGTTTTATTTGTGTATTTGTCAGGCACATCAGGCTTTGTACTGTGGTTAAGTACATATGAATCTGCTTTTTTATAGCTTGTTTAAAGTTTACCATATTTGCCTTTGTCAAGCAAGTTCAGGATCACGATGATCACTCGACCAGAAACGAACTGAAACTTTGAAAGTTTGCGGTGGCAGATGAGACAGGAAACTCAACCCTGGCCTTGTTTTTTTTACAGTTGCAACTGTGTCGTTAAAGGCAAGTACTCTGTTTCAGTCAGAGGAAGTAAACTACAGCACATTAGGCACGGCCGGCCTGAATTTCCAATGAAGACGTGTATGATTGACTGCTGGTGGCTTGGAGGTTTTAATCGACAAACAAAGTGTATGACTGTAAAATCCGCATGCTCATTTCACCTCAGCACTGGTTATATACATTAAATGCAGTTCGAAAGGCACGAACTTGTGAGTTGCAGCATGTTACGTCAGTGTGTCCATTACACTTAACCAAAGCTTCTCCCTGTCCCTCAGCTCACTGCACATATACATATAGATATTCTTGACAGAGGTCATACCAGGATTAATCTGGAGAGCTTGACTAAAACAATCGAATGGGTGCCAAAAAAGTTCTACTACTACATGCTACTAAGACAAGTAATACTAAAGAAAAACTGACATCAAACTGTAGTCAAATTTAAATGAAGCAGTTTAAGTTTAGTATCGTCATTACCTTGTGTGCCGACTTCATGCACTGCAAGATTATCTAGAACAAAGCAATTCAACTGTCACTTCCTTCTTGAGACGCTGCACCGGTGCTGAAAGCACGGCAGCGCAACACCACACCCCAATGAATTTACGTGGAAAGGAAATAGAGAAAAACCCACTGCCTGCAATAAACACAACCACAAAAACAACTCTGTGTATGTGTGAGGCCGAGGGGCGTGGACACGTACCGACAGATGCCAGTTTGAACTGCTATCTCTCTCCTGTGTAGCTGCTCTGAATAACCTGTCATCTACATTAGTAAAACTAGGTGCAGTGTTTGTCTGCCTCGTCCTCATTCTCAGTAACGGCTCGGCTCGGGCGCTGCTCTGCTTGATGCTGGCTCTCAGCCAACCAGGGGGAGGAGCTGGCTGACAATGACTTATGGGAAATGCATCTCCACTTCCCCATATTCCCCCCTCCCTCCACTCCCTCCAACAGGGCTGCGTTACTTGGTCTTCCCGCTGACTAGATTAAAGGATAACATGTTTTGTTATGCTTTTGATGATCAACTGTGAGCTATGGACAGCGACAAAAGCAGAACATCAGATCTCCGTGGCCTACGCCTATCCAGATATACTCAGGTTTTACTCTAAGAGGAATTAACAATGGATGTGATCTTTACAGCATAGCATCGAATTCAAATTCAAAGCAGAATATGGACAAATATATGTTTGCTACATAGGTCAAAAACACTACAGAGCTGTCACATCGCTGTGAGCATGTTGATAAAGGAGACACCCTAATTGGGGATAAGTTTCCGACCTTCTGCACACCCACAATAGTAAATGAAATGTAAAGTGTTTTGTGCTCTGATCTCCTAATGAGCATGCGCCCTGTGGCCAGCTAATATACAGTAAGAGTCTGTCACATGTCATGTCACGCACACCACAAACTCTCCACTATACTAACAGCAACAACAATGCAGAGTTTTCTTTACACAGCAAATGTCTGCCTGCCGAAATGTGACAATCTGACATTACTAAGGATCTTATGGAAAATATTTTTGCCAGCAAGAGAATTTGGAGCAAGCGTATGAGCTGTCACTTAAAATGTGAGATGTCTTCTGTATCTATTCAAAATAATCTCACTTGCTTTTCTTTATAGAACACACACGAAATTCAGAATACCACATGAGAGGCTCCGCCATGAACCATGAACAAAAAGATAAATGCAAGCTGCTTACTGCCTCCTTAGTGTAAAGGAAACTGTTTACTGTCATAGCAACAATATCTTGGAAAAAAGTATTGTGGACATTGTCAGAAAGAGTTAGGGTTTAGTTTTGGCTATCCTATTAGCCCCCGACTGATTCAAAACTCAAACTTAAACTAAGATTTCTGGGGGGGAAAGTCTGAATGTGCCACGTTGCATCTTTCTAAACAGCAGTGACTCAATTTGGATCAACAGGACAAGATGTAGATAGTGAGCATTAGCAGCAACAATCAACATGGATGGACACAGCAAAGAAATCTCAATTCTTGATTTCTCAATCAATCATTTGGTCTAGCGCTGAAACGATTAGTCAATCAACAGAAAATTCTCCTGAAACTTTAATCATCGATTAATCATATTTAAGTAATTTTTTCAGCAAAAATGGCAAAAATTGGTTTTCTTAGTCTTCTATAACAATAAATTGAACGTCTTTGGGTTTTGGACTGTTAGTCAGACAAAACAAGACATTTTTATGACATCACCTTGGGCTGTGGGGAATTTTGATTAGCATTGTTTGCTATCTTCTGGCATTCTAAACAAAAGACTAAATGATCAATCGATTAAGAAAATAATAGGTAGATTAACCAGAAATTAACAGAAATAATAATTAGTTGCAGCTCTGGTTTGATCTGTAAAATATCAGAAAATAGTAAAACAAATGTCACAATTTCCTAAAGCCCAATGTAACATCTACAAATAGCTTCTTTTGTCTGACTGACAGTCAAAACCTCAAATGATATTCAACTTGAATGGCTATAAAACAGAGAAAAGTAGCAAAGCCTCACAATTAAGAAACTGGAACCAAACAATGTTTGGCATTTTTGCAAGAAAAAAATTGCTTAATTGGCAAAATAAATGACAATTACTTTTCTGTCAATCGAATAATCACTTAATTCGAATGACTTGTTTGTGTTATAAATGCAATACAATACAATACAACCACTAACTACTGCCTTTAAATTTACAATCAAGCTGAACCTACACCTCTCTGACAGTGTTGACAAGAGTTAGATTACAGATTATATTACATGAGATTGTACAGGTATACCTAATAAACTCAAATCTGAGAATGCACACGCTTAATAACCTTAAATGTTAAATATGAAGTGGAACAATCCATTGTAATCTAGTTTTGCGGAGAAATCCTGAGCTAAACTCCACACGCAGTCAGTTGCTATATTGAGCGGACCTTCGCTGTACACCCACACAGATTAATGAAATTCCAATGCCTTTAGTAAGGACAGTGAAAAGGGACGCAACCTGAAGTCGGCCACAGAATACACACAGCCAAGCATTCCTTAAGGGAAACGCCGGCTGCTTCTCAGGAAAATGTCCCAGTCCTAAACTGCACATTTCCAGAGCATTTAAGAAACCATATGTATGTTATGTCAATGATAATTCAACTTGACAATTCTCTGTTTTATTGTAAACTGAATATCTTTGGATTTTGAATTGTTGGTCAGACAAAACTAGACATCTGAGGATGTCACCTTGAACTGTGGGTACTTATAATGGGCTTATAACTTATAATTGACAAATGAAAAGAATTGTTAGTTGCAGCCCTACATTCAACATACAAACTTGAACATCCACCAAAAGCATGTATCCCCTCCAATATCAGTATTGGGAATGCCAGGATACCAAATGGCTTCTTTTGATCTCTTACACAGAGAAGAGATCAGAAACACATGAACTGAACAAGTGGACTGAAAATTCACAAAACACAGAAATTGCACGAGTGGCGGTGAAATTCAAAGCAGTAACACTGCGGTATCCTTTTCAAGTCATCTATAACTTGAACATTACATGTCTGATCCTCTGCTACGTTATGAACCATCCGGCCCTCTCAGGTCGTCTGGGACAGGTCTGCTTTCTGTCCCCAGAGTCAAAACTAAACCTGGAGAAGCAGCGTTTAGTTTATGTGCAACACACATATCTGGAACAAACTCCCAGAAAACTGCAGGTCTGCTGCAACTCTCGGTTGTTTTAAATCAAGGCTGAAGACGTTTCTGTTTGCCGCTGCCTTTTATTAAAATCAAATAATTATTAATTTCTTACACTGCACTGTAACTTTTCCTCTCCTGTTTAATCTTGTTTTTCTTTTCTATTGAACTCTTTTTAAGTGTTTTTAAATGTCTTTTTATATTGCCCTATGTTGTTTTTATGTTTAATGTGAAGCGCTTTTGAATTGCCTTGTTGAAATGTGCCATACAAATAAACTTGCCTTGCCCTGCCTTGAAATCTGGCATGCATTTTATATATTGCATGCTATGTTAAGACTCCACTGTAGTCTCACATAGTCATGTAGTGAACTCCTCTATAGTGTAGAAGTGGCACAGGAGTGGCACCCTACTTTGCACGCAAGAGACAGACTTCTTACAATGTCTTTTCTGCACTTTCTTTCTATTTTGCAGAGGAAAGGAGAACACGACACCATTGGGTTCTCATTCAAGGATGGACCCCGGCCACGGCTGCTTAGCTGTAAATGCAGGCCAGGAGTTTGACTCTGGGCCAAGAATGGTCCTGCATGTGTTTGTGCGGTGTGTGAGAAGCAGCAGAAGTTGGACTCAACAAACAGAACCTGTCGTAGGTGACTAACGTAGACAAATAGGTCTGCTAGATATGAGCTAACGTAATAATGGTTTAATGTTTAATATAACAATCAGGCAGAGGAGAGCTGATAATGGCATAACATCAAACATAGCAATATTGGACAACGTGATATGAACATAATAGCTAGTCTTATGGGGACCATTAGGTACAGTTAGTAATTAGTGAAAATGATCAAAAATCACACCTCTTTCTTGTGTTCTTATGTGCCGCATGTGTACCGTGGCTTTGAATGCATTATTTGGGTCTACTGGCGTGATTCTTATATGATATTTTCAGATTATAACAGGCCCATTTCTTTTTCTTAAAAGGTAATACATAGAGGTCCTGTCATAAGACGTCCATGCCAAACGAAAACACGCAGCGAAGGAAAAAGCACAAGCTGTTGTGCAGCAGCTGATTTCATCACAGAGACACCTGGCTTCGACAGGCGTGTGTGCGGTTTTGAAAAAGTTTGGTGACCAGACTTACAGTAACGGCAGCCTGCCTTTTGTTGTTTTTAGCTAATGTCACAAACTGGCAAAAATACAACCATAGAAATATAGCCCATCTCTCCCGTTGATGTTACCTGCGTTCCCCTCCGAGGGAGTCAGTTATACGCGGCTCGCGGGTGTAACGTTAACGTTACTAAAAATAAGAACTTCCTTCCAGCCACATTCAGCGACATTTCACATAAAAGCTGTTGGTGGAGAAGTCCACCATTTGGAATAAGACATCGTTGTCTCAAAAACGACTAAGGTCAGAAATCGGTGTCACTAGTTAAACAGTTTCATTTAATGATAAATGTACAGTATATTCTTCACTTACCGAGTCCAATAAGTAGGCGTCGGCCGATGGCGATCAGATCCGCGTCTGGTCTAACTAGAATAACGGTTTCCGGGTAGTCATTTCAGAGTAACTATTATGTTCCCTTAATTTAACAACAGTGGTATTCAAAACACCAAGATACAAAAATGGCTTGGCGTTATTATTTATTGCTTGTTTTTTTTCATAATTTCTATAGCTGCTTGCGCTCTAGTAATATGTTTGCATTTTTTTGCAAGTGGCCGTTATGCTTTTAAAATGAAGCCGAAATGTCTGTATTTCCTGTATGCGCCAGAAATTAATTTGATCAGTTCCTGAAGAAGCAGAGAAGGAAATGGTCATGACGTATGACAACCGAAAACTGAAGTGACTTTTAGAGCAACAGCGTTGTAAGAAATTGCGGAAATTATCCGTTTTGTCTGTATTTGTCTTTATTTCTTTTGTATTCTGTTTTCTGTCCAATGCCATCCTCCTGTTTACCTTTACATTTTTCTGGCGTTGTTAGCTGTCTGCTCTTATAATGATAACGTTTCCTTGCTGTAAATATAGATAGACTATTTTGCCGGTGCTGTGTAGATTAACGCCTCTTCTTGATAGGGTTATCTGTATCGACACAGATTGACCACAAGATGGAGTTATAAACTACAACTACCAGAGACAGCTTTGCCTCAGTAAAGGTATTATTGTCTATATTTACATGTAACATTATCGGCTGCATGATGTGCAATTAAACTGTAATGAAAGCTAACTAATAATGCTGAGTATTAGTGTCTTTCATACACACTCATTGTACAAACATGTCAATCAGTCAGTTGTTATCATATATCCTGCGATTTTGAAGTAGGATAAAAAAATGTTAACGTGTAGGACAATCCACAATAAAGGGCATGTCTTAGGGGTGAAACCAAGTATCACTGTTCAGGGAGTTATTCCAAAAATGTGCAGATTTGCAAATCTCCACAAAATTTGAACAAAAGTAAAACATGAACATAGTAAACCGTACTATGTAACGCAATGACCATGGTTTTAACCCTGCCTTTGCTTAGTTAGTCTATCAATTGTATGGTGCAGTACTTACAGTATTTCCATTTTATGCTACTTTATACCTCTACTTCACTACATGTCAGAGGAACTAGGCCTATTGTACGTTTCACTACATTTATTTAAGAGCTATAGTTACTAGTTACTTTTCAAATTATGATTTTACAAATTAAACATATGATCAGTTTATAAAATATGATCCATTGTTACGGATTAAAGTTGCAGGACCTGCATCAGTTGATATTCCCAAAGAAATGGGCAATTAATCTAGTTTTAAAAAAAACAACCGATGCCCAGTGAAATTGGTACTTTTGGGGGCCCCTGGGCAGCTGCCTGCTTTGCCCACTGTGTAATCTAGTCTTGCCTATATCCATTATTTCACTGTAAACATTCAGCTGTCAGCAGACCGAGATTATAAACAAACCTTTGTGTAAAGTAAAATATGCTGGAATACAAATTATCTCTGGGCATACAAATTAACTATAGACATTACAGCACTAATGCGGCTTAACTAAAACTGTAAAAACTGGAGCATCTTGGTGGAAATGGTGGTGAAAGGTCAATTCCCAAGGAGCGAATCGTCTGCGAAGTGCACATCGTCGCTACATCGCGCGGCTGCCGGACACAGGCGGAGCGAGCAGAAGCTGCTGCTGTGTTCAGAAAATGGCCGACAGGTTTTCTAGGTTCAACGAAGACCGTGATTTCCAGGTAATGCATGTTATACAGTTGACGATTTGCCATTTAAAAAAATGTCTAGATGTTTTAGCAGATGAAGACGGAATAAGACGTCGCGGACGGCTAAGAAGTATTACAGACCATTGTGCATTTCGGTCCAGATATCGCATGCTAGGACTGCAAGCTAGCTACGCTAACGCTGGTGAATAGTGCACTGCGTCTCTTTTGGATTTAACTTCCCTGACGTCTCAGTGTTCGGCTGCATGCTATGGTTGACTCCTATTATGGGTTATGAACAGTAACCGAATGCACACCACGTAACCACCGTAACCATGGAACAGTAAAACAGATATTGAAGCACAACTAGCTTGTTGGGTGACCTTGGGTAGACTGGTTATTTATCGACATATGCTAACGATGGGTAGCTAGCTAGCAGATCGCTAACCCGTACGCACATTGGCGATTGTAGGACTAGCAAGAAACGGCTGTATCATTTTGACACCGAGAATACAACCACCGCAGCTATTCAGCTCGTTGCTGTTAACCTTGTTGCAGTAGGCTATTTGTTGGTACAGTCATTTTATGGCATTACATGAAATTACCTCTTAATATCTCACTCCTTAAAAGCCTATGGAGTCCAAATGTTCGACATAACGTTAGTTATCGATAGGTTTTAGATCAACAGCGTGTCCTTGGCCATTCATTTGCTGATCTTTCTCCTAATAAAACTGCCAATAACTTGTGTTTTTTCCTTTTGTCACCAGTTCATTGTTGTTTTTGTTGTGGTGACGTTGCCAGACGGATTTACTTCACTTGATTTTTGTTTGTTTCTATGGTGGGAGTTAAATGTATTCTTCACTGGAAACAAAGTAGGATGGACGCACAGAGATGGTAACAAGGGGTCCTTTTTTTGCTTCAGTTGTGTGAAGTTGTTCATTAACAGTACTAACGAATCTGTCCCTACTGCACATTAATACCATTACGTTTGTGACATGACATTATTTCAGGCTGTATATATACAACATAGTGCCAGAGCTGAGTTTCTGAATTTCGCAATCCATGTACGAGTTGTCTTTCACTTGCCTATCTGTGATCTAAGACCACACCCAGTAGAAGCCAAACACAACATTACTGACTAGGCTACAAAATAAAATGAATCCATTTTTTTCATCAGTCATTCATTACACTTGTTTACTTTCGAATCCGTCAGATGACATAATAATCTCTCTGCTTTACCCAGCATCAATCATACGTTGCATTCCTCCATATTTTTAAGCCACCTAACAGGTTTTTAATTCTTTGACAGAATTGTTATCAGCTAATCTACAAGTACATTTGAAACGTCTTAAGCGACTGTGTTACCAGATGTCATGCTGCTGCACACGTTGTCTCAGAAGCAAGTTAATGTCTCAAAATCCCTCTCTTCCTAATATCAGTACACTGTAATTTGGAGGGGATTTATCAAATACAACCAGCCTCAAACTTCAGTCAAGAGTTTTTCGATTACATGGTCGCTGTTGTCTGTAGATGTTTAACAGATTATCAATAAATTTATATGTGACAATTCATGAACACACCCTAACAAGATGTTTTTTTGTGCCTAAACTTAACCAAACTGTTATTTGTGAAACAGCTGAATTGTTGAATTTCAACTAAAATGCTGTTGAAATGTTACAAAAACTTCATAAACTCTGTGTAAGCGGACTGTCCGAGTAAAGTGCAACCCCATCTTTTCAGACATCACATTGTCCAATTAGAAAAGGTGTGGGGTCATGTTATTTTATAAACGCAGACATTACTATGAATTTGAAGATAAATACTAAATAGTAGAGATATTTGGTGACTAAAATTAGTGCTTTTTCTCGTCTGTGTGACCTTGTGTGCTTTTTCCAGTGATTTGTGAAGGAAGAGGAGAGTTGCTATATAAACATTGATGCTAAGGGTCAGAGAAATGGCTTGAATGAATAATTTGAACTCCAACTCCAGCCGCGCTTACTTATATTTTGCTGACAGCATTATGTTCCCCCATTAAATATATGGCAAGTGTTTTTGAACAAGGACTGTGACACTAGTGATGCTCTGGCTAGGTTTGGGGTCTTTTTGTTTGATGAAATATGAGGTATTTTGATATCAGAGAGATTAATGTTAAACTTCGCTACAATTGCTGTAGCTGTTTTAGAAGTAGTCAGCTATTTGCTGTAGCAATAATGTGATGAAGTAGACGAAGTACCAGGCATGCTGTGAAACCAATTCTGACTTTAAGCATGTATATAAGAAACAGTTTGTAAAATTGCTTGTGTTTTTTCCCTATACCCACTGTGTTGGTGTCGATTGGGGAATCAGTATTCTGCTATTTTGCCAATGAGAGGTGAATTGCTGTGTGATCTGAATGAGTTGGCTGAGGGCAGCTCAGGCTCAGCACAGTGGAGCTCTGTGTTTGAGATCTGCTGTGAAGGCACTCATATGCTCAGTATTCAGAAAGTTTCTCTCTGACTCCATGGGCTAAAGCCCGCTGCCAAGCAACACAGTGCAGGAAACACCACACAGATGGGCTACCAAATATCCACAGCACAACCAGTCCAATAGCTCTGTCTGCTCTGTTGATTTGCATTGTTGTTGGAGCTCTAGCATGCGGCTAATCTGGAGTTGCAGAAACACACCAGGCAATTTATGAGCGAGCAGCGCTCTCTCCTTTCCTAATGTGGGGTGGTATGGAGCATCCATTTCACAGTTGTAGAACCAATGGAAATCTACTCCTGTAATATAGACAAGACCAAGCGAAGATAATTTAAATTCAGCTTTGCTATAGTGTTTGTGTATCAAAGCCAGGGTGTTGAGGAAGCAAGCAGCAGTGAAAATAAGAAGTCATTGTGGTGGTGGTGTTGGGGGGTGCTGATAGCACATTAACTGGTCTGAGCAGAAAATCAGGAGGAGTGGAGATGGGGTGGGGGAAGAGCAGGGAGCCATCGATATTTTTCAAAAATAAATAATTTGCTCTTCCTCTGCATCACCCCTTCTCATAATCCTTAGCTTTACTTGTTGATGAGGGGTCCTGTTTCATCTGAATGAACGACTGCCAGTGTGGCATCAAATCACCTCATTATTGTGGGCTGATTTGAGCAGTTGCTTATCTATGCAACACCAGATTCCCCTAGAGGATGTGGAGGGTGAAGTCTCTCGCAGTGCCCAGCTCGTGTTAGCATTGTCTTTTTACAGCAAAAGTTTGCTGTTCTCTAGCTGTAGAATATTTTGCAGTGATCTTCTGATGTAAGAATTCCTCAGTGATAGAAAAGCAAAGTAAATATGCTGCTGTGCATGCCACCCCCCCCCCCCAAAAGACATGTAAAGAGGAAGTAAAACCTCTGTATGTTGAATATTTGTATGTAATTATTTTATATTTTGTTGTCTCCACTTCCTATTGCTAATAGCTGCAAGCAACTAGAAAATAATCTAATACCATGGACTATTTTTGGAATCCTTCAGTTTTCTGCTTGTGTGAAGGTCAGGAGACAACAGACTCACAAACATGACCTTCTTCTCTCCTCTGCTGCTAAAGAGAGGAAGCCATCTGTCTCAGGGCAGAAACTGCTCTATAAACACACTGCTTTTGGTCGGGGTAGCAAGCCCATTACTCACTCTCTGTCCCACCCAGGGCATGGACTTAAACATAAATACTCAATTTGTTTAAGTAAAGCTATGCTTCAAATTCAAACAACAAATAGCCTGAGGAGAAATTCTTCCTTCACTGCTGGGATAAATCTACCAAGAAATAAAGAGACAGGAATTAACTGTCAAGTAGATTTTCAATCATTGCTTTGAATAAAATGAAGCATTTTCTAGCTGAAATGTAAATTAAAATATAAATGTGAAATTGAAGACACTTTTAAATTAAAATACAATGGATTATGAGGGGATAAAAGGCAGCAACGGAACTAACACAGTCACATATTTGTGGCCTTTATTTCAGAATTAAAAGTGTCGAGAGCATATTTTATTGTAATTTTGGCCAAGATATGGCATGATAAAACACATGTATCGGGTTCATGTATTCATTGCCTGCCGATAAAATGTTTTCATCACTTGTAGTCCGTTCTTGCGATTGCGAAGCTTAATCAACCCAGCACTAGTTAAGATACTGACCTGAGTTTGGCTCTTGATGATCATACTATGTTGTGCTGTGAGTAATATAGTAGCTACAACATTTTCCAGTCCTACTATTCAGTTTATGTCTTTAGTCTATTTTTCAGCGTGAATGACTATTATTCATTGCAAATGAATGAATGAACAGTAGGCACCGTAGGCCTCCATGCGCAGAGCTGTGTTACTGTTTTGAAAACAGAGATTAAAATAAACTCAGTCGGTGTCTTGATTTAAAATGCTGATTTTGTTAGTAAATAGTCTTTAGTAATGGATTCTTCTCCGGAAACTCTTTGTGTGGTTGCTAGCAATGAGGGCTGCGAGTATTTATTAATTTTGTTATATATTAATCTGCCGATAATTTGATCAATTAATCAGTTCTATAAAATGGTGAAAAATGTTCATTACAATTTTCCAGATGTCTTCAGACTGCCAAAGATATTTTGTTTGCTATAACATAAGGCAGGAAAAAGCAACAAATCCTCGCAACTGATTGTCTGTGGGGTTTCTGCATTTTGCTTGAAAAATGACTTAACTAATTTAAGTTTCTGATTATTTTTCTGTCAATCGACTCATTGTTTCAGCTCTGCCATCAATCAAGCAGGACTAAATAATATGTTTTTAAAATAAGCTTTTGAATGTGTGTCACTCAGGGTGGGAATCACTTTGACCAGTATGAAGAGGGCCAGTTAGAGCTGGAGCAGGCGTCCCTGGACAAGCCCATCGAACCGGTAAGGCTCTATCTGTCATCCCGCACCATTGGACCAGCTGTGAGAGTGGATGCATGGTCCAGGGAGGAATAAGAACCTCACCTTTTTACTCCATTCATTCTGTCCATTTAGATGTATCCAATTTTTTCTTGAACCCACTTGCCACCTAACTTGTAGAATCATTTGCCTCATGTCCATTAATACCCTTTAAGTCCCTCCAACTTCCCATGTCTGCCTACTTCATTTCCTGTAGGACAGTTAAAATGATTATGTATATGCTAGCTCTTCCTGTTTTTATGTAGATGTACAGATAAACATTAGGTTTTTGTATCAGTCTCCCATTAGTCATTGTTAGTCATCTTAGCACTATAAGATGAGATGACTCTGAAAGCATGGAGTGGATAAAGCACTGTCTTTAATGGCTGTTTTCTAAATATTCTAGCTGTTCATCCATTTTAAACTCATTCAGAAGTATTTGGTAATGACCGGGTTTTATTCTGGATACTGGATATAACTGCATTGAGTCTGGTTTCTATAGAGAGCCCTGCAGTATTTGTCATAATTCTATGATCCATTGGTGAGTTACCTATTCAACCAATTTGTGATTTAAAATGTATTCAGAAGGGTGCGACTACAAATGAAACCCTCCTAAACAAGAATAAACACGTTGCAGGGCAGATTTGGTTTTAAAAGCAGCCTGATTAGGTAGAGTTTACGATTATGTATCTGATTATTTTGCTGTGGCTCAAATTCGTCTGTTAATTAAAAGTGGGCAGTGCTTATTCCACTCCATTTAAGAAACAAGAGAGTGCACATTAGATGGTGTGACTGTCTTCATTTGTGTTTGAGTGAGTGTGTTTCTATGTAGCTTTAGAATTTATGTGTTAGTGTATAGTGTTTGTGTCTATAGGACAGTTATCTTATTGTACACAACTTGGGGTGTTCGACATTTCTCTCCTGCAGCGAATTGGCCCCTATTAGCTAAGCAGCAATGACCCGGTTTGTATTTGCACGCTCTGCTTTCTTACTCCTATCTTTAGGGTCCTTGTAACGCTTCTCTGACTGTCTTTCTTTCTCTCTCTCTCTCTCTCTCTCTCTCTCTCTCTCTCTACTGTCACACTCTACATCTATTCTCTCTCTACCTCTCTCGCTCCCTCCCTACTACACAGTGATTCGGTGTACAGTACCCTCTGTCATTCTGTGCTGGCATGGTGCTTGTGCAACTGGGACTGCATTTTTCGCTGAAGAGGCACATAGATAATAGCGCAGGCAGCTCTCTTCTTTCTGTCTTTCCCACTCTCTCCATCCCCTCTTCTGTCTCTGAAGCACTGTGGTGAGCAGGCCAAAACTCCTCTTACGTACAGTGTCGGGTCACCTCTCCTCAACATTACCGATTTGCTTTGTGAGCCATTCAAATAGGATCAGCATCCAGGTATAGATCAAAATAATGGTGTAGTTGTTGTTTTTCCAGTCTGAAAGAGATGTATTCAACGTTGATGTATAACAAAAAGGCATGCATATTTTTTTAAAGTCTCCTTAATCGGTCATCAGCCATGTTGAAGGTCAATAATCAATTAATTGTTGAAAGCTTTTAAAAAATAAAAAGCCATGTTTTTCCTCAATGAAAGCTATATTTAAACAATTGGCATGACTATTTTGCAGTAAATTTGATCCTTGAATCATGAATAAACACAAGTAAATTCTTCATATCATAAATAACTGAAATAATGGCTTGCTAAGAATTTCAAAACCTTAAACATACTTTAATTGAGAGGATTTTCTTGTGGACATAAATTAGATAAGGCTAAGCATTAGGGCACTTAAAAAAAAATCTACCCCATTTTTATATCAATGAAAAGAGCTGTAGGCTACAATTGAATGTTACCAGGACTGTGGTCTTGTTGAGTTTTGAGTTTTTAAGCAGTGGCAGGCAAAAATTCAGTCATTCTTGCTCACCAAGGTCATCTATCTTGCTTGAAAGGAAAAACACCATTTACAGAAGTTTTTTTTTTTCTTATTTCTCACACTATATGAGTGAGAAATATTTGTACCCTGAACATGTGTTTTCCATAGCTAGAATATAGTGAACCAAGAGCATTAAAATTTAATATCCCGGTTGAGTTCTATGTATGACGTACTTTCTCACAGGCACACAAACATCCCACTGTGTGGGCGTGATGGAGAGGGAGAAAGGAAAAGGAGAGAGGTGGCCTGCTTACCTGGCTTGAGTGGCTCCTTTTCTCCTGCGCTATTATTTGTGGAGGGGCACTGAGGGCTTTGCTGCAGCATCACGCAATTCTTCTCACATCCGTGGCAAGATGGCCACATCAGAGGTCCCGTTAGCTGTCGCTTAGTCACCAATAGTGATACTTTGCATGCCCAAAGCTTGAAGGGGTCAGACTTTTTATCCATAGGCAAGAAACCATGAAAGTTT
Source organism: Coreoperca whiteheadi (assembly GCA_011952105.1). Lineage (NCBI taxonomy): Eukaryota > Metazoa > Chordata > Actinopteri > Centrarchiformes > Sinipercidae > Coreoperca > Coreoperca whiteheadi. The sequence continues at coordinate 7,178,371 of CM022470.1, read as the reverse complement.
GCCACCAATTAAAACTGTTAATCCTGAAGATCATTTTAGAGGATTTGGTGGGTTTTCAACATCACAAATGACACAGTTCCTGTTTGAAAGGCTAAGTGTACCAACATACTAGACATATTCCTCAGAGCATTGACAGTATCAACAGAAGATGAGTTGACTCCTGCTTAGCCTCAAAATAGACTCCACATAGACTAACTTACAGTATGTAACCACGTTGTTAGGTACACAGGGCTGTCCCTGCCTCCGTAGTGCAAACCTCTAAGGTGGTAGGATTTCTGGCAGTTGTCCACAAGTGTTACATCTTGGCGCTGTTACTGAATGCTTCGGCCCAGCTTCTCGGAGCCCCTCCCCTGCCACTTATTGTGTGTGATCTATAGGCAGCTAGAGGTCTGTGGTACTTTATTGGGATCTTTTTTCTCTTTCTGTCTTTACCCTTTGGTCTTTGCTCTTTTTCTCTAACATTGTTTTTGCATTGCATGTGTTAACCTGGTAGCATTCAGTACTATTTTCTCTCAACAATCTGTCCTAATCATTACTACAATTTTCCTCCCAGACTCATTCCTCCCACGCCTCCTTCCCCTTCCAGTCCCTCCAACCTACCCACCTCCCCTGACCCTGTCCCATAGTGATATGCAGCGGGCAGCCTCAGAGCCACAGAAAACCACACATACACACCGGAAACCTTAAATACACATGCATGTATGCAGGCCACAGGAAGGTTATTGTATGGTAGTATATTTCTTTTTATAACCAATAATTACAAGTAAAATGACTAATTATTTCTAATAGTTACTGAGGCCCATCAGGTCTTTGGTTACATTAAGTGAAACAACACAGAACAGGGACATTTCAAGTATTAGTGTTTTAGCTGTTACTGAATTATGAAGTGCATATCCTTTTGCATGATAGCCAGACATTATTTGACACTGCTGTTTCTCACCTTCTATCATCTAGTAGGTGGGAATAAGAACACAAGGAAAAGGTCAAACCCAATCCTATTAAAATCCTGAGCCACAGTTTATACAATACGGCAAGCTCTTTATTTAGCACCAGTCTTTACCCAGCGAGCAGCAGGGGTGATGGGTTCAAGGTCAATGCTGACGCCCTGCGAATGTTTTCAGTCAGCGATGGAGTACGAGTGGAGATTTAAAAAAATAAAATGAACAAACCAAAAAAAGAACCATAAGCATTTGTCTGTAAACCAGTCTGACCAACTTACTTCAAACTCAGTAGGAATGTGAGTGTTACAGTCTGTTTAAAGGCGTCGGAGACGTTTTTAACGCTAAACTTCCAGTTGATGAATTGGGCCTTCAGAATTATGAGGTAAGTATGGATTTTTAAATTATTTTATTTAAACATTTATATTAATTGGACTGTGCTTCTCTGTAATCTTCCCCATCACTTAGTTAATGAAATATGTAATCCCCTCACGTTCAATCTGACACATCTACACATACCTCCTTTACTGGGAAGTAGGAGCCTTCTGTTTTAGTCGTTTGGCTCTTGATGCATTGAGACAGTTGTTCCCATTTAGTCACACCTGCAGTAGCTGAGACTGACCAGGAATGTACAGAGTACCAAACACAAGGGAGCTGCAAGAGTTTATGACGAGTAGGCCCTGTCCACCACCAGCACTTGCCAAAAGACATTCCTTAGGGTCTGTCTCAGTTTTCTTTTCAAAACATGCAAAATCCCAGATTTGTTGTTGAGAGCAGAAGAAAAATTACATAAAATACATGGTTTGGGTTAATGTATGTTTAGTCACTTACCTGGATTAATATGCCTGTTCTGTGTTTCATCCTCCATGGTAATTTGAACCAGAGCAATTTATTGGCAGGGACACACAAACGTACCCATACTGTATACACATAAATGGCTGCATAGTTGGAAGCAGAACGATTCTTAAGTACTCTGAGGTCTCTAGGTGGGGTCCCTTGCATATCACTTCCCTCACCCATATATTTTGCCATGCACTGTGCCGATGACAGCACAGTGCACAATTTTAAAAACACCCCCACTTGTAGATCTCTTTTGTTTGGATAACATTTTCTATTTTTCTTTCTCCTGTATTAACAGTCAGTTGGTGGATTTATTGACATGCCTACCTTTTCTGTTTGTATACAGTATTGTGTTTGTTTAACAGCAGAGAGAGATTTGCATTTTAAAGAACTAGAGAAGCTAGCAGAATTGCAGTTGAAAGCGTTTGGCCGGTTTCTTACGTTGTGTCACGTGTGACTGTTTTTTTGACAGCCCAGTATTTTAAAGCCAGGTTCGTATGGAAATGCCTTCACTCCACTTGCACTGCTGTTGGACTCGCCGTCGTTGCTTTCATCCGTCTGTCTGTCTATTCTTTTGGTGCACTCATCTGTTGTTCAACACACAGTCTGCGCCTCATCTCCGCCCTCTAACCTTTGCTGAGCCCATTTTGAACTAATCTCTTTATTAGTGTCAGCAGTTGCGACTGGTGCCTCATCCATCCTGCCCTTCCTGTTTATTGTTTCTGTTTGTAAATCTCACTGAGATTTAAAAAAAAAACTTCAATTAAATTGGAAGGTTTTTAAGAGAATCTTTCGTGATTAAAAAAAACAAAACCCAAATCAGTGAACAGGGATTGTGTATAGACTGAGCAAGAGTATTGCTTATGCGACTAGTTTATGCATTTTATTTTTCTCTTGCTTCATAGATCAGCTAATCCCCAAAAATCAATATAAGTGTTCATGTGTGGAGTGTTATTGCACCATAATGCTGCAGTAAGGGACCGAAGCATATCCAATGTCGGCTGGAGGGGAGCAGTTCACTGCAGCAAATTCTGCAGTGTTTTCCTACACAGTGAAGTCAGGGGACATGCTGCCCACCACTGAGGAGGCAACACAATCTCTCAGCCATACAGCCTCTAATTCTGTGTATCTTATGACATGTCCAGGGAACTGCTAGGCAGGGACATCTTATACACTGTGGTAGCATGTTAATGTAGCCTTTAATGTCCTAGTTATGAGTTGATACTGGCAGGCTGTCTCCAGTTCTCTTCCACCATGTGAGGCCCAGCACAGATTCGTCTCTTATCTCACCCCTCAGCGGAAGGGCTGACTGTCACACAGAGTAAGCACAGCTCATACATCCATGAAATGGAGGGGAAAAATACCAAACCCCAACAGAAACAGGAAGTGAAGCAGTTCAGCCTTTCTCTTGGGTATTAGAGGCAAACATCAGCTAAATGTTTTGGATATATTTATTCTGGTCCTCAGGATGGTGAAGTGGAATTTCAGTTTTTACAACTGACGTACTTCTATTTCTACCAGAAATATTAAATAGGGAACAGGAAGGCAACAGTTTGCTCTGAAATACCAACAGTGGTTGACAAAAGGATTACGCCAAATGTATCCCAAATGAGACCTTGTTGACGGAGATGCAGTGTGTGTGCTGTGTGTGAATACCACGCCCCTTCACATGCACTAACCCATACAAGCCCAGCTCACCTCCACCGCCCTAGAAACTCACCTACACCATGGCTCAGCCTGCTCTGTTCTGCCCTCTGTCCCAACCTCCTCTTTTGCCAAAGAGAACTAATTGAGCCCAGTTGAGCCATCACCTTCCTCTCTGTGCCTGATCCACCTGAGGCTAACACAGTTAGTTTTGTTAAGCCGCCCTCCATCCCCAGCCCGCCCCACCTCTCTGTATGTGTACCTTTCACAGTGCGCCACTAACACCGACGATCCTTTTTGTTAAAACTCTTTAACAAAAAGCTGCATGCTGTTTTGTTCCAACCCCTTCACTTTCTGTTTGTGAAAGTTGATGTCAATCTCTTTGTGATTATAAATATCCTTTTTGTTTGGTTTGTATGTTTCTGGTAGAATGCAGCACTCTGGTGAATGTTAGACAAGCTTGGAATAGTTATAATCACAACAGAAAAACACTGCTTATTAAGAAATCTCATTGTTTCCTGTTTATTTGTGCTTGAGGATGTACTGTAGTGTGTAGTGGTGGGACGGTCTTGCATTTCACTTAATGTTTTTTGTTTTCTTGCTGACCCATACTAGTGATATAACAGCTCAGACATGCACATTTGGCCCCAGAGTGTGCTAGGAATTCCTGTTAATGTATGTTCTCGCACTCCTGTGGCCTCTTTGATTCATTATCAATTGCCTGATCTTGTCCACACGTGTAGTGTTTGTATACTTTGTCATAGCAATCATTAGTATTAAAAGAAAAACAGAAAATGAATACTTTAAAGTGGATGGCTGTACTGCAGTTGCACACTTTTTGGGTCCACTGTGAAAAATGTGTCTCAGCTTGTTGTAAAGCCACTGTAAGTATGTTTATGCTAGCTAAAAACTACCTTGCAGTTTGATAAAGGCCATCTAGTCTGTAAAGTATGTTTTGTAGTTTATGAATACTAATGATATCTATGCGATTGATCAAATTATAGGCATGCTAGGGCATAAATTTGTGTCTAATTAATAATGGTTTAAAATCAGAGGTGTGAACGTGGTTGCGACCAGACCACTGATAACAGACCAGAGATGCCGGAGGTGTCCAAAAACATGCATAATAGTTATTTCTAGTAAACTATATCTAATGGGGCTACAGGCACACGATGTCTCCCTCTCTTCAACTGCACACCCACATATCCCCTCACATGTGCATATTCTGTCCACCCTGGGCCTTGTAATGGTAATCCAAGGCCCACTAGCTCCACTTCTGTCTCTTCCTCTTGCTATATTTTTGTGACAGCTGCGTATGTTTCATTGTGCTTCCCTTGTCATGGTTACAGAATCACAGCAAGCTTGGAGTTTCTGGTCTTTGTTTTGTTAATGCAAGATTTCCATACCTGTTCTGTGTCACTTTTCTTTGTGTACTAAGATCTTGCTCTGTAGTGGTTCATATGTATGCGTGTGATACATATTGCCCTCTCCTTCCTCCTCCTCCTCTTAACTTTTGAGTTAGTGGATGTGTCTTGATGTGTTAATTTTATAACCCCCCCCCCCAAAAAAAAGAGGAAATGTTCATGCCCAATTTCTTTGCCTTTTTTAAACAAAAGAGAAGTTTTTAAATTGCACTCCCATTGTAGGAGAGTATCCTGTAGTTTACAGGAAACACAGAGTCTCATGTATTCATCATAGTGGAAAACCTTATCTTCCTCTCAGACTCCCAGTCTCTATGCCCTCCCACCCCCAACCTTACCACTCCTTGTGCTGGAAGACACTGATGTTACACGCTGTAGGTGATGTGGATGATGATAATGATGATGATGGTGGTGGTGGTGGTTGTGCTGATGATAGCGTGATCTGAGTGTTTTATTTTGTTTTATTTTGTTTGTTTTTTGACCAGTGCCCACGGGGAAAAGCTTCTCTTATTATTGGAATTTTTTTGGTTTTTTTCTCCTCTCTTCTCTCTGCTAGGATAACATCGGGCACCGGCTGCTTCAGAAACATGGCTGGAAGTTGGGGCAAGGTCTTGGCAAAACCATGCAGGGTAAGGACTCACTCCGCTGTACACTTATGTTCAATGTATGCTGGTGGTACTGGGCCACCACCCTCTGGCATTTTCTTCCCCCTCATATTTCCAGTTTTTTTTATATCAGCAAATTTCCTTTTCTCGTCACATTCTTTCTATGATCTCTTCCCTTTGTCTCTGTCGCTGGGTAAAATGGATTTTTATTTAAACAAACGTCATTCCAGTTGTTCCTGTCGCTCTCATGCGGCTGTTCCCTCAGACTTGAAGAGGCAGGAGAATGTTCCAGAGGCCCTGTAAAGGATTAAGACTGAGGGCAGGGACCCTGGGGGTTGGGAGACGGAAGTGAAGTGTTTATTTGTCTTCCAATGATGCATTTTGTTTCCAAAAAACAAACATCCTCTGATCAGCTTACATTGCCGTATTTATACCTTGGTTACAGGAGTTAAAGTTGTTTCTGTTTTAAAACATGGGTGTTTATTTTATTTTGGGGCAGTGATGCAGAAGTGATAACGAACACATGGTTTGACCTTGTAAACCCAAACCAGCAAACATGTTAGCCGGAACTCTATCCAACATGGCTGCCTCAGGCAAAAAGACTTTTCTTGGGCCCTGACTGGACCAGTATTTGCAATAACAGATTGCCAGTAAAATTGGACCCAATCTAGAACCAAGGTACACTAGACAGTCTGGATTTGTTTGAGTCCGTTTGGATTGTGTCTTCAGGTTTTACTAGACTCACAATGTCAATCTGAATCTCTTGAGTCTGTATAACCTTATCTCGTTTAAAAATCTGTTAGCATTATGTGTGGACATTTCTTTTATTTTAAGATTAAGGATTGTTGTCTCTTGAGTGTAGTGAAAGATGTACTTCGAAAATGCCGTGAAAGCACAGAACATTGAATTAATTCTGTCAAGATATAGAAAGCTTTCAACTAGAAAGCTGCATTAAGGCCTTTACACACCGGGGGCATTTTTTCGTGCGGTTTATTCGCACGTCAATATATTTTTCTGAACTGTTGTTTTTGTCATGAGAACAATCACACAGAAGGCAAATATTCCACGGTGAAAAAGCGACATAATTGTTTTCCGGAATGAGTTTGAGTTTTCACACAGTGAATAAAGGCAACAACCAAGTTGCACGGAACAGACATCATGTCACAACTCCTAATAACAATGGAGGACCTATTTTATTTTGTTTTTGTCCAAAATCAAGATCATATTTGACAGACACGCTGTCTACTGGAACAGCTCCAACCCCAAGTGTGTTTTAGTACGAGCTGGCGCGAATCTTTTATCGAAGAAGCGTCGTAAATTCGGGTCGCTGCTGGTATGAATAGTTTTGATGCGAAATATTCACAGGCGAGTACTTCGCATTTTTGTGCTGTTTATTCGTCCCTTTCTGGAGACAACTGTAATTGAATGGCCTAGTTAATATTGACTTGCTGTAAGAGGGAGCAGGCTGAGCAGAGCTGAGTGTGTGGGTTGGTCTTGGCCAACGTCAGCACTTCATTAGCTCAGCCCTGCTGGGCTCATTGGCTCAGAGGCAGTGGTGCAAAGCCCTGGCATGTTTCCACCGAGGCCCTTCCTGTCTCTTCACCCTCTTTCCTCTCCTCATCAGTATCTTTAATCTCTCTATCTTTCTTACTTTCTTAACTCTATTCATACCCTCACCCTTCCCTGCACTGTCTCCAAAGAGGATGATGTGTATAGCATTGTCAATGAGTGATGTCATCACTGGCAGTCCAATGAGTCCTTGCAGTCTGCTGAGAATGGAGCTTGTTTTTCCACATAACTTCTGGCATTTAGTTTTCTCTACCTCCTCCACCATGTTCTTTTCTATCCTCTTGGTCCATACCATTTTAACCTCAAATCTACCTGTTCAATTTCTATAACTCTCATGCAGACTTTTCCGTCCACTTCATTACTCTTTGTTGCTCAATTGCAACTCTTATGCAAGTGCATTGCTCAATATCAGCATGTGAATGAGAAACACAACTCATTCTGCAAAATGATATTTTCAAAACTAATAAAGACGTTATAACCGTACACATGAACATATAGGGGCGTATAGAGAGCTAAATTACATGTAAATAAAGTTATCTATTTTCAGACTTGTGCTGCTTAATTTGAATTGTAGGCAGCATAATTAGATTATTGAAAAGTCCCTGCCTTCCTTGTGATTATGGTTCTAAAAATGAGATTTTCAATTGTCCATGTAATTGTCTGACAAAATACTCAGAAACGATGTCTATGAGAACTCCTGAATTGTGTGCTTGACTATGTTACACAGTAGTGTATAAATGCTAATTCGAAGCAGGTGGTGACAAAACAGAGGTTTACCCTGCTGAGAGTCGACAGAGTAACCAGGCAGTGTGTGTCCCTAATTTACCAGATGATGGCTGTCTTGCTTAATCTTGTTGTTTTCTGACCAAAAGAGGAGGAAGAAAAAATGTATCCAGTTTTCTACTTTTTTGGTGATTTAGTGTGGTCTGAGAAGTCATTTTCACATGTAAATGGTGTCATCAGATTTAATTGCCTTATTGTGGAAATAGTCTTACAGGCAGGTCAATCACTTGTGTCTTTATTTATATCTGCTCAGATTGGTTTGTGTCTGTTTGAAGAGCCATGATATGTTGTGGTCTGACATTTAGAGATTAAATGACGATTGTGTGTATTGGTGAGCTTCCAGAGACGCACAGATTTTGCTGTTGAGCTGCGTTGTGCCTACCCTAGCACCTTTTGCTCGTGTACATATATGACCTTGGTTCCCTGTACTGTCTCATTGGTATTCTCTGCCTGACAATGTCCACGGTCTCACTAGGAACCTTCTTCATTCTGGGCAGGCTGACAAGTGTATGCAGAGTAACAACACATCGGTTTAGCATTTGGTGTCCATCGTTGTTTATTCCCATCTGGCCTTGAACAGCTGAATAACAATCTACTTGATGTAATAAGGATGTGTGCTTTGTGTGGAGGAGAGAACAAGTTGCAGGGGCTGACTGTGCTCGTGTTTCTGCCGCTGGCACCACTGATGTGTGGTTATGTAAGCATCCTGCTTTGTGGGCAGATGAGACTGCGGCAAAGCGTGTCCAGTTGTTGTGGAGGAATTAATGGCCCAGTGGTGCAGCCCACTATCTCTGTTCAAATTTGATAATGGACTTAGGAGTAGACTCAAAACACAATTGCAACCTTGATTCACATTGAAGTCTGCTGGATAATCATTATAATTTTCCTCTCCTTTCCTGTCCTCCTTGCCAGAAGAGAAGGTTTTTGAATTTTGAAGTGAAAGCATTTTGTCCCTTTTTTAAGTTTTTCACTGTATTGACTTTGTTCTTATTCTTCTTTTGTCCTTTTTGCCCCTTTTTAGGTAAGGTTTGTTGGATCCCCTCTGTATGTCAGTATGTGTGTGTGTGTGTGTGTGTGGGTGTGTGTGTGTGTGTGTGTGTGGGTGTGTTTTCTTTCTCCCACTCTGCAGTTGACCTCAATGTAACACCCCTTTTTACAGTGTACCGTAGGCTAATGGCCTCTGTCAGCTTCCTCCTCTTTGCTTCATAATCACTAAACCCTTTATTTCAATCTGCACAAGTGTAAAGTGCTTCGATTTGAACAAAGAACAAAAATCCATTTGAAATCAAGATAGATTTAGGAAGCCATGATTCTATGAATCCATCACATCCCTTAGAATCATCATCTCCACGTATGTTAGATTATTTTTTTTCCTCTTTGAGTTTCCGTTGCTGCTGTCGGGTATCTGATTGGCTGTAACCACGGCTCAGACTTTGAATGGCTTGCAGAGTAGACAAGTTTTCCCCCTCTGCTTGTTTGCCTGTTTCTACCTCCAAACCTGTGAAACTTGTGTGTATGTGTGTGGTCATTATGTGGGACTGAGATGTGTGTGTGTGTGTGTCTGTTACTGACCGGGCCATAGAGTCAACTTACAGGGAAAACCTCACCACCCTTCTACACCCCAAATGTCTCTGTCCCCATGGTTACGCGCACACCCGTCCTCCCCCTGTTTCTTTGCCCCTCCTGCACAGCATGTTTGTCCCAGAGGTGCACTCCTGCCTGCCTCAAACTGTCACATTCACCTGGGGCTTTAAGCAGTGTTGGAGGTAACACACTGAAACTTCAACTTTCACATGATGGAGTGAAATGTAACACTTCAGACCGCACAGTTCACAATTTTAAATGTACTTTAGTAAAACAGCTGCTGCATAGGAATGCAGAACCCGCTCTAAGCACTGCTCAAAGCCTTGCTGGCTCTTTCCTCAGGTACATTTTATGTGTCATGCGTTCACTTGTTCCGGGGTTAAGCACATCCCAAAAGAAGCTTGCTGGCTGTAGGCCCGAGTGGAAATGAAAGAATCTCAGGGGGATTTGCTAACTGGGCTGACAAGCGTCTGCGAGGCAAAAAGCTCAAAGGGGGAAAATGGTGGTCGTCCCTAGAGGCATCTATCATGTCAGACTAGATATTTGACCACATGTTAAAAACAAGGCAAAATCATTTCCCCGTACCAGACAATCCAAAAGTAGATGTTACTTTTCATTCACGACTTTTGTTAGACAATGCGCCTCCTTTTTTCCTTTACCTGTCGGAGTAATATGCCATCAGTTTGTTTTATCATTCCCTCACCCAGTACAGCTCCTCCAAAATTACTTATCTGATGGGGTTTAAAACAATATTTTCTGCTTGGCGGCGATATAAAGTGAAGGTTTGCTGGGTTTTTAACAAGTTTTTCGGTAGTTTGGTACCTTTGGGGCATATTCTGGTTGAGAGAGCAAGATGGCACCAGGCTAGGGGCCTGGGGACTGGGACGAGTGGTTGGGAGAGAGTGGTGAGAGGAAATCCCTGTAAGCACCTAGCCCTGAGTGAAGGGATGGGGGTGGGGGGGTGACACACTGATGCCCCTCTGGTAATAAACCCCCCTATACCCCACAACCACACTCCCGACCCCACCCTCCCTTCTCTATGTGCCTCAATCTTCCTGCTTAACCAATTGGTGTTTCTTTTTTACAGCGATTTGATCCTGCCCATGTTGTGCTGATGGTAAACTTAGTGGTAAATGTTATTTTATCCCCCAATTGAATTGTTTTTTTTATTTTGTTTTAATTTCTCCCATTTTTTGTTTTCCTCTCATCAGAGCACCAATGCTACATAGGCTTTCAATTCTCTCTGTATTAGTCCTCATTCTGCTGCTTGTATATTATCATGCATATGTATTACTCTTAGAACATTGTCATTTTGTTTGTTTTCAGTTTTTTTTAAACCTTGTGATTCACACCCTGTGATTTAGATGCACATTGTTTTTGTCTGGTCCCTTTTTTTCCACTGGAATGGGTAATGTCAAAGTATTGTCACTGTGTTTTAAAGATTGGTGATAGTTTGGGATGACTGTAATTGTTCATTAATCTTTAATTCTGGGCCTGGCAATTCAGACAGACCACTGCAGTGGCTGACCAACCTTTTTTTGGTTTCACTTCTCTACCAATGTTGGGCAAAGAGCGTGAACACACATGTCTATCAGTAGATCGTCTTGTGATTTAGATATCACGCAATCAGTCCTCTCCTTACTTCCTCAGTGGAATAAGGCCTTCACAATCATGCAGTCAGAGTTATGTTGTCAGCTAAAATACCACCAAGCTACCAGACACTGCAGTGGTACTGATAGTCCAGGCAGGCCATTATATGTTACAATGCCCATGCATCTATGATTTCAGAATTAATATGTCATTGGGCTGTGATGACTAAATTACTCAAGGAAAGCACAGGAATGACAGATATTTACATCAAATTAATGTTCTTACCTTCCTCTGTCCAGAAAGGTAAGAATGTGCCAGGAAGAAGCCCCATTTCAAAGTAATACAATTCATAATTTAAGAAAAGCTTAAAGCCTTCAATAATATTTAATACATATACATGCTGTCTCTGTGCTCTTTTTGGCTCAAAGGATTAGTTTGACAGGACAGTGGGAAATTAGAGAAAACCCTTAAATTTTAGTCAAATTTGTAAGAAATGTAAACCACCTGCCCTCCTTGGCACAGATGTCATTACATGAAACTTTGATTGTACATTTCCAAGCCCAGTGCTTGAAGGTATCCCATATGCCCAATGGTATACATTGAAAATTGATTTAATGGGGGGGGGGGGGGGGAACACAAAATTAAAATATGGGTGGGGAAAAAACAGGAAACAAACCTAAATTGATAATAATAAAAAGAAAAACCAATAATTTTA
>CM022470.1:7077715-7166657 GCA_011952105.1 Coreoperca whiteheadi | reverse complement strand
GTGTTCGCTCCCCTCGCCGTCGAGGTGTGAACAAACTTATATAAATAAAAATAATTAATGAAGGGGGGGGGGGGGGGGGGGGGGGGGGGGCGGGGAACGACAAATTTAAATATGCGTGAGGAAAAAAACTGAAACCAAACTGAATTGATAATCACTATCAGTAAGATCGATTATTTTATCTGGCTGGCAACTGGAGCAGCAGACTAGTCCAAATTCTTTTTATGCCTTTTGTTCTGAGATTCCCCTGTCTATCTATCTGTCTGTCCTCCCCTTCCTTCTCCTCCTACCCATATCCATGTTTTACCAGGTAAGTATCCCCATCCCTTGCACTGTCACCATGGCGATACCTGGCCTGTGACGTCACTCTGCTGTAGTTCAGTGCTTGTGTCCTTTTTTAATTTTACTCTGTCTTTCTCTCTGCTTTGTTTGGCTGATTATGAGTGGATTAAGCAATTCTGTGTCAATCTCCAATGTAGTTTTGATTTTTATATATTTCGTATCTTTAATGTTTCATTCTGTTTTTTGTTTTTTGGTTGTCTTTGGTTTGTTTATTTTTCTAAAGTTAATTTCCTTCCGATCTAGCTCTTTTCACAGCTTACGTAACATAGCTTAAGTAGACAGAGGACAATAATCTTTCAGCTCTCATCATGATGAGGAAGGGGGCCTGGGACAAGGGAACAGATTTGGACCTCAGGACAGTGAAAGGGGCTTGCAAGGGTCAGCCAGGCTGCAGACATTTCAGAAAAAGATGATGCAATAGGCCTTAGATAATATTGGGAGGCTTTGTTTCCCTCCATGGAGGATGTCGCAGTGGCGCTATGTGAGCAGTGGTAGCAGCTGCGCAGGCCTGTTGCAACTCCCTTCATACACACACACACAGAGTCCTTCTAGCTGTAGCGTCCTTGATAAACATGGCATTCTGGTTTAACAGGACTGTGGCAATGAATGGGTGGAGTTGGGGTGGTGGGTGGCCCAACTACACTGAAACAATATGGAAACAGATTGACTTAAAGCTTGACCGCCTTGTTTCTAGTGAACTTTATCTTTCTCTAGTTAAGACGTAGTGCTGAACAATCCTGATGCCCTGATGACTATTAAATTCACCAGGAATACAATAGTTGTAGGTAATTTGACTAAATAAAAATGCATAACAGCAGCCAGGTCAAATGTAACAGGAAGGCTAGATAAATTGGTCTCTTCTTAGTGGCTGCAGTAAGCTGTGAGAATGGCTGGTGTTTGGTTCACTGTAGCTTTCTGGTCTCTTTGCACTTCAAGGCAAAATTCTCTAACCCCAGCACCCTATGCTCTAAAAGCAGGCTGTCTCCGAGCTGGCCCTCCAACCCAGCCTCAAGAACTCACCTAGTCCTCTCTCTGTCTCTTTTCCCTCAGGTCGCACTGACCCTGTGCCCATCATCCTCAAATATGATGTCATGGGGATGGGACGGATGGAGATGGAGGTAAGATGTTGTTTATTTTATCCCCATCACTTGTTAATATTATTATTTTTAATGAGTAGAAGAATCAGGCAGATGCCAGTTGCTTTCAATGGCCCAACACACTGACAGTGTCCAGCAATAGCTTAAGGCATTCTTACTTCTTGGTGGAACTCTCACTGTAATCTTAAACATGAAGATACTTAAACAACAATAGAGGTACATAAAATAAAGAACAAAGTCATAACATGTCGTTACACAACCATTTGTTATTAGCCCAATATTCAAGAGTTCAGTGGCTTTCAGCATGGTACTGAGATAGAATAGGTTAGTTTGTCAAATTCCTACCCTTCTCACGTGTGAGTTCTGTTAATGTTCAGTGGAAACAACTAAACTGCAGAGCTGTCGGCCACTTGGCTACACAAGGTCACAGAACAGGATTACAAAATGGTGAAGCTTTATAGCATTTTTTTTTTTTTAATCTGTCATTGGTTTCAACGCTCACTGCTGACTTCCAAACTTCCAAGGATAATTTTGTGCTTCAAATTAATTTCATGGCAGAAAACCCATACATGAGCTGAAGAGCACCATACACAGTGCCAAGTTTCAGCTGGAGGCGTTTAAAGTTCAGCAGCATTGGACTGTTGAGCAGCGAAACCATTTGAAAAGTTCTCCATCGCGCTTCACAAACTGGCAGTCTGACAGACAAATCTGAGGGCTGTGGATGCCAGGAGAACACTATCCGAATGGATGAATAGGTGCCAAGTACAAATCGTTCAGGGGCGAAAGATTCATGGTATGGGTTAGGTCCACTAAAGGGAAGTCTCAATGCTACACAACATACGGTATTGTCTTTGTGGTGGCTGCTTCAACATAATAGTGATCCGGTGCACAAAGCACAATCCACACAAAAGTGGTTTGTCAAGATGTCTGTTAAAGATCTTGACTGCAGTGCGCAGACCTCTTTTCTAACAGTAAATACAGTATGATACAGTAACACTGGCTGTCTCAGTAAAGAGGCAGATGCTTCAAATCAGCTGCCTGCAGAACCACGCTGACATTCTTGGATTTTCAGTTCCTGCCGTAAATTGCATTTGAACTTCAAAATATTACCTGAATGTCATTCAGCCACCTTAAAGGTCCAGTACGTAGGATTTAGTGGCATCTAGTGGTAAAATTGCAGTTTGCAACCATTTGAATACCACTCGCATCACCCTCCCCTTCAAAGTCTGTAGGAGAAACTATTGTGGCGATGAAAAACGCAAACGTTTGGTTTGTCTGTTCTGGAATACTGTAGAAACACAGCGGTGCAACATGGCAACCCCGTGAAAGGGCACCCACTCCCTATGTAGATAAAAATGGCTTATTCTAAGGTAATGAAAACTCAACAATTACTTTCAGGTGCTTATATATATTATATTATATTCCGTTTCTGCTCAAACGTTGTTAGCAGTTACGTGACCTTTGATGACGCGTGAATTTCAGATGGAGGGAAGGAAGTGAACAAGATGGAGGATAGTTTGTACTGTGCTAGTCACATGTGATCCTTATGTTATGAAGAGGAGTGATTTCAACTGAAATGAAAGACTTTCCTGCTATTGAGGGGTACAGATTCTAACAAAGCAAAGAAACAAATAACTAACGTTGCAAAGTAAGGGAAACCGTTAGTGGTCACTACATACATGAGCATCTGACTCCGCTCCTCCAAACCGCAGACCAAAGTTTGCAAGCCATTGTTTCTGGCATTTTTCAGTCAAATTCTTGCATCTTTTTCCCCATTCTAAACAAAAACTGTCGGTACTCAATTAAAGCTCCTCATGGTTTCTCAGTTCGATCAATTTGAGCATCTTTAAACAACGCAAATCATAGGCAATTTGAGAGTTTATGATAGTGCTTCCGATGTAGAAAAACACTTCCTGCCCTCCATCTGAAGTTTGCACCATAGCAACACAGTGACGTCATGCAAACAAGCTATAGCTCCTCCTAAATGTAACATTGGACCTTTTTAAGGTGGATTGTTGCTTCTATGTTGATGTGTTCCTGTAATCCATCATGTCTTTACTATGACATTTTTGGGGTGACTAAATGTGACTTAAACACTCTGTCAGCATCAGAAACATGTAGGAGAAAACACAAGCAACACAAACTGACCAATCATAGCCCCTGTTGCTCAGATGTGGCAACAGCATAACAGCTTGTCCACACAGTGTATAAAACATATGCATGTCATATAAGAGTGCTATTTATGTGCTCCCGTTGATTTAGGAGTGTTTTCTTTTTTCTGCAAGTGCTTTAACTGCTGCCTTTCCTTTTTAGCTGGACTATGCAGAGGACGCCACAGAGAAGAGAAGAGTACTCGAAGTGGAGAAGGAGGATACTGAAGAACTGCGGCAAAAATACAAGGTGAGGCCCTTCAGCCTTGTGTCATTCCGATAATTAGTGTTGGTTCTACAACCTATAGTAGTTGAGCTGCTGTGAATACATCTAAAAGTGTAAGAAAATGGAAGACAAGTACTCTAGTTACTGTAATGAAGTTTTTTATTCTACTCTTTGAACACAGTCTTTACAATTCATTCACTCGTTCCCTCTTGTATTTCCCATCAAAAATAGGACCAGATGGAAAAGGAGAAAGCTATTGCAAAGGCTCTGGAAGACCTGAGAGCCAATTTTTACTGTGAACTATGTGACAAACAATATACCAAACACCAGGAATTTGACAACCACATCAACTCTTATGACCACGCTCACAAGCAGGTACTTTTGATTATCAATTCTTGGACTCTTAATGGAGATGTTTTTTGCTTTAAAACAAGTGTCCGTCTTTTCTGATCCCGATGTGCTTTGTTTCTCCCTGTCTTTTCAATGTCTTGCTTTTGTGTAATGCAGAGGCTTAAAGAGTTGAAGCAGAGAGAGTTTGCTCGTAATGTGTCATCCCGTTCCCGGAAACATGGAAAGAAGCAAGAAAAGATGCTGCGCCGATTGCATGAGCTGGCTGAGCAGAGGAAAATACAGGACCTGTAAGAATGTATTCCTGCAGTGCCCTCTGCTGGCTGGATTTAAAAATATATACATTGGTAGCACAATTGCATGTCTGTTGTGTTTGGAAGGATCATTGTGCAACCTGTTAGGCCAAACAAACAGCGCATATTCAGACAAAGAAATATATTTAATATTATGATAACAATTCGTAGATCAAAACATTACAGAATTAAAGCTTGTCTTGTCTTAATTTTGTCTGGAAGACCGGTTTCCCAAAATGAAGACAGACATATCAAAGCATTTTAATTCCTTAAATGATTATGTTTTTGTTGATAAAACTGAATTCTGATACTGAAGACTATCAGGACCTTGTCAGGCCCTTTGTGATGATTAACAAACACAACAAGCATGTGATTATCCCGTCAAACTGTCACTGCAATTAAGTCTGGTATTCAATTGGAAACATTTATCCCAAATCACATTGCTTTTGTGTTTCAGTACTCCAGGAAGTGGGCCCATGTTCAAAACTACCACAGTGGCTGTGGATGGAGAGAATGCAGAAGATGGCGACAACATGACGCCTGAGAACACTGCTTTGACAGAGTGTGCCCTGGAAGGATCACTGGCAGATAAAACTGGAAAAGCCTCCCCAAAGCCAGGTCCAACCATCAGCTTTTCTTTGGGGAAGAACAGCTCCTCCTCCCCAACCCCTAGTGGCGCATCCAAAGTTAGTGTGTCCTTCTCTTTTGCCAAGAAAGCCCCGGTAAAGCTGGAGACAGCAGCGGCAGTGTTTGCTGATCATGGAGAGGAGGCTATGGAGGAAGAGGAGAGCCAGGAGGGGGAAAAGGCTGGAGGGCAAGAAGAGGAGACATCTGGCTGCAGCACAGACAGCCCTAAAGGAGGCGAAGGAGGAGGTGAAGGAGGCGAAGGTGGTAGTGTGGCAGGAACGGAAGAGTTGCAGCAGGCTGATGACGGAGGCTCTCTAGCCTCCACTCTCAACAAACTGAAGATGATGATGAAAAAAGAGGAAGGATATGCTGGACAGGAGCCTCAGTACTATCACTATATACCTCCAGCTCACTGCCGGGTAAAGCCTCACTTCCAGTTTTTGCTGTTTATGAAGGCCACTGACCAGTGTCAGAGCAAAGAAGAGGAAGACGAGGAAGAGGGGCCGGAGGAGAAAAAGGTTGAAGATAGGTCTGAACAGCCAGAGCCCGACGTTACAGAGTGCAAGACTGAAAAAGAACAAGGTAATGTCACTTCAGCCCCTGACCGAGAGCCAACTCCTCCATCACCAAAATTGAAGCGCGAGGATGTCCCTTCATGTGCAGCAGACACCGCTTCCGTGGTACCCACTTCACCTACACAAAAAGCAGAGGGCACACAGGATACTCTGAATTCCAACCCAGGTCCTAAAATCCCCACAGGCCCCTTCTTCCCAGTTCTGAGCAAAGACGAGAGCACTACCCTGCAGTGGCCCTCTGAGCTCCTCGAATTTACAAAAGCTCAGCCTTCCCTGTCTTACAGCTGTAATCCCCTCTACTTTGACTTCAAACTGTCCCGCAACAAAGGAGTCCGTAGCGGGAAATCAGCAAAGTCCCCTAAGCCTTGTGAAGAGTCTGATGACAAGGGACAAGAGATGGCTGCCTCAACAGCTGAAGTAGATACAACTACTAAACCTGGGACCAGCACTGACAAAGACAAGCCAACGATGAAAGGAATGCCTGGCCAATCAGAAGGTGATGAGCAAAAGCCTGCAACTGCCAGCAGTAGTGCCAAGAAAAAAAAGAAAAAGAAGAAGCATAAGAAGTCTTCAAAGCACTCAAAACGCAAAGGAAAAGAAAAGGGAGCAAAAGAAGATGCTGAGGGAGAGACTGAGGTAACGCAAGACAAGCCCAAAAAGAAGAAAAAGCACAAACGGAAGAAGAGCAAAAACAAGGCTCCAGATCAAGATGAGGCAACAGGTGATGAAAAAGCAAAACCAAAGTCAGAAGATAAAGGTGTTGCCTCCTCTGTTCAGCTGACAACTGGAGGGGGAGGGGCTACAGGAAATGCAGGAGCAGAACCGGGAAAGAGGAAACGTTCTACTAAGGAAGTGCCTTGCAAGTCTGGAGCAGATGACGGAGGAGCCGCAAAAGGCACTGACAAGGCCAACTCCGAAGAGCACAGTGGCACCAAACGACAAAAGACTGACTCCAGTGCACCTCAAAGCGCCTCCTGTTCCACCTCAGCCCAAAAGAGTCCTGGTCCCGGTAGACCTCCCAGCAGCGAGAGTGAAGAAGAAGGGGGTTCTAATATTAAGCGCTCACGTCATCATAGGTCAAGTCCTCGGGAACAACATCGCCACCATAGTGAGGAGTCAAGGCGGTCCTGCAGCCGTTCTTCAAGGCGGGGGGAAAGACGGGGCAGCAGTCGTCGGCACCATCGTGGCCAAACCTCCCGAAGTCACTCTTACTCCAGCAGCTCTGAGCGCTCCTCAGCAGGCAGCAGTGCCTACAGCCACCGTAGCCGCAGCTACTCAGACAGCTACAGTGACTACAGCACAGCAGGTCGCAGACGGAGACACTCCAAACGTTCATCGGACTCTGAGTATGAGCGGAGGGGAAGTAGAGGACATAGACGATCCAGGAGACATCAGTACTCCTCTTCCTCCTCAGAAGACTCCCGGTCACGCTCACGCAGCTACAGCCGCAGGAAGAGGCACCGACGGCACCATCGGAGCAGCTCAAGAAGCTCTAGTAGCTGGAGCCGCAGCACCAGTGCAAGATCCTGGCGACGCAGCTACAGCCGCAGCCACAGCTCTGCTAGCCACTCCTCCAGTTCCACCAAAGGCTCCCCTCGCCGACGAGTTCCCAGGGGTCGAGGGGACAGTGACGCACAACGCAGAGACTTCAACCGCTCTCGCATCTACCGTTCCCAGTCTCCACGTTCATCTTCATCACGAGGCCTTAACCGCAACACCCATTCGTCCAGCTCGCAGGCTCTGAGGCCGGGGGGATCTCGAGATGCAGGGGAACCCAAAAACATTCTTACTGCACGCCAGCTGCTGGAGAAGGTTCAGTCTAAAAAAAACTCTGATGATTCTGCCACAGGAACAAAATCTGGGATTAAGATTAAGGACCCACCACAGGGCTACTTTGGTCCCAAACTACCCCCCACCCTGGGAAACAAAGCCATGCTGCCGCTTTTTGGTAAACTGCAGGCAGGAAAGAAACCAGTGATTCCCCTAACCAGACCTGATGAGGGTGAGAAATCTGGAGCAGGGAAAGGCTCTGAAGCTGAGAGAGAGGTTATCCTTGTAGAGCCTATAAGGGAGTTCCCCCCTCCACCACCACCTCCAGCTCCACCAGTCCAGAAGGTTGAGGAGGCCTCACAGAGCACAGTGGTGCAAGAGGAGACACAACACCCCACTACAGAGGCCCAGCTGCACCAAGAACCCCGGCCATTGTTTGAACAAGAGCCTTCCATGATGATTCCCCAGTACCAAGGAGAATCTGGGCAGGACCCCTCTCAGAACCCCATGATGGAGTCCCTCATGCCAGAAATGCAGCAGCAGCCACCAATGCATGTCTACCCTTCTTACCCACCACCCAACATGGAGGAGGATGGCATGGAGGCAGAGGAGGATGGGCTGGCTCCTTTGGAGAGTCAGCCAATTACGTTCACACCAGAGGAGATGGAGAAATACAGCAAGCTGCAACAGGCTGCACAGCAACACATCCAGCAGCAGCTTTTGGCCAAGCAGGTCAAGACATTTCCCTCTGCTGCTGCGGCCGCAGCCGCCGCCGCTGCTGCAGCTGCCAACATGGCCCCAGCTCCCCCCCCCCCAACCCTGCAGCAGATCCACATTCAGCAGCCCACTGTGTCTGTAGCCTCCGGCACGTCAATCACCACAGTTCAACACGCCATCCTGCAGCACCATGCTGCTACAGCTGCAGCCATGGGCATCCACCCAGGGCATCCCCACCACCAACACCATGCACATGCTCAATTGGCCCAGGTACACCACATTCCCCAGCACCACCTTACCCCCATCTCTTTGTCTCATTTGAGCCACTCCCTTGGTCATTCTCTGGGACACTCACTAGGACACGCTGGGCTGATTCCTGCCCACCCAACAGCCTTCCTCTCTGGTCAGCCTATACATATTATCCCAGCTTCTGCACTTCACCACACCCCCTTAGCTTTCCACCATGTACCACATACAGCCCTCTACCCAACCCTTTTCACACCCCGGCCCTCACAGGCGGCTGCAGCAGCAGCTCTCCAACTCCACCCACTGCTACACCCAATCTTCTCAGGGCAGGACCTCCAGCACCCACCTAACCATGGCTCTTGAATAATGATGCAAGTCAAGGAGTCTAGTCACAGCACCCAACTACTGGGAGAAAGAATTAACCCAACCGGCTTGGTTGTGGGTTTTAAGATGAAGTCTTTGCGACACGCTGGCAGTGAGACAGGAAGCTGTCGATAAACCACCATTTTCCTGGCCTACACAGTGCAGCAAGTTGTAGCCACAAAGTGGTGCTGCCTGTGTTGGTTCTAAATTGACACTAACGTTTTCTTCTGGCTCGTGAGTTTTTTCTCCTCCATGTTTTGCTCTGAATTTTTAAAACAGGTTGTACATTTAAAGAGACTTTCCCAAGACACTGGTTTATATTCCAGCTTAGTGTATATTAACACCACCCATTTGTTTTTGAATGATAATTCAAAGAAACCACTGAAGGTGTTTTTTGTTTGTCCACATAAAAAAGAAAATATTATTCTCATAGTTTTTGCTCACTTTGGCAGCCAAAGAAAGATGTAATGGCTGAAGATATAAGCAGAATCATGTTAGGAGGTTGAGTCAGTGGTATTGTTCTAGAGAGGAACAGCGTCGATTCTGTAATGTAACCTTCAGAGACGGACTATTTCATAATTACTGATACTCTGTTTTATGTTCTCATGACTACTTGCTCTTTATTAGGTCTCAAATAACTTGTAATGCAGAAACTTGTACATATATCAGTGTGTAATGTGAAGAATCCCATCAATGATGACCATATGAAATTACAGCTATGGTGTCCAAATAGGTATGACCTTGTCCCATAGGAACCCCCCTCTCTAAGCGAGGGGAAAAGTGATGTAGGGGTTTTACCATCCCCGATTCTCTGAGGCAAAGCTCATGTTCCGTGGTGAGGGTACACCTGAATAAATTGCACTGAAATCTGTACATCGAGATGGTGCGTTTGCATCACGTAAGAATAAGATTGTAGTATACTGCAATAATTGTATTTTTCTGTTTTTAAATTATTTTCCAAAATGCTCTTCAGAAGAAGGGCTGTGTTTTGCTTTTGTGTAATTTTGTAAATAAAACTGCTGTAGATTAACCTATTAACTTTCTAGAGGTTTGAGAGTGGCATTGGGAAAAAAGCAGAATGACAATGTGGGTGGAAGATGGACATGTATGTGTTTTATTAAGGTTGTTTCTAAATTCCACTGGCTGAAATGGGCTGGGATGGCAAAGGATAGTCACCTGTCAAACAGTAGCAACTCTGTATTTTTTAAAAACTTACTGTTTCAGCAAATAAAATCTTGAGTTCATGTGTTTTTTCCATAATGTTGGGTTAGTGAAATTCACAACTAAACATTTTATCTTCTAACCACTCAGCGGTCCCATGAATGACAACACGAGGCAGGACAGTGAAGCCACCCCCGCAGAGGTCACTGTTGAAAACGAAACACTAGATGGTGCCCTAGTTGCCTTGATTAGACTTGTGAAAGCAAGTCCGTTTCAGTTTTAACTGAACTTTGTTCCTGTTACCATTAGAGCCATCTGACGAAGATATACCAAGGAAATTAAACATGTTTTATTTAACTAAGACAATTAAATCACTCACACAGTGAGATTAGACCCAAGCATAAATCCAATAGAAAGTGTATATAACAATTACAGAATAATTGCTGCTTCCATTGGGTTTCTGTACAGATCCTTGTTGCCATCCTGTTTCTCTGGTGTATAACCTGAGCTACACATACATCAGAACACACAAAACTAAAGATTCTCCAGGGAGTATTCCTAAGTTGCAATGTAATAAAACATGGAGCATTTTGAGTATTTCTTTCTCTCTATGAACCATGTGTTCAAAGGCAGAATGACATTGACAACATTACAGACAAATTAAGGACTAAAACAAAACACAGCTTTTCACTGGAGGCAAAAGCCAGTATAGAGAATAGTATAAAGATCAGTTGGAAGTATTTTTAAAAAGCCATTACAGTTTACAGTTTCAAAGTGGTTTTGATGAAGACTAGATCATGGATGTGTGGCAGTAATCAGGAAAGCAGCCAGACTATTATCATAAAGTTCAATGCTCTCTTGGACCTTCAAGTGGAGTTAAATACTGTATGTAATTAAGGGCTTCAACCTTGCCATTTCGCAGGTGCCCAACATAATTTCAATGGTGGGAAACAAACTTATTACGGCACAATTTCTAAACAAATTTTTAACTTAAATCTGATGTTAAAAATTCAGTTCTGCCACTTTTCATATCATGAGGGATGATGTGCTGCAGAAATGTCCGCAACTGTTCAAAAACCGCCGTTGTGGATGGATGGTGGTCAGCCCATGTATCTGATTACCAGGAACAAGAAGACGCAGGTCAACAGCATGCCTCCAATCATGATGAACTTATCTTGGGTGGCTCTCCTTTCTATCAGTCTCATCACTGTGTTGGACAGCCCCAACATGTTGGCCACATCCAGCATCTTCTTATGGGTCCCCTGTGCAGAGCCAAAACACTAATGAGTCACGTGAACCGTAACGATCACATGTTCGATTAGGCTATAACAGCCATACATACACAAAATGCTTTGGAAAATTCAGGCATCACATGACAACGTTGTAATTATCTACACTAATTCGTCGGATTTTGGGAGACGTTGAGTGCCAACACCCTCGCTGACGCGCCGCTCCGTCAGAAGTTTCTCATGGCTAGACAACCGGGCTACGAGTGCTGATCAACAGACACACCCTGATAAGAGGAGGCCTGAAGCGAAACCAGGAAAACCCATCTCCTCCCTGGAAAACAAGGACTCACCCTCTAACTGAGCATATACACACTAACAATGAGACTATTGTGACCGATGTGGGCACCAGAAAGTGGGTCAGGGAACATTATTTTTAAGGAACCTTCTACAGTGGTTCCTTTCTCTAGAAATCCAAATAAAACGTGAAGGTTGTCTGCTCCGCTACAGGTTGAGATTTTGTCTTTCTAGATCTTGAAATAAATCATTTGCACACACCTTCAGTGTAGATCTTTGATCTCTGAGACCGTTGAGGATGCCACTGCCGCTGCCCAGGAGGTCATCAATGCCTCTGTGTGCGTTGTGCAAGTTGGAGTTTAACTGCAGGGTCTCATCTATGGGGATGGAGGTATCTGCATCCTATTGAACAAGAACAAACTTTTTTTTTTATTCCACATTATTCAGCTTGAGACGTGTATGTTACACACAATGGGTCTGAGCAAACTCAAAGTTCACTGAACACTATCACATTTTTACCAACCCACGACTTGGACCTCTGAATGCTGAATTCATGCCCAATAAAGTGATTGCCACCTTCACTAGTCCCCACAGTATTATCCGGTTTACTTCCCACCCAGTTTTAAAGTACATTTGATTTACGTTGGTCGTGAAGGTACGGCTCATGAGTTCCTCCCTGTCCCTCTCCTGGGCCTCTCTGGCGTAGCGTCGGTGCTGGAAATTTTGCAGGCCGGTCCGAAGGTGCTGGACATCATACTTCAGCTGGTCCACTCGCCTGAGGGAAAGCAAAGAATACAGCAAAACTGTCTATTCACCTTTGCCATGAAGCGCTCTCTCAAACCGTGCAAAATATTCTCTATTTTAACAGACACTCGCTCACCTCACCTCATCTACGCAATTCTAACTTTTCCTTATTGTTCTGATTGTTCTGAACATTTCTTTTCCCTCAAGTCTCATGTGGGAATGAAGAGTCTCTCACAGTCTCCCACTCTCCTTAGCTTCACTCAGGCCACACTAAAGTTCTACTGAGATCGGTCGAGTGCCCTGGGATGGGGTCTACTGTGTCCCCTAAGGACTGTTTACCCAGCTCAGAAGTGAATCTTTGCCCAATGCGGCAGGAATGCTGGCGATGACGGGGGCTTCTGAGGAAATGTTTTCATAGAGCCACGTCGCCGCAGGGCTGGACCGGCCTGCAGGTCTCATCTTCTACACCCGCCCCGTGCATTTATGAGGTACGTTTCACCCTGCCAGCTCTGGGGCTTTAGGGTCACCATCAATTGACTCACTCCAAACTCACAATTTGGTGTTCTGGCGGCGGTTCGGTGGTTCCTTGCTGGCCAGGATCTCAAGGCGCTCTAAATGATTGAAGATCTGGTCGATTCTAGCCTGCAGTTCGTTCTCTAACACTTGAATAATGAGAAAAACAAAACAAAAACGAGAGAATATCCAAAAAGATTAGATTAATTTGGTATAATTACAGGACGGAAGACACTACATCACATTTCCCTTTGGGTCTATTTCAAATGATCGGCCAAATATATACTCTTGTTAAATGTAAAACATTTGTTTGAAATTAGGATTTACTACTTTTTCAACTTCATGCAATCAAGGGTGAGTGCGGCGGGTATTTATCAGTGGAATGACCCTCTCTCATTAGCAGGCGTACAGGCTTTGCATCCTACATCCTCCTCTGGGTTAAAACACAAACTGATGTCATCATTGTGGAAGGGGAGGAGGGGGAGGGTTGTCTACTGCCTGGCTCCCACCATTATCTAGAAGAAGCCCTCCCAGCTTCTGTCACTGCACCCACCCCGCTTCTTCCTGTCCTGGCACCAGCCTGGCCCAGAACTGATTGGGCGGGGGGGGGGGGCTTGTGTCTCCCTGGTTGATTGTTTTCTCAAGGAGTCTGTACTGACTAAAAGTTGAGAAACCATTCAAATGAAAATGAGCTAGAAGTTGTGCCATCAACACCGACAGTACCATAACAATACTCCTATACAGAGCAGTGGGAGATCATGTACAGCTCACTACTCACAGTGTACTGACTGACGATCCGTCTTCTCCAGATTGCCCATAAAAGACTGCACCTCCTGGATTTGCCTGATCCAGAACAAACATAACGTTGGTGAATGAAAACCAACACATAAATACATATAACGTTAACGTTACTAGTACTCGGCTTTACTCGTTTATTTGTTTTAAATTATTTGAACATTTACGAACATTAATGAACAACTGTGTGAAGATTTTGATGACAAATAACCACACCATGCTGATATTAGTTCGTAACAGTTACGGATGAAGTTAAATCACTGGTAATTAGCTAGTGTAGTTACACTTGTTAGCTAGCTGAGAGAGTCTGTAGTTTGCGCCGAAGAAATACACGCTCACTTGTTTGTCTGATGGTAGAGCGTCTCCATCTTCCGTAATTTGTCGAAACGCGGTGTTTCCCTTTGCTTTGTAACGTTACTTTATGTATGAACGCCTTTATTCTGTCAGGTGGCTAAGCTAGCTAGCTAACTAGCTAACGGTACTGGAGAGTACACGTCATCAGCCGAGCGTTTGTGTACGGAAGTAGTGGAGCGGAAGCTCTGCAGCGTCACCCGAAAGAGGGGACGTGACGTGACGAGTGATCACTCTTCCTCGATTTCTGCGCACTGAAAATGGAATTGCGCATCTGTACATTAGCTTTTGCTTCGGTAAAGGCTATTTCTTTGACATTTTTGTGAGGTGAAGACAGTTATACGGTTTATTACCCATACCATAGTTAGTAACCTAAACGACATATGACATGTGATATGTGTTTTTTCAATTGACGATCTTTGGCTTACACAAAATGGTGACCACCAGCTAGTGTCAATACCGCTCAGTAGCAGACAAACTGGCAGGAAACCTAATACAGGTTCCATCGTTTATCTCACTTTATGAATTCTCCTTTTTTTGTTTTGAATCCTAAATGCCCTATGATGCATCACTAAGGTGAAACAGGACACCAAATGTTAGCAGTGAATGTCATGCAGATACTGAATGGTGGTTCACAACTCCATTCAATTGATGCTTAACTTCCTAAATTTTAATCTAGGCTGTAGGCTATATTTTCCATGATATTTAATATTCTCTTAAACATAATAGCTCACAGGTGATAGCAGGGATCCTTTTCCCTACCAAGCTCTGAGAGCATAGGATAAGCTGTTGACATATAGACATGTGACAGGAAAGACTCTGTGAAACATGTCCTGGGGCGAGCTTTTGTCAGCTCACCCTGATTCGGTCTGGCTATACTCTTTTTCCACAGATAGGTGTCAGAATATTGCTCTCTGTCCAACCAGCGGCTTCCTTCCCGCCTGCGGTCAGAGACACCAAAACTAATGATATCAAACTGTTCATGGTGAGGTTGGGATTACAAGTCACAGATCACTGTAGGATGTCTGAGGAAGGAGACAGGTTGTTTGTGAAGTTGCCCGTCACAGTCTGACTTTGTCACGGAGTATTGTGTGAAAGTGGCATGATTGGATTTCCCAGAACAAGCTGTGAAAATTTCACAACAGTTCCGTGATGATTTAGTGGGAGGAAAATTGTCCTGGGGCGCTGCCTGGCACCTTAACAAAACCACATCCCAGTCACCTTGCTCCAACCCTCCATCACTGTGCTGTCTACTAAACTGGGAGGGGAGAATCAATGAGACCAGGAGCATGCTAAGCAAATTCAAGCATCCTTTAATTAGTGCAGTTGGCTGTTACAAGTTCTTGTTTGCCCGTGATTGCTGTATTTGTTTACCTCATTCAGCACAGCAATCAGAAATCGGCCCAGACAGTTTTCCGTGGCTGCCTGATGGTACTTGAGTTGATGGTTGTATCTTCAGGCTAGATACTTCTCAACAGAGGTCCTTTTCACCCACCCCCACATGTCAGAAACCTTGAGATCTGTTCATGCCACTTCTTGCTCTCGCTGTTCACCGTTTTCGGTTGTCATAACACATCCCCAGGGCAATGGTTGGATGTGCACAGCTTTAACCTGTTGCTCAGAGACTAGAGAAGCAGCAGAGAAAAGGGAGGAATAAGGCCCCCCTCAAACCATTTCCAAACAGTACATGAGGCACGTTTACTTCTCTCTCTCAAGGTCGTGGGGTTCTCTCTGTCTGTCCTTTATCTTTCAGCCCTGAGGAAAGGATGAGATGAGCTTACTGGTTTTCCTCCACACCTGAGCACCACGGGCACAAACTGGAATCCAGACTCCAGGTGTGGAGCTCGATCACGCCACTCCAACTGACCGAGAGGTCACATGTCTAGTTTGATGTACAAATGTCACTGCCATAGATTAATCCACATTCATAGTGCAAAGTTAGGCTTCTGTACAGTTTTTACCTCCACCAAGGAAGCAATGTCTTAGGTCCCATTTGTTTCTGTATCTGCTTGTTAGTTATCAGTATAGCTCAAAAACTTTAACTTCAACTTTGTTGTAAGATATTAGTTTTTGGTCCAGATCCAGGATTGCTCGATACTATTTTTTGAAGGTGTTTGCTATTTCCTCATGAATAAGTACTCTACAGTGGTGGAAAAGTATTGAGCTCAAGTATGATCAACAAAATATACTTCAAGTATCAAACATTTAAAGTACTCATTGTGCAAAATGGCCACATTCAGAGTGTTGTAATTATCATATAGGCTTATTATAAATATATTATTGGAATATTATTATCGCTGATTTTAATGTTGTCAAGGGAGAGCTAGCTTTAACAACTTTTTATAGTGTTGGTTAGTTCAGCCTATAACAATGTATACTTTATAAACTGTTCACATGTTTAAATATCAAATCTTGATCTGAAAAAATAACTAGTAACTCTAGCCGTCAAATAAATGTATTGGAGTAAAGAGGGTAATATTTCCATCTGAGATGTCTAAAATATCATAAAATGTAAATATATTCAAGTTAAGTAGAAGTACCTCAAAATTGTACTTTACTTGAGTAAATGTACTTAGTTACATTCCACCACTGGTGCTCATATTTCAATGGAAAAAAGACACATATAGTACATGTGTATCCCCAAATTGTGTATTTTAATGCAGACCTGGATCCAGATGCATAAAAATCTAGGTATTTTCTGTCACTAAAATTGTAACTGATTTAGAGGATCATGCAGGCTTGGTGGAGGTATGACTGTTAGAACGAGATTTATGTGAGCACATAATTTAAGGGTATATACCGTATATATACTGTGTATATATAAATCCGTGTGTGTGTATATAGACATATATATGTATTGACATACATACATGGTATGGGTGTATGTGCGTGTGTGGCTTCCTCACTGGATCGTCAAAGAATGCCATTTCCTGGCTTTGCTCGTTGGGTGATACAGCTGGAACCAAACAAATGTTAGCACTGGATCAGTCTCCCTGTCCTGGTAAGACAACATTGAAGCAGAGTTGTTGTTTGTTAGAGGAAGAAAACACTCAACGTACTCTGTGTCTACGCCCTCAATTTCACTGTTCTGTTCATCAAGAGAAAATGATATGTTATTGACTCACTTCTACACAACGTACTTAATGTTGTTTTCCAGGCAATATAATACATCATAACTCTCCAGTGATTGCCCAAGACAGAGTGAACAAGCCAATTATGAGGAGCAAAATTGCCTTGAGTCAACAATTTTTGGATACCAGTCATTTTTTGAAGGCACGCTGATCTTCTCACTCCCCCCGAGGGAGATGATCCACTCGTCTTTGAAGCCGTGATGAGACGCTGAATGAAAGCAAATGAGGGCCTGTCAGAGATGACAGAACTCCCAGTGGAGTGCAGTGGATTCTGGTGGGAAATGGATCCAGAGGCGGGACCAGACGGTGAAACAACTACAAAGAGACACAAAACGACCACAAAGAGATGCAAAATGACCACAAAAGACACTAAATGACTACAAACAGAAGCAAAACGACCGCAAAGACACTCTAAATGACCACAAAGAGATGCAAAACGGCCTACAAAAGATGCACGACTACAAAAAGATACAGAACGATCACAAAGGGACACAGGACGACCACAAAGAGTTGCAAAACTACAGACACAAAATTAAACAAAGAGATGCAAAACGACCACAGAGAGACACAACCAACTGAATAAATACTGTAACTATTAATAATGTACAGTTTATTATTGCAAAGAACCATGGCTATGAGTTTGAGGCTTAACAGTTCCATATTAGTTTCTTAAAATGTTAAATTAAATTGAAGAATTGCAAAAACTACTTAGTTGTATGATGTGCTGTCAACAAAGGTTGGCATCATCTTGCCAGCAGAGATGCATGCGCAACCCATTGCATATTGGCGTGCAAAACTCATTACATTATGTGAAATACATGTAAGGAGGTGCTCACGTACAGTAGGCTATGGTCAGGTTTACTCTGTGGGCAAGTGGGCTGCAACCTACATACACGCAGCACTTACTACGAAATCAGTCAACACTGTGTCTGAATACAGGCTGCACCTTCTGATTGGCCATACCAATGTGTTATTGGTAATATGGATGATACAAAGCCTCTTAGATAATTTAAGAACAATATAGAATGGCAATAATAAGGAGTGGTGCTCCGATTATGCCTCTTGAAGCAAGATAAGTTTGAATCAAAGTGTAGTTTTCTAAGTCAAAAACTTTACAGTACCTCTTTCTTCCCTTTTATTGAAGAGGCCATTTTGGTGGGTGTAGCAATCACCAAATTAAGAAAAATGACAAACTGGGCAGTAGGCTACAGTACATTAGGTAAACAGTGTTTCTGGCTCCAAAAAGCACAGCTAACTGATTAATCAATGTAAATTCACTGCTTGTGTCCCCATTGTGAGATCATCAAGGGCAATAATCCTGATCAGCTTGTTAAGGCTTGTTAAGTGATTATTGTTACTCTCAAAATGCATAGAGTTATACTATAGTCTTCAAAATGTGGTTTTCGAGGTGGGGCATGGCCTTGAACCCCCCCTAGCAGGGCTAGGACTCATAACCTCAATATTTCTAAAAATCCTGCCTACGGCCCTGACCACCTGTGACATCCAGACCTCTGGATGAGAGATGCCGTCCACCCCTGTGAGTGGATGACGGCTCAGCCAGAATGGGAACACAAATAGCAACATTGCACGCAGCGCTACACTGGGCTTCCCCTGCCTGACAGCTTCTAACCCACAGTTATGCACCCACCCTAAGCCACACTCTCATGATCAAGTCTATGTGTCATTTAGCCAGAGTGTGCGGTCCACAGGGCTCAAAAGATAATAGATTTTGATGGCACATTATTGTGTATCTGAATACTTTAATGACAGTGATGATTTAATAAGTAAGAGCACTCATGGAAATAAAGCCAACAGATGGCATAATTGTGTAACCGCAGATATTACAAATACTCAGAGACGTCATTCCAGACTTATTTTTTAGCGATGTTGCTGGTTGAGAGAACACATAGCTCTGCCCTTTATCTGTGTTTTTTTCTCAATTGCACATTGTTGATCTGGGAAAGTTTTGTTTCGGTTGTAATGGAGGTCAGTGTTTGAGTGTGTGTGTGTGGGTGTGTTTGTGTGCAGCTGAGAGAAAGGCAGAGGAGTACCATATATTGAGCATGGGGAGTCAGTTATGAAGTTGCATGAGGTCTTATCATGTCCTATCACAGAGGCTGTAATGTAAACCCTGCTGTTAGCACTGCAGGTGTTTCTGTGGAGCAGCATGGGAACAGCCTCCCCCAGGAGCTTCCCAGTAAGGGGGCTCAGTGGACCAGTCAAGGGGGGTACCAGTATACATTTGCAGGCACCTTTTCTGTGTGAAATCAGTTCACAAACACTACTTGTACAGTACCCTGCCCTATCTCCTGTACTATGCTTTGTCTTGCACGTAGCAGTTAGCCACATCCTCCAGCATCCAGCCCTCTTTTAACCATTCCCTGTTTTCGTCTTTGCTTCACATGACAAGTTAATTAGTTGAAAACGTCTATTGAATATTTAAATTTTATACACTATTGTTTAACAAAGCAAGTTGGCTCCCTGTGACCAGTAAGCTAAAAAGAAGGCCACAGCGAGTGACAGTTGGTGTCTCTTTGCGAACATAGTAGAGCTGCACCCAGCGATTAGTTTCATTATCAGTCAATCTGACGATTCGTTTTTTGATTAATTGATTCATCATTTGGTCCATTAAAAAGTCAGAAAATGGTAAACAAGACTAAGAGTCTACAGCCATGCTAGCATGTCTGTGAGGCTGCACAACAACGTTTTGAGCTACATGCTAACCTCAGCATGCTAACATGTGCGCAATGACGAAGCTTACATGCTAATGTTTAGCAGCTGTAATGATCACCATGTTCACCATCTTAGTTTAGGATGTTAGCATGCTAACATTTGCTAATTAGCAGTAAACACAAAGTACAGCTGAGGCTGATGGGAATGTCATGGATTTTGAAGATAGGCCCTATTTGGTCATGAAGCAAAGTATTGGACAAATTCACATTTCGACCTGATGGCGCTAGAGGAAAGTCACCAAAGTGATGGACTAACCAACTGAGAGGCCGACATTGCCATCCCTATAGAGCCACATCACTAGCATGGCTAAAATGCCCATCACATTACTTAAAGTCCAAGTTGACATATTCAAATTTTAACAGTCCAAAGCCCAATAGTATCTCATTTAATATCATAAAAGAAAGAAAGAAGAAAACCATTAAATATTTATATTTTTGGAGAAACTGGAAGTAAAGAATTTGAGGCATTTTAAAGACTTAATTGATTATTTAAAATAGCTGCCAATTAATTTTCTGCATATCTAATCATTGGTTAATCGGCTAATCATTTCAGCTCTAGAACAGAAGGTGAGGCGGAAGGCTCTGCGAGTCACACAGGAACCCTTACATCCCCTGTTCTCCACGTTTTAGAGGCTCGGCTCTGGTAGACGCTACAGGATGCCTGTGGAAGCAGAACATGTATAAGAATAATTAATTGTACAGGCAAGTAACTCAATTCTAAGAGAATGTCTCTTTTTTTTGCTTACATTTTGCGTATAAAATTTTATACTATTCATACTGAAATGAAGTTATATTTCTACTCCTACTCCAGGTGAAAATCCATCATTTCAACCCTGCCGCCCGCTCAATTGACCATCATACATGTATACACCTTCCCTACGTCCATGCGTCTCGTCACCCATTGTGAGGAACTCAGCCACCCATCCCAGTCCACCCCAGCATCTGAGGTAGGCCCCCCCATAGAGGTATGCACTCAGCCTTGTCATAGCTCTAGGCAGTGCATGTTCTTGTTGTGGGTTGAGCAATTGCGTTAGTCATTTCACATTCCAAATTCCTACCCCATGCTGTATTCACAACTCTGTCTCTCTCTCTCTCTTACCTCTTTTTCTGCAACAAATCCCTTTCTCCACTCATCCTCTTCATCATTTAATTTTCTCTCTGTGCAATGTCAGAGTGTGGGGATTAGCCCTAGCACTGATGCTATCTAAGTACCTTCTCTTTAGAAGCGGAAGTCTTGTCGGCTTTAGATGTTTGACCTGGGGCTCAGAGGTTCCGATTACAGGACGGGACTGCGCTTTGTGTCCTTGAGCAAAGTATATACCAAGCCTTCTACGCTTCAGTTAACGTCTACTGTTCTTACACAAATGAGTGATGTATAAACCTGAAAGCTATGTAAGTTGCTATGGATAATATCTTTTTGCTAAGCAACACAAATATAATACATATCTCAAAAAATGCCCCAGCCGTGGTGTGCCAGTTCATCTTTATCAATCAGCGCACTGCTGCAGCCCAGCCCGGCATTGTAACCTTTACCTGAACCAGGCCGATGCAGACACAAGAGATTGTGTTACCACCAGCGTCACCCTACATTATCTATGTCATTCAGTGTTTCAGGCTAACAGAGAGAAGCTCCAACAGCTCCAGCACACAGCAGGCCGACTGTGGCCCACACCCGCACAGGAAAACCTGACTACAAACACATACTTGCATATCACTCCCACTGAAGTGACCACAGGTGTGTACATGGCAAATATGCACACACACATATGCAAAAACCTTTCTGCCCTCACCTGTCTCCTGTCAGGACTGTTTCAAACACACACACACACACAGGAGCTTGCATATTGCACCCCTGCTCCGTCCAACCCCCCACCCTGCTCAAAGCAGCTACCCTCGGGGTTTGTGCGTGCGAATCCGGCTGTGGACTCAGCAGCCCCCATCGCTGCACCCCCTCCACTCAGGGTAGTGAGGGAAATGAAGGCTTTAGGAGTTCATTATAAAACAACAACAGCAGCAGCAGGGGATAGGCCTCCTGGGGCCGCAAACTATCCCTTCTCATCCCTCCATCCTCGTCTTTTCCTTTATGTCCCTCAATAATTCAACCCCGGTCCACCCTGCTCCCTGCGACACACTCCTCTGTCTCGTTCCTTATTCCACAGCTCTGCTGAAAAAAACATGGCTTTTTTTTTTTTTAAATACAGCATTAAAGTTGTATAAAGTTATATATTGATCTGCAATATTATCATATCAGGAGTTAATATAGTGAGTCAGTAGACTCAACATATGAACTTGTTTGACCTCAGACATCAGAAAGACGGCTGACGCATTTATGTATCACTGAACTGACGTTTTCAACTTTATTGTCTAAGAGGGGAAATTAATATTGACGCAAAGGATACACGGAAAGGTTTATATTGGTGACATTATGCTGTTATTAGATAGATAAAAACGTATTGTTGCTGTCCAAGAAAAAACACGTATCTCAAAAATGACAACCTTTCATGAGAAAAACAGCCCTGTTTTCAGCATTGTGACAATGTGTTTCTCAGCCAATCCAATGAGTTTTGAAATGGTGTATTTGACTTTAGAAGTAGGAGAATTTTCAGTTTATCTGAAATATTAAAAATCGCCTACTTTGGAGTTACATGTTTTTCATTCTGGAAAGATAAGAATTTTATTAATGAACAAAAGCAATGATCACTGCATTTCAGGAATATAAAAAAGTAACTTTCAAAGCAGTCATTCTATGTATGGTTGATAATCTTTGATTTCGATATAAGTGTAGAACGAAAGAAAGGTTTCGAGAAGCATGCTCTTTCTGCAGTTACAATGGTTCTCTCTACACAAGGAAAACGTTTGACCCTTACCCTTACTTATTTACCCCTTGTCATATTGCTGAAATTGAGTGACATTTGGCCCAGCTCATATTGTATCACATTTGTTCGTTGCAAGATTTTCCTAAATGTTCCTTGAAAAATGGCTGATTTTTAAGACATGCAGTATACTCATCACACTGAGAGAAAATTTGCTCCAATAATACCATGTACTGTACATCCATTATAGGGGTTTTTAAGGTCTTTAAGCCTGTGAGAAAAACTTAGTAATTTTGAAATTTTCTTATAATTCACTGCAATACTTGGGGTCTCTTGTTGATGTTCTAATAAGGAATAATAATGCGTAATCATAGTAATTAGAGAGCAACATCAAAAGCACCAGAGCACACACTATAAATACCTCATACAATAGCCCTCTGTATGCTGTAGGTTCAGTGATGTCTTGCAAATGAGTGGAAAGTTATGATTCACGGATAATAGCACGTAAACTGCTCTGATCGTCATTCTGGGGCGGCCAAATGTTACTTTCTAATGTTGAATTGGGGGTCAAATGCTCTGTAAGACAGCATTCTTCTGAGTCATCATCTTTGTCATCATCATCATTAAGATTGTCATCGTGGTTGGTGTACTGGCTAGAGGCACAACACCTGTAAGCGCGTCCTCCACCCACCCACCCCTCGCCATTTACGGGGCGGTTGAGGCTGATGCAGCGAGACCACAGTCCTTTCAGATGAAAAGGAGGGCAGGGCAGTGTCAGCAGGAAGTGGTTTTGCGCGATACATGCAGGACGGAGAGTTTCAGGCAGGTGTATTGCACTCGCCTCCCTGTTGCGTGTGGAGTGTGTGTTGCGTGCGTGTGACAGCACAGGTTGAGGGCGGCCGCCTGCGGCAACTCAACAAGACACAACAAACACAAAGCTTTTACAAATGTATGTCCATTTATTAATCTTATTTATTTTAAATAAGAATGTAATGCAACAAGATTTAAAAAACATAATTTTTTTTTAAACATGGAGATATGTATCACTAAATTCAAAAGAACTGTACATATGATATTTAAAACAAATATAACGGATAGGACATAACTCTGCATAGCTCATAAATCTTGATCTGATATTTGCCAAAAGACGAAGTGAGGTAGAAAATTACGATTCCACATTGTCATACGCCTGGAGCCCTGACATGAGTTATATTCATGTAATATATAGAGTTCAGAATCATGCAAACACAACATAAACTGGCCAATAAAATAAACCTTTTGCGTTCAACGTGCACTTTTGACCGGCACACGTGGACACATAAGAGTTGTGTTGGATGTAAGGATATGGGAGTAAACATGGTGATTTTCTTTGATTAGCTATTTGTGGAAAATAAGGAGCATGATTAAGCCCACTTACAAGACATTTAGAACAAAGATGTGGATAAATTAGACTTTGAAGACCAAATGGTTCAGTCAGGCAATTTTAAACTTGAAAGTATAGCAAAGTGTGTGCTTCTATAAGTAGAAGCAACACAAGAGGAGGGCTGGTATGTTCAGAAATTAAGTGTTTTTCATTCTTTGTTTTTCAAAGACAGTCTTTGGTGTTTCCCTTGCTATTACCTCGGGTATTTCCCTTTGTTCTGTTGAGCCCACATTAGACTACATGTAGAGATTTCCATAGACATTTCCATAAGAGCAACTGAAACCCAGCGTGTTTCTTTACACAATAAAACCTGTTAATGCATGTATTTATAATGCATATCAGTGGCATCAATCACCCCTCAAAGCTTCCAGTGATTCTATTTTAACAATTATTTAGACCTTAATTATACACTTGTATCATATGTAGCAAGAGCAACTTAAGTGCATTTTAATCAGAAATGAACTCCTATAATTTCTCCACAGCAGACAGAAAGACAGACAGGTGGATTCCTTTTAAGGCCACTTTGGCCTCAGTGGCAACACTCAGTTACAAGAAGGTTAAAGTGTAAAGCAGCAGTACAACAGACACAATGACTGATACAATAAATAGTCAATTGGAAGGGGCCAATGCAATTACAATACAACAAAGTCACTGTCAGAGCTCCCCTGCAGGCGGGGTTTGACGTCGTACTGCTGGTGACACCCAGTCCAATCCAGTATCCTGTTTGAAGAGCTCATTTCCCTCCGTCCCACAAGAGTGGCATTTCAGTGCATCCAGCAAGAGAAAAGCAGAGTAGTTTGAAAACATCCTCACCTACAGTAAGCTGTTGCATATCACGATTAGCGAATAACCAGCAATATTATAATGCTACAAGTGTATATTCCTCCCCAAATAATATGCGGGTCAGAATGGAGATCTGCAAAGACATGCTCTGCTGGGAGATCCCTCAGTGAATTGTCTATTGGAGCTTATAGTTCAGCCATGTCATTGTGTCAGAACAATGATGAACTTTTTGTCTCACACATTTTTCCACTGCCTCAATGGATCATTCTTTTGGGTTTTTTTCAAGTCTTTGCATAGTGCATTTCTCATCATTTGTTATGAGTTTTTGCAGGTGTAGACCTCCTCCTCTCTCACACATGTCTGACACTCCACGTGGCAGCACCAGCGTACCTGGCAGTGGCAGGACAGGCTGGTGAGGCGCATGGCTGTGTTGTAACCACGTCCGCAGCACAGACTCTGACAACTGGTGTCTTTGGCACATGACCGGCCGCCTGTACCCGGGGAGTAGCGGGAGGTTCTGCAGAAGCTGGGGGAGTCTTCCAGGTAGACCAGGTCAGTAGTGCGAAGGCTCTGGCCGTGGCGACGGGGGCCTGCAAGCTCTGTCTCCCCGGTGGCTGCGTTGGTGACACTCAGCACTCGCACTGCGGTGTCATATCGATACTTCAGCAGCCGTCCAGTGTCATGGAAAGGAGACAGCTGCTTCCAGCAAGTTCGTATGGCACAAGAGCCGGAGACACCGTGACACTTGCAGGTTGTTTTCAGCCCGCTCTTCACTGCCTGAGATTGGAGAAAAAAAGCAGGGGAGGAACAAAATGGGAGCCATGTCAGATCCTTCAGTTTGATTCATTACCTGGCCTCTTATCTGGGAGGTCTATCTGGACAGGGTGAGACAGTTTCCTGCAGGGTGGGTTAGGTGTTAGGGGTGGTGGATAGTGAGCCTTTAGCCCACCTCAGTCAAACATTTTGACATAATGGATTGAGAGGGGCTGTTCAGCATGCCGTATTTCATACACCTCACATTTCTCACTTGGACAGCTCTTGCAAAAAATTGTTCTCAATGTGTTGAAACTAGCTCTGTCTGCTTCTTTCCTGTCTCTCTTTCCTAAAGCCTGAGGCATATAGGTGACAAACAGCGCAGACAGTGGAATCTCTCCACCCTGTTCTTTGTACATGCCTGCTCATGGAAAAACATCGATAAAAATTTCTGTGCAAGAAAGGCCAAAAAATATGTTGCAGCAGTTGGTGACGGTGTCCCTGATGTAGGTTAATAGTTCACTGAGCTTGATGGTCAGCGATGAGAGCGCGATCACTCAGCCTGAGAGCCGCTGTCTTATCGGAGGCCAGACACAGGTCATACAGAGGGAGCCAGAGGGTACTTCTGGGTTGAAAAGTTCTGCTCAGTTCCTCCCTTTGCAGGTATGAACCCCTCAGGGGCTTCAGAGCACAATTACTGAGAGATGGGGGGAGGGGGTCACTACCACTTCATGTTTTTGTTAACACAGCTCGTGGTCTCTTCTTGGCCACATTGGTGTAAAGTGAGGAAAACATTTCACTCAGTAAAGATGAGATAAGATAGTTCTTCCTCTGGCTCTGTCTAGGTGTGAGCTACAGGAGTACGACCCTGGGGCTTGCTATTTCAGAGCTACACAGTGGTGGTTATGAAAATTAGGAGGATTTATGAAGAGCACAGTGATCCAGTAAGTGGGAAAAAATGCTTGCTCGTATATTAAAAAGAGGCCACGGTTATAATCGTTCTCTCCGACATGAGACCTTTAATTTTCTGTGGGCCCGCACAGCAAGCTTTATCATGCCTGAGAACACCTGGCTCCAAACGATCCTTCAGCCGTCTTGTCTCCCTGCCTCCCTGCCTCACTGCCTCACCCTCTGCCTCTGTATTATCCACCAAGGCCAACAACGGCAGCAAATGAGGGGGCGTTTGTCTGGCTGGCACTGCGCAAAATATGCAGGTGAGTATCACAATTCTGTATAATTCTCATGTAAAATTGCAGCCCAACTAATTGAGCTTAGGTAAGACTAAGGTATAGGTGATGTTTTTGATGCCTTTGGGCTTGGGAGGCCACTTCACCATAAAGGGACAAGGGTGGCTATTTTACCGAGACACATTTGATGTAATATTTCTACTGTACTCCTTTGGGTTTATTTGTACACACTCACCCGAATTCCGACGTTGATGTTGTGGGCGTCGACTTGAGCCCTCAGGTCCTTGCTGACCCTCTTTTGGCCCACGAACTTCTTGAGAAACTTGGTGCTGTATTTCAGGTTGTCGCCGCAGACCCCCCACTGCCACGCTTCCCGGTGCTGGATGCCGGGGGAGTCATCACATGTGCACCTCTCCATTCGGCCTGAGCTGCACGCTTTGGCGAGTGCATGGGTCAGCGCCGCAGAGGACACTGCCAGCAGGAAGGCAGTCTCCTTGAATGCTGGGAGAGATGTAAAACACATCAGAGGAGGTGGAATGACTTTGTGTAAAAATTTAAATCTACATCCGTTTGTTTTTATCTAGGATAGATTTAAAGAGCCGATTTGACAGAGCTTTGAATGCAAGACTTATTTGTGTCATTAAAAACATGTGATCTGAGTGCAAACTGTGTATAGCTTAAAGGATTAATTCATAGTTTACAATCATCAAAATGTCTTTTATGCAACTGAGTAAGCCTTTAAGCCAAATTGTTTACAAAGAGCTCCCTACGTTGTCATGGTTTACTACAACCTCAGCATTATTCTGCAAGTTTTCTTGTGTCATAATTCCTCTTCTGACCTCTTCTTTTGGTTACACACTGCTATTTGCTTCACCCAGAGCCATCACCAGGGTATATTTTGATCCAATTAATTATTATTTTGACTAGGAAGGATTTTCCCAGATGAAAGTGAGTAATCGTGCCACCCTTTTCCTCTGGGAATGGGCGCTTTCCCGAGATAAAAATAACCACAGGGCTTGAGCACTCTCCACCGCACCACATTTCTTGGCTTTCTACTCCCTCATTACCTCCATGCTGACCTATTCATGTTCTCCCACACACTGATATCCATATTCATAAAGCCTGGAAGATCCTTAAGCATTTTCTATGCACAGCAGACCTGCATGGGACTTGAGCTACATGCAATATGGTGATCAAGTATCGGAATATCTGTTTTTCCAAGTGAAGCTAATCAATGGTTGTATCAGGTCCTGGAAAAAGTGTTGAACTAGACAACTTTTGGAAAGCTTTTTTCAGGGGTTGTATTAAATGAAGGGACTGGTGCAGGACATCTTAAGTAACACAAAATAAATGAGAAAGGATTTAGAAGTGTCACCTGGTGTTATGGTCACAAATGCTTTGGTATTACAGTTGCTAGACGTGCGAGAGAGTGACTGTAAATGTGACTTTAAATAACATACAGCGCAGTCACTTCAATCTCCAGATTGCTATTGCTTAATAATAGTATGGTATTTGAAGCTAATATCTATGTTGTAAAATCAATAACATTGTAGCTAAATGTGGGTCTTCCTTTAAAGTTTGTGATCTTAAAGCAGCAACAACCAATACACACACAAAACTATCACTATGAATATCTTCTTAAAGTTAGACCTGAATAATGTTTGGTTACTGTCTCCAGTCTTGGCCGCAAACTTTTGTAACAGTTCAACTGGAGATAAACAATCTCTTTGTTCCACATTACTTCTGATGTGGATAATCACTTGGTTTTCAGATAAACTGATGATGATTGTTGGTCTGCTTCAGGGCCATGCAGACAGATGTGGCTCAGCACCCCATTCTGGCATCTTGCTCAGAGACACTTTAGCAGGACAGATGCTTTTGTCTAAAACCTACTGCATATCATTTAAGTGAGTGATTGAGATAACAAATCAGGCAGCCATGCACCTGCCTCACTTGAGGTAAATAAGGGTAAATAAAGATAAAAGTACCTGGGTGCTCTCAGGTTGGAATCCAGCACTAGCCGCTTTGGGTGGCAGCCAAGTGCTAAACGTGTAAAGCGTGTCGAAGTTATAGGCTTACCTCTTTTCAGAAGACTTCCCCGGCCGTCCAGGCTGCAGTTCCAGCGCTCATTCCTGAACTGATACCGACACTCCAGGAGGCTGAGGCGCACGGACTCCCGCAGCGTCTCGGCCAAACCAGGCTCCCTGCGACACAGTCTCTTCTGCCGCCTGGTCAGAGTCATCTGCTCGCACTGCTTCAGGTGGGCCTTACCTGTCGGAGGCTCATTGGAAAACGGACCCGGTAAAAACACCAAGGGTTCCCGACCTGTCAGACTTGGAGTGGAAAGCAAAAACACATTCTGGTGAGTTGCAGTTGTAAGTAAGCCGTAGACAAATGCAATGGATTTTTCTAACTTTGAAATAAACTGT
Organism: Coreoperca whiteheadi; assembly: GCA_011952105.1. Classification (NCBI taxonomy): domain Eukaryota; kingdom Metazoa; phylum Chordata; class Actinopteri; order Centrarchiformes; family Sinipercidae; genus Coreoperca; species Coreoperca whiteheadi. The sequence goes on along the minus strand of CM022470.1, from coordinate 7,137,568 downwards.
AGGTCTATACTATTACGGTGAAATATCTTATTATGATTCTATCACTGCCATTCTTATTAGACTTAATGAAACTACGTGACAATAACGCTCACATTCGTTATTGTTGTAGTTAGGCTACTTTGTTTTACGCTGTTTACTCAGTCTTGCCACCTGAAAATGTTAATTTCTCCGCCAGTAAATTGAAACGAAAAGTGGGGTATTATTTTTGTTGTTTTCCTGATTGATGTCAATACTGCAAACAATAGAAAGCCGTATACAGGAAAAATAAGGAAAGGTAATTCAACAAATCCAGGAAATGCGCGTAAAAATAGCCAAATTGGTTGAGATACATCTTAAAAACCACTGGTTATTATTATAGTTAGTTGCAACCAATTACCATGACAATTCGCCAAAGTGTTGAGGTTTCGAACAGCACAATAACAATTTGCCGCAGCAGTTTGTGTACAATTACTCGTGCGTAATTTGGCTGATGTTTGTAAAGGTTGTTGTTATGATCTCTTTTAGGGATGTAAAAAATAGCAAAGGCAATCAATTAATGTGAAGTAAAAAAAAAAAAAAAGGAAATCGGCAGACCCAAAATAAGCTGCAGTGTGCGAGAGAAGGATGCAGAGCGCAATGAGTCGCAATAGGCAGGCGGTCCGTGGGAGCCTGGAGCGCATGGTGCCGGGTTGGCGCTGCTCTTCATCTCGCTGATTCTTCAACGGAGAAAGTCTGTGCCGTCTGGTCGGCGCACCTCTTTAACGGCCACCACATGCACACGGACTTTCATTCCGGTGCGCCAGGCCCAGTCTGCTGGGAGGCAGGGCCCTTTGGGGGGACGGACGGCTAACCGTCTTGCTGCGCACTCATTGGATTCTCCTGAATATTGTTACTTTATAGTTCCTCCCACTGTAACGCCACCGGAGCTGCAAAATGACTGGGTTTACCTGCTGTCATATAGACATCTCACATACACCTTGGTACCCATCACTTGGATGTTCAGGTGTTCAGCCGTCCTGTTTACGCACCGGAATCAAAACCCCAAATCAAGCCCATTTTTATAAGCAGAGAACTTGGCATTACAAAAATCCTTTACCTGTCTGAGGTTTTTATTTCTGGTCAGTCTGTCTCAACTCCTTATGCAGGCTATCTCCTAGCATTTTCCACTAGGCCTAGTAAGTAGTGTAAATAGTCTTACAAATAATATTCAGTATCTTCAGAAGCAGCATGGTGGTTTGATGATCTAAAGCTCCACTAGACCCCAAGTCTAACCCATAAGGGCAGGATACATCCATCTGAAGTGTCCTTGATCAACACATTGGATCCCTGACCATGGAGAAGCAAAAAAGAGAATTTCCCCATTTTCTGACATATAAGTTATTACATTAGCATGATTGTGATTAGGCAGCATTAATCCACCAATCTCTAAAATTAAAGCACAGCATTTAAGAAAACCCTGTGCAAATTAAATTTAGACTGAGATTAAAGGACACAAACATATCATTAAAGGCCCTAAAGCCTGTTCTTCCAATCAAACTACACCACCATGTTCTTTCAAACGTCTTGGATGGAGCCCCATCTAGTGGATTCAACATAGAAATTCATTCTGGAGTTAAACTTCGTAATGGCTGACCAAAGAAAGACCAGCGCTGAGGAGATGTAAAGTTAAGAATACACCATAGTTGTAACTAGGGTGAAAAATAATTTTCTTTATTGAATTACCTGCAGATTATTTTCTTGATTAATCATTTGGTCGATAAAATGTCAGAAAATGGTCAAGCATTCACATCAAAATGTCCTGAAGCCAAAGCCAAATTACCCAAAAAAAGGCACTTTTTTGGTACTTTTTGCTTAAAAAATGACTTGACTAATCAATTATCAAACTAGTGGCTCAATATGTATGAGATTAAAGGCCGCCATAGCCTAATACAGTCTCTCCCTTCCTGTGTTTAATGACAGATACATCATCTCCAAAACACTGATCTGACCATGGAATAAGCAACTTTGAACCTTAATCAAATGCTATATATCAGCTAAAAGTTATTTTTTAGCTATTCTACTAATTTATTTTTTGTGGGCTGTTGCTTGTAACTCCGTAGTGGGAATGAATTGATATTATTTAAAAGAATTTGCTGAGAAATTTAGGAAATCAGTGTTAATTTACTTTATTTCCAATATTCGTTTTTTCCCCTGCACTTTCTCTCCACTACAGTTTGGTGGCGCTAATGTACCGCTTCGACGTTTGCCACCGCCATAAAAACCAAGAAGAAGAAGAAGGAAGAGTACGATGACGACGACGACTACGAAGAAGAAGAAGACGACGACGCCGGAAAACGCCATTTTGTTGTTGAACAGGACCAGCGGTGAAGGATCGAGAAGCGTTAGAAAAAGGTACAGATATTATTTAGAAACATTTGACGTTAGTGTGTTAGAAGTATAATGTCCATTTAAATAAGGGCGGAGACCAATAATCTGTTAACGTCTTCAGTGTTACGTTTTGCTGTAGGTTGTGAAAGCTTGAAGCCGGACACTTAAAGTTCGCTAACGTTAGCGGTTTCCTTAGCAGTTCAACTTTAGCGCGACTGTGTTTGCTCAGGAAGTTTTTAAACATTTTCTCTGAATATAAACTCTCCTAAAAAATAACAACCATCGAATTGATCAGCCAGTGTCCTCTTTGTACGTGCGGGGTTTTTCTATACACCGTTAAGTTAATGTTAACCGCAATCTGTGATTCCTGAATGTTGGCTATGCTAGCTAACCTTTAGCTAGCTCGCTAGCTAGCTAGCTAACATTAACGAGCTGCCACTTGGGTCAACGCTAACTCCTCTTCCTGCTTTATGGCTAATGTTAGCTAACGCGAGCTCACTAATAATCTGAGAGTGTCCAGGCAGCTCTTCACCCAGCTCCAGGCTAACTTAACGTTGCCTTTTGATACCAGTTAAACTTAATTCACAGCGCAAGTGTCAACAAAGATCTCATTTAAATCAAGGCAATACGCATTTAGTTTTATGGGCGTTGGAGTCAACTGACCGATCTTAATTCAACTGATGAGCTTTAGGCCACTGAAAAACGCAATGTGCCTTTTTTTTTCATTTTAACTGACCATGTACATCCAGATTGGGGACAAATTAAAGGACAACCCCGATTAAAAGAGGAGAGATTAGAAACCCATGAGATGCCTCCGTGCGCCAGGGCTCACTGAATCGGTTGAGTCTGGAAATGACGTGAATAAAATGCTTGGGCCTTTACAGATCTCAACCCACTTTCACACCTATGGAAGATTTTGGACCAATGTGTAAGATAATACTGTCCACCACCATCTCCATAAATCCAAAAGACATGGACTTTTATCCTCTAATCTATTTAGTGATTATGTCCTTGTTTGTTTTTTCTTTTCTATCTGCTGTACTCAGGTCTCACTTGAAAAAGAGATCTTGCTGTCAATGATATTACCTGATTTAAAAAAAGAAAAGGAGCACTGAGGCTTGGGGTTGGCCTGACCCCGTAATACGACACTTCATGTCGGTTCATCTTTTTTATTTGTAACCCGTCTGTATGCCAATTAGTATCGCAGACATCTATCCAAAGGTAGAAAGGTGCTCTACCTTTTGGTATCTGCTCCAAGTTAATAGTCCTTAAAGTAACGTAACGTTTACATGAGTACTATGTTTTCAAAAAATAATCTCATCAATTTTAAATATTCTGTTAAAAATCTCCCAGATTTATAATACTAATTCTCAAGTATTCAAAAAAACCGCTAATATACCGCTCATGTCTTGTTGAATTAACAAGAACCTGTTATTCCTGTTTACGCAAAAGAGCAGCTATTTAACAGCACATCCTCCTTTGTCTGAGAAGTTGGATTCAAGCCTAACCCTATATAAATGATTTAGGATTTTACCAGTAGACAAATTCATTCTAATATTAATGCTGGTTTAAATAAAAAAGCAATGTTTGTTTTTTTTTTCAGTCATCTGTCAGGTTTGTTTTAGTTGATAATCACTGAATAAAAAAAAAAATGCCAGAAAATATTAAATACCGTTTCACATATTCCCAGAGTCCACGTTTATGTCTTCAAATTGTTTGCTTTGTCAAACACGAAATATATATTATAGAAAATAGATAATCTATTTAAAATTACATAATAGAGAGAAGCTGCAAACCCCCGCATTAAGACACTGAACCCAGCATATGTTTGGCCTTTTTCATGATAAATGACTCAACTGGTGAACCGAGTGTCAACATAGTTGGCAATTCATTGTTTCAAATTAATAACTGCATGCTCTGCTCTATCATTAACCTTATTGTATACCTTTGAGAGAATGTCAACCCCTCTCATTTCATATTTCTTTCCCCAATTTAAATTGATTTAGCAAATCCTAATATTGATTTGATTGTATACTATGTTCTCCTTTAACTAATTAGGCTACTTCCTGCCCACAGATGTTGCATTTTTTGGGGGGGATGTTTTGTCTATAGAAATACATAATGGGGAGAGAGGGAAGCAAAGTTGCCATAATAAAACCTGGATGAACAGGCCTGGTTTCGTACTAAATTATTGCATCAAAACAATCAATATTGTCTTCAAGGGACTCTTGTCTTCAGTTTGTCTTTAGAATATTAGTCAGTGGGAGATTTTATTTGCTAATAACATTAAACACCATGACAGTGTAATTGAAAATCATGTTTTCTGAACATAATTCTCTGTCCATCTGCTGGAGTTATGTTAAACCATTTTACGCATAGCTGCGTTATAAAAGCTGTAACTAAATGTTAAATTTGAGTAATGCAGTTAAATTTGAGTAATGCAGTTATTTATAATTCCAGTGGGGGAGATTGCACAAAGTTGCGAAAGTTTTAATGTTGAGAAAGTAGGAACTACAGTAGCAGATACTTTTTTTTTTTTTCAAAACCCTTTTAATTGATTCAGATTATAAATTATGCCCAATACTCAGCCCTGGCAGTGGAGCCTACAATTGAGTTCAATCTTGCTCCTGTTTAATGTGTGGGCAGACTTTTAAAATATTGACTCATTGGTGCTGTTCACAGTCAAATCAAACCAGTCTCCATTCATTTCCTCACCTTCTTTAATGGTGTGCAGTTATTGGGTAGTTTAAGGAAAGGTCCTTGTGAGACTGGTTATTGGTGAGTTAGCACTGTGCCTGCCATATGATCAGCCTCTGCTGCTGGTCACAAGTACTTACTGTAATTGTGAAGTTCTTTTGAAATACTGCATAATGGCATTCACACTAACGGACAATATTCACACATCCAGCTCTACAACAGCAGTATAGCCAGTGGATTAAAGCTGCTTTTCCAGAGGAAAAAACATTTTTTTCAGACATTCCTCTAAGCTTTACTGGATAATTTTACATGTTCACGTCTCCAAAAAATTATTCGAGGAAATAAATAACTTTTTGGTTGAACTTATCACAACCAATGATAAGAGGACGTTTCTTCACGCTAAGGGGGTCACAAGCCAAAGATTTTTTTAAAACCACAAGTTTTAGTCATTTTTAACCAAAAATGTAAAAAATTCGCAGGTTGCATCTTCAAAGGTGCAAACATTTGTTTTTATTAGTCTTTTATACAAATTAATAGGGATGTCATGATAGTGTTTTTTTGGGTCTGATCCAAGTCCTTTAACACTGGGTATCTGCCACTACCAAGTCGGATCTGGACCTGAATGTTGATTAGATGTGTATCTGACATAACATCTGTAGCCACTAAATTCGGCCAGCCTTATTTACCCCGAGCTACTTGATTCCGGGGTGAGGTCTGGGTTCAAAACTATTAAGTCAATAATCATAAATTATTGATATGAATGAAAGTTTAACTGGAAGGAAACACTCCTGAAATTGACGTGACGCGATCTGCTAGAGACAAGGTGTGTATCACTCTGTTGGAGACTCACAGAGTTAATGTTTTAATTAGCGGCAGCTGATATGACCTACTGCCGGAGACGTTTGTCATTTTACCCCGTGACAGTTAGCGCTGGCTAAAATGAGAAGCTGCTAGCTGAATGTGTTGTACGCTACTCTTTACTAATAAGAGCATAACGGCTTCATTACCATCTGAGCTAATCAGTCTATTTTGCCAACCTGGGTGTCAGAACAGAGTCCCATCACCAGTGGGACCAAAACATTTTTCACATTCACACACTCACATTCTACTTGTGGCGAAAATGAAATGCTGTGATACTGTAGAGCTAGAGCCAGCTGTCATTAAGGAGAGCAGCACTGCAACACTAGCAGTTTGAAGTGACAAAACGCGGAAGGATCGGCTTTGTTTTAGCAGACACCTATTGATAAAAAATAGCCACGGATCTGCACCTGATACCGATCCTTCTTTAACAATAACTGAAAATCTTTGGGTTTTGAAAAGCTGGTCCAACAGAACAATTTAACAGATGTCAATGTGAGTTTGAATGAATTGGGATGTTGTATAAACCAAAAGCCTTTCATGCAAACACAGTGGTGCCGGTTAAATTTAAATATGTGGTTCATCTGGTCTACTACAGAACTGCTGTTTTAGTTAAATATTGGTTACGAAATGTTTTTGTATCGGATTGTGGGCTGCCGGGAGCCGTGCTACACTTTCCCCACTAAAAGTGGGATTGTGCTAGGCCTGCACGATTCAGGGAAAAATATGAATCACGATTTTTAGCTTAGAATTGAAATCACAATTCTCTGCAACGATTTTTTTCCTCATGAAGCGTGATGTTTATTACACACATGAACCAGGACAAAACAAACTGGCAGTACCAAAAATATTGGTTTTGGCACATTGCACATCGCCAAAAGCCTACAAGTTTTCACCAATATCCATGAGGGCTGTAACGGATCGCAGTTGATCACGACCCACCGTTTGGCACGCACGTGACCCGCGGATTAATTGCGCTTTTTTTTTTTTTTTAACTAGCGGATTAATCTAAATTGTTTAGCGATCGCAGAGTGAACGAGTTTTTCTTCTGATATTGCTTTTTAAGTAACTGCGTTATTTTAAACTGGATGCTGAGTTTCAGTGAAACTACACACAGCAGTCATGTGTTCACATGTTAATGAGTCAACGATGGCTCGCGGCGGAGCATTTCGGCTTCCCCGTAAAATATAATAACGGAAGAAGGGCGGTGGACAAAACTGTAGCGGTATGTAGACACCAACAGTGCCAAAGGATCGGAAAAATTATCCGATCTGTGACCCGTAATATGATCCGAACCCTGAGCTTTGTGATCCGTTTCACCACTTATATCCATCTTGTTTATTTCCGTACTACAGCGCTTGCTCGAAACACGTGACTAAAAGGTGGTTTGTCATTGGCTGACAGTGAAGCCCTGAAATTTGTGTCACCACTGTCACTGCTGATAGCTACAGCAGCTAAGAAGCTTCGACTCATTATGTGTCTACGAGCACAGTATAGATTTGAGCAACAACTTAAACAAATGTATAATTTTTAACTGGTTAATCCATCCATCTATTTTTTGCTGTGTATCCAAGTCTAGGTTGCATTTCTTTAATAATATCGTTAGAAATTATTGTTATATCCTACTGGGAACTACTGAAAGAAATTGATCTAAAAATCACTAATTCTAGGCTATAGTTCTTGCTGCAGAAACCTGTCTATCTTTTGTTTTCTAAAGTAAAATATGAAATATAATACACTTTTTTCTTTTGCATTTGATTTGGAATGGCTTTATATTAGGGGTCCTACAGATCGGTATCGGGGCCCATGCGGGCATATTTTAAAGGATTGGAATTGGCCAAAATAAAGCGGCTCACGTCACGTGAATTTCAGGAGTCGCATTCCCAGTTAAACTTTAATTCATATCAATAATTCAAGCTTATAAATGTAATATTTGTGAATCAGGACTAACAGTGGGTCATGCAGCTCGTGACAAATAAGGTGTCAGTTTTAGTTGGCTGCTGCTGTTATTTCAGTGTGTCAGATACATTTAATCAAGATTTAGGTAAATGAGTATCAGATTTGACTCGGTATTGACAGATACCCAATAATTAAAGGATCGCGCCCAAAACACTAAATTGGGAAATCCTTCCTTCGTAGGACAGGTCATCCAACAGCAACATCGGTCTAAAGGTGGAACATTAACATTTTGATCACCTCTCTGCCATTATTCAGTGTGGTTTCCACATTGTTAGAGACCTGACCTCTTGATATGGTTTGTCCTTCTGCAGGTGAGCCAAGATGGGGAATTTTGCTAGCCTGTTTGGTAAATTGTTTGGCAAGAAAGAAATGAGGATCCTGATGGTAGGACTGGATGCTGCTGGAAAGACCACCATCCTGTACAAGCTCAAACTGGGAGAAATTGTTACCACAATCCCTACCATCGGTGAGTCCTCTCCTGTGTCTTCATGAGAAATTCACAGATTAACACCTACAGTGACTGATATCTTGGCATTGGTAAGATGACCATGCAGTGTGACAACTCCCACATTCTGATTTCTCCTCTTTGTTTTTCCCTTCATCTGCAGGGTTTAATGTTGAGACGGTAGAATACAAGAACATCAGTTTTACAGTGTGGGATGTCGGTGGTCAGGACAAGATCAGGCCACTGTGGCGGCATTACTTCCAAAACACACAGGGTGAGTCTTCCTGATGTTTCTAGATCTCTCTGGAAACATCAGTCTGTTGTACAAGCAATACATGTGGGACCCTTTATCCTCTTCCTTCATGCAAACCACCGTTTTTCCATTTTCAGGCCTTATCTTTGTAGTGGACAGTAATGACAGGGAGCGAGTTGGTGAGGCGAAGGACGAGCTGATGCGAATGCTGGCTGAGGATGAGCTGAGGGATGCGGTGCTGCTTGTGTTTGCCAACAAACAGGTGAATTATTGTCACTGTCCCTTTTTAAAATGTTGTTCCCACAAAGAGATGCGTCAGTTTCAGGAGTCGCACTCTCCCAGTTAGTTTCTATTATGACAATAATTTCAGTTTATAAATAAGTTTTGAATCAGGACCTTTTTATTTCTAGTAACTCCTCAAAAGTAGTGTCAGATTTAGTAGCTGCTGCTGTTATTTCAATGTGCCGATGCATTTAATCAACGCTTGGTGTGTCGACTCTGTATCGACAGATACACAATATTAATTAAAGATGTGTAAGATAACATTAGTCTGGAACTATGTCACTTCTCAATTGTGAGTGGAGACGCTCTTACCCAAACTGCCTGTATAGGCTTATGCAAATTGTAATTATATTAAGTGTTTATAAAGTTGCTTTAGGACAATTTTTAAACAGTGAATAAGAACACTGGTACTGATCCAGTGTATTGGATCAGTCATCTGCTAATTATATTAAAGCAAATTGTGTCTGTTACAGGCCTTAAAGTGATCTGTGCAAACAATTAAGTGTTGTGTTTTTCTGCCCTTTCAGGACCTGCCCAATGCCATGAATGCAGCTGAGATCACAGACAAGCTGGGCTTGCATTCCCTGCGCCAACGTAGCTGGTATATCCAGGCCACGTGCGCCACTAGTGGAGATGGTCTCTATGAGGGTCTCGACTGGCTTTCAAACCAGCTAAAGAACGCAAAATGATCCATCACTCCACCTCCTGTCTGTCATCTGTCTGCAGTGTCGTGGGAGACTGCACTGGTCCTAGTCTCACTCTCTTCTCTCCTTTCCTCTTTCATCTGAAGCGTTGGACCTTTGGCCAGTGCTGCCCTGCATCTGTGTACTGTATGGGTGTGTTTGGATGAGTATTTTTGGATGACTGTGTGTGAGCTGAGTGGGAGCAGCCCTGCTGTGCCGTGTTCACAGTTCACTCTCAAGCACCTCATCCCTCCAGTGTCAGCACATCTAAAGGCACTGGTCTCCATAAAGCAAAGAACGTCACATGATGAGTCCAGTGTGTCATCTGTCAAGAATGTTTGTTAAAAAAACAAAACGTAACAATAATTCAGTCTGCTAGTGACATTAAGGCCTTCTTGGTAACTGTTTATTCACCCTTAAAAGCCATAACAGTGTAACCCGTGTCATGTTTGATACAATAAAATACCTGACATCCCAGATCAGTTCACATTCTTTTGAAAAGTGAGTTTTGGTGGATTTGAGTTTTGACTGCTGCAGTAAACACTGAATACACTTATCGGTTCTCTCATAGTCTAATTTAGTCTAACTTGAATCCTCAAGTCAAGTTATGGTCAGATTGCAGTCGTATTCACCATCTGTTCCTGTAGATAACTTTCCCCATTTGTTGAATAGTTTCTTCAGTTTCTAAATTCAGTCCCACCTCTGGCCATGGGCCTTGATATTTATTTTCATGGGGCCCTATGTTTTACACACAAGATTAAAAGATCCATCATGTCTGGGTCTAGAAAAGGCAATACATGTTTCAGCACGCTTATATAAATGTATGGTGGCGTGTGTGTATCCTCGGGGTGCTGTGAGGGTTTCAGCTACATCTAGTCAACTGGAACGGTGAGGCCTTTTTAGAGTTGCTCCCACTCTGGCTTTTTATTTACTGGTAGTCTTATTTTGTCCTGTATGTAGTTCTTTGGGTTAGGGTTTGTTTTCTATTGTATAATTTTTTTTTTTTTAAAGTTACTGTGTATGCACGCATGACCTGGTTTACTTTAGCACGAGCTGACGTGCCAAGTGTCCAGTATTTTGAGTAAAATGCTCGTGGGACCAATTGGTTGGATTCAGAAAGGGCTTACTGTGTTTGCTTCAGTTTTGGATTCGCCTGCAGAGCGTGAGGTCGCCCCCTCGTGTTTCCCAGAGGACGCACATGCTCTTGAACAAATTGTCGGCACTGTGATAGACGGTACAGTTGAATTGGAAGTGTTTTGCTCTGGCCTACTGTATGAGTCAGCACTGTAAATGCTTCCTCAATGCTTCAGGCTTCATGGTGTTTTTCATGCATGTAGCCAGGGCGCTTCCCCTGGAGTTATTTACATTATGTCCCCCTCATTCCATTTGCACAGCCTCTGAACACCGGCCTATGTTAACACCGGTTTATCTATCAGTCCATGCAACTAATCCATAGGCAATAACCCTTCCCATTGCCCTACACCAGCAGACAGTTAAAATGTGCAAGTACGAATAGCAACACCAGTCAAACCAGTAACTGAATAGTTTCCCACACATCCATTGAGCCCAATGGCTCCTGCGATTAAGAAACCTATGTTGAACTGTGCACACCCCTTACTGAGTGAAGATGACTCTGAGGTCATATCACGCTGACCTCCTAAACGAAATATCACTTTTTTTTGTTCTTTTTCTATAACTGGACATTTAGGTGTTTTTCTTAAAGTTTGCGTAACTGATCAACTCTTCTTTTGGGCTGTCTTTGTCCGTACGTTATGGTATTTCCTAACCATTGCTTATAGGATAAGTGACATCCTCTGGTATACAGCAAGAAATACAAATGTATATAATCTCTAAGAAAATGTATTTTAAATTGACGTCATCACCTAGCCTTGTTCGGATGTGAAGCTTTAAATTTCAAGATCGTTTCTGTACAAATGACAAGGTATGTGCATATGTATTTCTTAATTACTTTTACGCTTTTTTAAACTCATCTTGTAACATCTGATAAATGCACTATAATAAAGAGATCTCTATTGTACAGCTCATTTTACTGGCCTTTTTCATTGGAATAACTTAAAAAATTAATTACATGGTATTCATGAGAAATTAATGCCATATTGAATTATGTGAATCTCCAGTAAAGTTCAAAAACAAACTTGCCAGTGGAAGGCGTCTATCTAGGATCACACTGTTACCAACCGCCGTGTGTGTAAGCCTGCGTCACTTGGACAAATCGAGTATTGTGTGCAGCTCTGCATCAGATGCCTTCAGACGCTTTATATCCAAGTGTGGTCAATCTGGAGCAGCACATATACAGTGAATATACCGTGCATTCAGGAAGTGTTCAGACCCCTTCACTTTTTTCACATTTGGGGTTTGTTGAAGCATTATGCTAATCATTTAAATCTCCCCCCTCAATCTACACACAATGCCCCATAATGACAAAGCTAAAACAGGATTTTGGAAATGTTTGCAAATGTATTAAGAAAAAACTGACATATCACATTGACATAAGTATTCAGACTTTCAACTCAGTACTTGAATGCCTTTGGCAGCTATTACAGCCTCGAGTCTTCCTGGGTATGACAGGACAAGCTTTGTGCACCAGGACTTGGGGACTTATTGCCAGTCTTCTCTGCAGATCCTCTCAAACTCCGTCAGGCTGGATAGGGACTGTCGGTGGGCAGCCATTTTCAGGTCTCCCCAGAGATGTTTGATTGGGTACAAGTCCAGGCTCTGTCTTGGCCGCTCAATGGCGTTCACAGAGCCGTCCCTAAACCACTCCTGCGTTGTCTTGGCTGTGTGCTTGGGGGGTCTTTGTCCTGTTGGAAGGTGAACCCTGGGCGCAGTCTGAGGTCCTGATCGCTCTGCACCAGGTTTTCATTAAAGATCTCTCTTTACTTTGCTCAGTCCAGCCTTCCCTCTACCTTGGCCTGTCCCCCAGTCCCTGCTGCTGAAAAACATCCCCACAGCATGCCGCCACCATGCTTCGCTGCTGGGATGCTGTTGTGCAGGTGATGTGCCGTGCCTGGTTTCCTCCAGACATGATGCTTACAATTGAGGCCAAACAGATCAGTCTTGGTTTCATCAATCTTGTTTCTCAGTCTGAGAGTCCTTTAGGTGCTTTTTTTGCAAACTCGACGCTGCGGAGTGTCTATTACTGTTAAATTACCTTGTTTACTGTTTTCTGGTGGTCACAGTTAAAGTCTAAAACTCCACATTCTTTAGTGTAAATAAAACAGATAATTAGACTGATAATTATTACTGTTTAGAGGCATCAATGAGGATATTCAGATTGTAATAAGGTCAATGTAGCTGTATTAAAAATGCACTGATGTCAAACAATATACGCCCCTGCACTATGTAATACACTCCAATAAACTTTCTGGAATAAATACCACCTGCCACCAGTCTACCTGCTAAACAGTTCATACCCTAGACTGTATACTGTCAATGGTATATCCTCGTTGGCACCTCTAAACAACAATAATAATTATCAGTCTAATTATCTGTTTTATTTACACTGAAGAATGTGGAGTTGTAGACTTGAACTGTGACCACCAGAAAAAAATTAACAAGCTCATTTAACAGTCATTTCTTCACTCAAGCTACTTTTCTAAACGAGGCTTTAAGTTTGGAAAATAAATAAATGATATTAATGAATATATAAATTAAAAAAAACGTGATGAGCAGACACAGAAATATACACATTTTTGCATTGACAAATTGAATGCAATGTTGCATTTCCTGACTGCGACCACTGGAGGGCAGTGAATACTTGTATAATTCTAAATACACTCAGGTGACGTGGAGAGGAGACGCTAACACTCACACTTCCTGTGTATCCTTTCCAAATAAAGCAATCAAAAGATAAAAGGCAATCACCGGAAGCGTTAGTACAGTATCATGTCTGCCTTGACGCAGGTATGAACATCATGAGCAGGTAGACTGATCTCCACACAAGAAAACCTTTACTAAAACAGCTCTTTATTAATAGAATTGTCACCAATATGGATGTTACTGTTGCCATTTGTAATGTTCACCAGTAGGTCTCCGTACCTTCAAAGTGCACTATAAGGGAGATCTCCTGCTGTGGACTGCAGCAACTTGACACAAGACCATGTAGACGGGAATGTTCCAGCATTTTGGGCTGAGAGTTAAATGACGAGAACGATCCACAAAAGCTACAGAACAAACACACATCCTGACACTAATGGCCATCGTTTTGACACATGCCTCTCTCTCACAGGTCTATTGCTTGTGGGATGAAGTATTGGGTTAATGAAGACCGATTGTCCCAAGTGACAGAGATGGACAGCTGGCGACGCAGTGAAGATGAGGGTCTTTTCCTGACAGTCGAGGAGCCTGCAGACTACTGTTCACCCTCCTTTTCCACTCCATCTTGATTTCAGGTGGCCAATTCTCCATAGAGTTGTTACCTTGGAAACAGCACCTTATGTATTTATAGAGAGCGACGGAGCAGACATGGAGATGGGAGAGCGGGAGACAAGACGTGGACTGTGATGCAGGTTTTCATTTAGCGTGGAGCGCATATGCCGGGGTGCAGAGGGATGGGGATGCTAAGGCGTTTTAGTTGAACAGAGGGCAGCCCATAATCACACCCTTGTACACACATCATCCCTCAACTTGCAGTACAGTTGCCCTTTATATTGGAATTACAAGATGCTTGCCGACCTGATCTGGTAATATTTTTATTTGAAAGACCTGGTTTGTAATTGAGGTTGAGCTGAGGTCATTATCATCTACTTACAGCGCTGTGGATCCGAATCACTTTCACTGGGGTCTACACATTTGCCATCTTCCCTCAAGTACATCACATCTTTCCTTGCCGTAACCTACCTCAGCCTCACACACTGTCAAATAAAGCTGAAAGGACCTGACGAAATAATTCCCTAACCTGGAATGCGTACAATCGCACACACTGCGCTGCACTTGACCGTTGGGTGGCTGCTCTCTGTGGAGCCACTGAATCTCACCATGGTGTGTGACTTCACACTCTGTAGTGTCACAGCACACGAACCCTTCGTTCACCCCACCGTGATGTCGACTTTTCAGCATCCCTCTTTGCACTGACGTTGTTACTACTTCCCCATGACCTCCTGTGGTGGAAAGTAACCAAGTACATACTACTACTTTATACTTCTACTTTACGTTTCAGAGGGAAATATTGTACTTTTTTAAATTTTTTAACCCACTACATTTATTTGACACCTTTAGTTACCAGTTACTTTTTTCAGTTTAAGATTTTGCATTAAAAAAATAACATTAAAACTCAGTGCACTGCATCCTTGTTTGTCACTGTTCAGCTGCATCAATGATCAGCCTTTGAAGATCAATCACAGGGTACTGGGTAACGAACTGTAAAGGGCAGGAGGGAGGTGGTGAAGAAGCAGTCACATGTACATCGTCGAGCATCTCATATCAGTTTTATCTTTGCCTGGTGTGAATGTTGAGCAACAATAAACAACAAAAAAGTGTAAAAGGTTGTTGTAGATCTATGCTTACATGTGTGAACTTGAATTCTATGTGGGTTAATTTAAATATGTAAAGTCTTCTGACAATGCAGGAAAATCCCTTCTATCCACTGCAACATTGTCTATCTGCGTGCTCAACTCACGCACGTGTTACATTAATGGTTACATGCATTTCTTGGCGTGCAGAAGTCACAGAAGGTGCTCAGCAGTGTGCCTGTGGCTGGGCTGGTATTTTAAATCCTGTCCATCCACCCACACGCGCCAAAGGAAACAGAGTTCACCAGTGACTGCACCTTTCTATGAAGACGAGACATCTCTAGCCTTTCACATCGCCATGGAAACACAGGATTTGTCCAATTGATTGGCGATGGACGAATGCTGAGGCCAAGAACTCTTTGATTTCATAACACAGCTGAATCTGTAGTCTTGTGGATGAAAAGAGATGTCTGCTGGGTGTGAAAAATAGAGCAAGCTAGATTGTTTAAAGCTCTGCCAATAAATTCTAGTAGAGATGGTAATAATGTGTATTGGCTTTAGAGATGTAAACATGTTTGTTGTCTTGCGCACAGCTGATTCTATGGATTCTGTAGTTTAATCATTTTTTTTCCTGTTTACACTGCTGCTACAGTCAGCTGTATTCTTTGCGAGCTTTAAGCTTATATTCATGTTCTGATGGATCTAATAATGGATCTGCTGCTTTTCAATATATTTCTTAAGAGGTGGTCTGCTCCTAGCCATGATTTTTTTGAGTTTTGAATGCGTTTGTTATATTATAATTAAATGCTGCATACAGATACATAGACTCCTCAGACACAACCTGTGTCATGAGTCCTGATGCTGCGGTACCGTCTGCCGGACGGCAGCAGGCAGAACAGTTTGTGGGTGGGGTCTTTGATGAGCTTACAGTTGGGGGCGGTGCAACTGCCATACCAGGTAGTGATGCAGCCAGTCAGTTATATTTATTACAAACACACACACACACACACACACATAGGAATCAACGTGTGACCCACACATAGTAGATTCCATGTAATAGCTGGTGTCGGGCTTTGTATCTAATGCAGTTTTTAGCAGACATTTAAAATCGTGCTGTGATAGTTGGCTGACTGAATATGGTTCATTGGCTCCAATAAGCAGTTTCCTCTATTGTTTCCACTGGCCAAAGGGGCATAATTGCTTTAGCAACAGTAACACTGCTGTATTTCTGCAAAGTTTAAAATGGTTAGACGATAGATGTTTGTCATATAAGTGGAACAGTCTTGGTTCACTGTGTATTGCAGGTTTAGCAGACATGAAGAGGAGTGGGGTCCATCCTTGTAGACATTTAGGCCAATACATTACTTCTTACCTGGTCTCGTTGTACCCAGAGCATCCTACATCCTGCATTACAGGTTCTGAATGTACAGTGTCATTGGATAGAGCTCTGGAGGTTACAATGAGACCCAAGCAACTGTGTGCATTAGTGCATGTGCAGCATGCATATGCAGTGTTTGTTGATGTTGTGAAGGGAAGGTTGAAAGATGATGGATATGTTATGACAGTTACCTTTTCTGTTTCTCATATACAGTAAGAACCCCTCTGCCTCCCGCCTGTCCAGGTTGTCTTGTCTTCCTGCATCCATGTCACACTGTCATTGACCGTCCTCCCCGGCCCCCCTCTAATAACCTCAGATTGCCAGTTTCCATTGAAGCGAGGGCAGATCTATTGTGCCACAGAATGTGCTGAAGGGTTTCTGGGTCCATGGGCTCCCACAGCTGAGATGGAGAGAAGGAAGGAGGACAACCAGGATAAACTGGGTTCCTTTAACTCCTTAGGGACAACCAAATATTTCCTTTGGATTAAGCGCCCTCATAATTCCAGAGCCAACAATAAAACAGCAGATGCACCTCTGCAATAAGCATCTTCTTGCTTGGTAAATACTGAAAACATGCAATCATCACTAGATAATCTCCAATATTGTTTTCTTAAACAATGTATCAAAGTAATATGGTGAGCTGTTTCACAAATGATCATAGCAATCAGAATCAGGTTTTATTTGTCAAGTAGGTTTTCACATACAAGGTATTTGCCTTGGAATTTGATGCATAACAATAAACATAGTAAGAGAAAATAAAAAAATAAAAAGCAAGTACTGCAAAAGTCAAGACACATATATAGAAATAGAAAAATCTACAATAAAATAATATATGTCTTTAAAATGAGAGCGCTGTACTGTTTGTGCAGGAATGTGCTACAGCGTCCCACAGCTGAGAATCGATTAGACATACTGCAGCTGCTTTATGTTTGTTCGTTTATGGTATGGTACTATGGTATGGTAGGTATGGTATGCAGCTTTACAATATGAAATATAGCCACACAGCAGTGGTATATGAGGAGTAATCAAATGTACAATTTGTATATTTATTGCCTGCCAAGTACACATGCTTGGGGTGAGGTATTTCATGTCAACATACTATATATTACATGAAATGGACCAATGAAAAAACCACAGCAGGATGTAAATAATGCAAGTCTGGGATAAAATAAACGGAAAATTGCACTCTTGTGGGCGCTGTAATGTCATTAGCACAGTATCCTTTGTGAATCAGACCTTGAGACAGGGTAGATAGCGGCTGCGATTAATCCACAATCATGGTGCTATCAGTGGCTGCAATCCATTCTTTGTGAATTGGCCCCTGAGTGTTTCAACAACTCCAACAGAGTGATACGTCTTCTCTCCAAATCGCGTCACGTCATTTTCAAAAGTCATTCTCTGTTAGAATTTCATTCACATCGCATCAATAACTTAAGCCGATGAATCTAATAACTTTGAATGACGACCTCCAGTATTTGGATCAAGTAGCTTGCAAAAGATAAGGTGTGCCCAAGTCAGTAGGCTACAGCTGTTCAGATATTAATCAACATTGCTTATCTTATGCAGCTAAGTAAGTATCGAATTGGACTCGGGTATTGGCAGATACCCAATATATGAAGGATAGGATCAGGATCAGAAAAACTTGATCAGGACATCCATAGAACAAGTTGTCCAGGGTCCCCTGAAGGCATCATTGCTTTTGGTCTCTCTGACAGCATCCTTCTAAGGATGTGCTTTAAAGCAGTGGACGCGGGGGGCGGATCGCTACAAGGCTGAGTCCTTACTTCGAGTCCGCCCCGCGGCCCTTTGCTGCACGTCATCCCCCCTCTCTCTATTTGCCTGTCCCTATCAAATAAAGGCAAAAACGCCCAAAAAAAATCTTTAAAAAAACTGAATGGATGGTTAGTGGATGGTTTGGTTAGTATGAAAATCACATGAATAAATTGCTAGGGCCATTACAGTCACCTGATCCCAACCCAGTTGAACACCTATGGAAGATTCTGGACCAATGTGTTAGTCAATGCTCTCCACAAACATCTCCATAAAACCAAATTATGGTGGCCTGACTTCTTACTAAGACACTTCATGTTGGTTTTTCCTTTAATTTGTCACCCATCTGTATGTCCTAGCATCACTTTTCACAATGCCATCAGAAGGCAAAACTGTTGCAGTCATGTTGCTCACTCGAGCCAGTGTGATGGCTGTGACTGAATACTCTGTGCTTTGTAGTTTGGCTCATAGCTGCAGACACCCTGTCTGAGACAGTCTGTGAGGTGTCTGTCAGTAATGCGGCTCCTGTACTTTGATTTGATTATTTGAATGCATTCACTGCGCTTATTATGTGGGGCAGGTGTCAGTCTGGAGCATGTTATTGAGTGCGTTCAGTTTTGATGTTAAGTCTGTCAGAAACCCCAGGTCCAGTAGCCACGCATCATCTGACAGTTCCTCATCATGCTCCTTGTTCGTTGTCGATAGAAAAGTCTTTATCTCAGCAAGTCAACAAATCGCTGCAGTGCTTTGCCACGACTAAGCCACCGGACATCAGCTTGGAGAAGTAGGTCTCTGTAAGTGGCTTCGGGCTCACCCAATAACGCCTTGAATAAGCGGTGCTGAAGCGCTTTTGCTCAGATCGAATTTATAAGTTTGACCAGCAGTGTCATTACCTGAGAGAAGTCCACAGCCTTCCCAGCCAAGGCCTGCTTATGAATCACGCAGTGATAGTTCAGGTAGTCGGGAAAATCAGGGTCGCTACGGCACTGTAAAACCAGCGTGCACACCGGGCATTGCTGGGGCCCCATCAGCAGCATTTGCCACCAGTTTATGAATGGGGATGTCATTTTCACGGACACATATTTAAAACTCATTGTAAGTTTACCCTCACCTCTCGTTCTCTCCTTTTAAGTGCAAAAGAGTGAGGAAGTCCTCTTTTTGTTGTGGACTCCTGTAAAGCTACTCTGACAAATACAACAAGCTGAGCTGTGTCCATAACAACCAGGGATTCATCGAACTGTAGTGAAAAATAATCACATAGTGACAAGTCCTTTAACACGTGTCGATCCACGTTCCCTGACAGTGACTCGAGCCTCCTTGTTACTGTTGCAGGGCCAAGCGGCACACCGCGGTTTTGATGTTGGCTTTGTTTTTGAAGTCACTGAACTTTAAAACTAGTTTGATTTCAGAAATGTTCCAATCTCAATATGGAATCATTTGCTATAAATAGTAACCAAACCCCACTGGGCAACATCATTTCCACCACCACCACCAGTAGCAGCATCCAAAACAGCATGGCTTTAATTTAGGTCTTTCGCAGTGTAGTTAAGCACATTGTACATTAGCGTGCCAATCCTCTGATACTATACTCTAATATATTATGTCTTTGAACACACATTGACACATTTGTGTTTTTAGTAACAGTAAACGGTAAATCAGAATGACCTTTTATTTGCCTAGGCATTTGTTTCATTTATGATTGGCCATCCATTGTTGTTGTATAAGATCATATTTTTTTGTGCAGTTACACCTGCATATGTTGTGTTTTCGCCAAATATGATGACAATATACATATGCTGAATATTTGATTAGCTATGATGCATTTCATGACACACAACATAAAGGACGTTTCTATTTGTATAGCCTTTAGTAAACACTGTCTGGAATAGCGTCTTTTATACTTCCCTTAATTTAACTTTGAATAATGTGTACATTTGTGCTGTTGCAGGGTTTAGTTGGCTTGTTTTTAGCTCAGCTGGACAGGCGCCAGCAGACAAGCCGATGTATCCTCTCCCTGAGCCTGTGAGCCAGCTGGACGTGACGGACAGGCCAGTGTGCAGCCTGACCATACATTATTCATCACTCTCATCATGGCCCTCCATCCTCTTTTATCTCTCCATCTCCTGGCATTTTACTTTTTCTCCCTCTCTCTCCCCGTCTTACTTTCTTAATTCATCAGCACCCATTAGCTACTAAAGCCTCTCTCTGTTTGACAGCAATACTCTGAATCTCTCTCATCCACAACACCTGACAGTTTCCACGGTCTACACTATGTGTCCTTGATTTCACTTCATCTGTTTGCGTAAATCCTTTTTTTGTCCTCTATCAGATACAGTATTGTACATGATTGATTTCAGCATGGATTTCCCCCCATTGTGTTTTAAGGGCATTCTTGGAGAGCTGACATAATGCTGCCCTCTGCCCTACTTCTGGACTGGGATTGTCGGTGAAACGCGCCAGGATTCAAAAGTGTATGCTTGCAAATAAACATGCAGCAGGGCCGAGCCACCGGGCACAGTGACGCTGAGGTTGCCCTCCTGTGGCGTCCGTTCTCGTCATTCTCACCTGCCATTGCGCTCCGGTTGCCATGCCAATCCTTTACAACCTTGCCTCGGGCCCAACACAGCTTCATCATTAGCTGCTGTTGTCACTAGGGGATATTTCAAGTGTTCACTCTTGTCCCTCCCTTCCACTTACTCTCTCTCTTCCTCACACCACCAACACCACCCTCCCCCATTCCTGGTACAGTAGATGCTTCAAGCATTTCTCCACCCGCCCCACTGCTAGCTCAGCTGCTGAGCCCCACACAGGACCATGTCCCTGGACTCCCCTTTATTACCATATCATGAGATGCGCCCTAGGCGTGTAGCAATGCAGCGTGCCGTCTGTGTCTTTAAGAGAGAGAGAGAGTATAATGTGTAATGGGGAGGAAATAAGGCATGGAGCGAGCAAGTGAGAGAGAGTGGGTTAGGGAGTGTGAATTTATCATAGGCAAAATTTGTGCTTCATTCTTGGCTGTGTGCTGAGCATCCTTGCACCGGCATGCACAGTCTCCCAAGGCTGATACCGCTGAAGAGTACGCCCCTATCTCTCTCTCTCTCTCACACACACACACACACACACACACTCACACTCAGGCTCTCCCACGCAACCTCTCCCTCACACACACACACACACACACACACACGTGCTCGCAGTCACACACGCGCAGTGCTGTCAGGAGCGCCGCTGCTGGACCACTGCCATCTCGCGAAGGAGGTTCCAGCGGAGGGAAGAGAAATCCAGAGCGAGACAAAGGGAAGGAGGACGGTGGAAGGAGAGGAGCGAATAGGAGCGCGGGGACCGGCACAAGGAAGGAGAGACCCAGCGCCTTGTGAAGAACAGAAAGCGAGTGACAGGAGGAGGGAGGAGGAGAGAGGAAAAAAAGAGGAGGGGGAACAGGAAACGCTATCACTTTCAGCTGCAGCGGTCCGTGTCGCAGCATGGGCAATGCACCATCCCAAGGCATGTCAACCCTATCTCCATGCATACTTGTGTAGCAGGTATCTTTTTGATTCTGCGTGTTGTGCTATCCAACCAGCTGGCTGTCCTCCTGTCACACTGAGGGGGGCTGGGCTGAGGGCTCGTGGAGCGCGGCATCGCTTGAGGAGAGTGATGCTGTAAGGTAGCATCAGTAAACGGGTAGTAGGTTAGGAGTGAGGCGCCTGGGGAGAGGCTTGCAGGGATGTTGAATACAAGGATGAGGTGCTGGAGGTGCTGGGAACACTGGGTGGAGGCACGATTTGTGGGAGCAGCAAGAAATGGGAGGGGGCTAGTGTAGAGCAGAAGTACGATCAGTGAAGCAGGTGGTGCTGGTGGGTGTGAGTCTCTCTCTGTGTGTGTGTGTGTGTGTGTAAGAGAGAAGGAGTTGACTAGTAAGAGAGATTTTTGGCAAGTGTGTAGTTGAGTGTGAAAGTGTGAAGGTGCTTTTGTGTGTGTGTGTGTGTGTGTGTGTGTGTGTGTGTGTTGGAGTGGTGGTTGCAACTGCTGCTGTCAACCACATAGACAACATCTGGGAAGTGTTCCAAGGGGTGTGTGCGAAAGACAATAAGGAAGAAAAAGAAATATGAATAAACACATAAAAGAATTGGTGGATGTAATGATAGCTTAATGAGAGGGCTAGGCAGCTTTGCCTTGAGTGAATGGGGGATGGTACTGTAAATGGATGATGGGGTGGGTCAACTCCTTCATGTGATGCTCTCTCTATTCCCTTTGGGCCTCAATCTTTCTATTTTCTTTTTCTTTTAATATTAATTTCAATCTCTCTATTTGACTCTATTTTACAGTCTCTTTGGTAAAATACCAGTTGCAAGCTTGGCAGCCTGAAAATGCTGTGCTTGAAAATAAACTTGAAGGTCTCTGATTCCTGGTGAGAGGCAGGCACATTTGTCTCTAGATGTGTATGTGTATATTCTATATTCCTGTATGCACTATACTGTATATTTGCATTTGTGTCCATGTGTGACACCAGTGTTTCATGAAGAGGCAGTGTAAATGTAGAGACAAACCATGTGAAAAGTGTGCAAAGGGCATGGGGGTTAACGTAAGAATGAATTGGGGAAAATATACTGGAGGCATGTTGAAACACTCCTGGGATCGAAAGGCTTCTCTGACAGGCAACAGAAGAAACGCATCCACTATCGAGATGCCAAGAAGTAAAGAGAGGAGAAGAGGGGAAAGGGGCGACCGCTCACTTTTCAGAGAAAAGGGCAGCACAGCACAGCTCGGGGAATTCATCCACCTTCGCTTCCCTCTCTAACTCTTCATTCTGTCTCACCTATTTCTCCCTCCTTTCTTCCTCCCCTCCTCTTCATCCCTTGCTTGCCTCTCCCCCGGGGACAGTCTGATAGTTAGTGGGGAGAAGGGGAGCAAGACAGAAGATAGAAGATATGAGAGACGGGGAAAGAATGAAAGGAAGTTTGAAAGAGCAAAAGACAAAAAAAGGGTTGGCACGTAGATGGACAGGTAAGGTGCAATGCTGAGGTCTTGCGGGGGCTAGCAGCAACATCATTTTCTTAAACAGCGTTGAGTGTCTAAACGAGGTCATTATTTGGATGATTGCAACAGCTCAGCAGTGGAATAGTAAACAGGTTTTTGAACATGTTTGCTTGTGAGCTTCTTCTCAGATGTGTTTGGTGTAGAAGAATATTGATACCCTCAACTTGTCTGGTCAGTTCTGGCTGGTTTCTTTTTCTGTGTTTTTGCTGGATGACCTTTGGATGGTTTCATTTCTCATTTCTCCAAGTTGATATTTGAATTCTTTTGTCAGACACTCTTATCGGTCTCTTTAAACACAGAGGGAATCGGTCTGAGGCACAAGCTGCAGTGTCATGAGACATTTTGCACCTGTCAGAGGTCTGTGTGTCTATTGGATTTTTTTTTTTTTTGCTTTATTACTGTAAAGCTTGTCCTTGGAGTTCTTTCTTTCGTCAGAGTCTATTTCAGAGGGGTTGACATGGATTAGGCTGAATAATAAGCCATGGGTGTTTTTTTTTTTCTATAAAAACGAAGAATTGAGTCGGCTGAATGTTAAAGCAATGACTTTGTTTTCTATAGAAGAACAACAGTTTTTTAATGTGCTGGAACAAAATATGTCTAGCTGTACGGACCTGCAGTATTCATGACTGCCATTTCTGTTGGTGGCAATTCAAGGTACTAATTTAACTTAATGCAAGACTACTTACTGCCACAAACCATGCTAATGTTTGGGCTCTTGCATTCAGGCCACAAGTGAGCCAGCAATTTGCCAGATCAGGCTTAGTGTTGTTAAGTTGGCCAGCGAAGAAGTATGCAATTTATATTTTGGTAGTCAGAGTTTCACCACTGCCTATCACCTCAAATAGAAGCATCTTTGTAAGCCCATTAGTTGTACCAGTTCACGCTGCTAGACTAAAGCCTAAAGAATAGATAAGGCAGAGTCAACCATTAAGCCCAGTATTAGCCTGCCAGAGAGCTAATGCTTATCATAATGTTGTCATTGTGCAGATCCTGGTAGCTTTATGCCTCCATGTTACACCTAGTATGTTCAGCTGAGGTTTATGTCAACACACGTCAGTCTATCTTCTGATCCTCTCTAGTGAGGCAAAGCCAAAGCTGTAACTGCATGCTGAAGTGATGTTATACAGTATGAAAGGAGAATACTGGCAAAGAAGACGTAAACACGTCTTGAATGTAGATGATATGTAATGAGTATATAATGAAGAATAGGATGTATCTGTATGGTAACATGCTGTGATTTACTGGATATGACCTCAGTGCAGTACCGTTTGGACTGAGAGTATGAGGTAATGCGATGACCTCTTGGCCATGGTAGCTTGTTGTATTTTCTCTCATATATTAGAATTTGATCACAGAAAATTTTGAGGATTTTGTCTTGACAAATGTTGCAGCGGACGTATTGGCAACATGAAGCACTCAATACATGCGGATGGATATACTGTAGGAGCATGGATGAGGGAGGATGAACCTTTGTAGACTTTGATTTTGTTAAGAGTTCAGTTATTTTTCGGTCTAATATTGATAATTTACATCATAGCACTTAGTACCAAACTAATATGAGCTACCCAGCATTAAGGAAAAGAGCAGATAAACGCTTCTCTGATAATAGATTTTGTTTTAAATCCAGCTGCGCCTCTGTTTACCATCTTTTCATTTCAGAGGACAATACTAAATGCAGTAGACAGGTGGACTGTACAGGGTCATGTCATTATGTGCCCGTCAGATATTTATCTAATATGCAAGGACACAAGCTCAGGTGAGCCACATTATATCATTGTCTTTGTTGAAGCCTATTTCAGTAAGGGTCAGATCACAAGTAATAAGAGTTTTTGGTATAAATGTTTGTCTATTACCAAATCCACAGTCCAGAGCTTTTAGGCATCTGTTATTGACAGCAGCATGCAGTCGTGTAGATCTCAGTATGTTTGTGGAGTCATTGTTTTGTACTTACGCACCTGCTTATTCCCTAGGTCTGTGCCACACAAAGCCCCACGAATGCCGCCTTGTGATTGGCTGATGATGATGCAATGTTTTATGGCAGAGGAGCTGCATGTTTTGAGGGCATTTCCGAAGTAATTGACCCTGCTGGAAATAGCGTTGCCAGAGTTGTACGGATATTAAAGTAAATCAGCTAAACAAAATATTAACATGATATACAGACTCCTAACATTCTGGGGCACAACCTCTCGTGCATAAAGGGGGCAGAGCACATAATGATTGCGTGATGGGAAAATGCCTGACTTCTCCATCCAAACCAGCAAGCTGGTCCTTATGTTAGGTTTGCTTCATGCAGTGTGCTTGTCACAGCAAGTTGTAAATGCACCAGGACTTGAGCTCACATATGTGCACCCAAATGCATGTGTGCAAATATATGTATGTATATGTATGTAATACTTATGTGTTAGTGCACAGAGGAGTGATAGCATACAAACATGTTACATTTGGGGATTTTAGGAGTAAATTGATCGAGGCATGCTTCAATAGAACACAATTGGTCTGTGAAAAAACTACGGAGCTGGGACTGTTTTCACATCTCGAAATTTATTTTTGTGCTTTTCCAGCTTTGAATCCTTTATGTCAAACTGAGGTTGCAAGTCAAAAATCCAACCCTTTGTGAATGGTTTGTGCTTTTACTCCAGGGGTTTGTGGCCAACATGATGAGCTTCTCCCAGATGCAGTGGTAAGCACACTAGTTGGCTCTCAAGGTCATTAATGATTCAAGAGTTTAAATACTACATGCATTTATCAAAGGTCCTTCATTCCATGCCACAAGTAGGCCTATGTGCACGGCAGAGTTTGATATCTGTGCATAATGATCGACTGAATAATCTGAATAATGTAAATTCTTGTTATATGACCTGATAGAATTGGGAAAAAAATCTTAAATTTGGACTTTTTCAGAGAAAATTGAAAAGAAAAGAGAGACACAGAGCAGTTACTGTTGCTAGGAAGTCCCACAACCTTCTGTTCTCTAAAAGAACACTGGTCACTCTGTTAAATGTTAAAGGTATTTTCCCACTTATCCATCTAAAGCAATAACAAACATGTCATGCTTGGATAAATGACTAATTAATTAAGAAAAAAAAAACAATTCAGTGGGAGATTTGTTTTGCTCATTGTCAACAATTTTACCTCCACCTAATTCGCTGGGTGCGTGGAGTTAAAAATGTAACGCTAAAAGATGCGGATGCTTGGTTATTTGTCAAAGTCATTATTTAACTCGGTGTTTCTGCTGTGTTTTCTTTTGCGCCACAGCAATGCCTATCCTCATGTTACCTTACATGAAAATGATTCCTGTGAGTTCCACGCTGTGAGGTGTAGCCTACAGATTGTACTAAACAATGGAGGCTGGTAGCGAGTTGAGGCAACAAAATCGAAAATGTGAAACTTGGAATTATATTGATGCCAAATTGAGAAGAAGACTGTTGACATATGACGCCTTTTATTTTTTTGTTTCTAGAGTTATGTGTTTATTCGGACACACGTGAGGATTTCTTATAGGGTGTTTGGCGTAATTTTCCCCGGAGCGTGCAGGGAGCTTCCG
Organism: Coreoperca whiteheadi; assembly: GCA_011952105.1. Lineage (NCBI taxonomy): Eukaryota > Metazoa > Chordata > Actinopteri > Centrarchiformes > Sinipercidae > Coreoperca > Coreoperca whiteheadi. Next base: position 7,110,845 of record CM022470.1, on the reverse strand, counting down.
TTGAATTCAAACTGCTAATACTGTAGCCTATATTTTTTAATGTTTTGTCACCACTTCAGAAACACTAGGTGACGGCTAAAGTATGATAAGGTTGTCGCTGACTGCAATTAGTTATTGGTTTGATTAATTGTTTAGCTACAGTCTAATGATGTGTGTTTGTATTGATTACTGACGGTTTCTGATCAGGGAAATGATCAGCTAATACTCAGTTTCTAATGGCAGTGTGCAGTAAATGGTTGCCCTTTGTGTCCATGTTTTTAAACTACTTCACTGATTAAACATGATGTGCTTGATGGCGTTATTAACGACTCCTGAACTTGAAAGCTCAGCATTCTCGTTGCCCTTTAGCTTCCCCATCTTCACATTTATTCACCCAGAAAAAGCTCATATTTCTCTGTCTAATATGACCTCCTCTTTCTGTCAGCTGCTGTGAGTCTGCAGTGTATTTACAGATTTGGGATTTGATCTGTTTAATTTTCAGATACATTTTGAGCATACTGGAATAACCATAATTATAACTATATAACATCAAACATGAATTTAACACTACAATTTTTCAAAAAAACACACATTTTTTGGGGACCCACTCAATTTCCCTGGGACCCATTCAAAGACCACCTGTGGGTCCCGGGAACTCACTACATTGAAAACCTATCAATATTAGGGGAGTGTTGTCACGGTTACAATAGTAACCAAATGGTTAAGGCAAGGGAACGATTGTGGTTATGGTTATAAAAAAAGTCAACTTTGTCGGTTCGAAACTGGAAACACTGGTCTGCTGTGTTAATGTCTGTTGTCCTGTTGACCCATCCATCCATCCACCCCGACCTCCTCCTCCTCCCTACGCAAACTTAGTCTCTCTGTAACATCGTCACCTGACTTCCGCTTTTTGCTTCTGCTGTAGTTACCACAGCCACTAGAAGGCTTTGTCACATGAACGTCGTTTTGGGCACTTGCTGAAATGGTGGATGATGTCGTTCTTCTCCCACAAAAAACATGTTGGAAGACTATTTATATGGCAGCCTTGAATAAAGTTTACTCCAACCGCTATCTAATACAATCCAATACAATCACTTTCTGTCAGCTGGTAAGGTTTGTGTGTCAGTACACAAATCAAGTTAGATGGTACAACTTGTAGTCAGCCTTATCTTTAACAACTGAGGTGGCTGCAGCTGGTTGGCTAGATTTCCAAGAATTGTAGAAAATGACAGTAAAATGACTCGATAGCAGCTTGTTTAACATGAACCTGAAGCGATTGCACTGTGGGTCCAGGAGGCCAATATTTGCTTCATTATCCTCTTGTTTTTTCCTGCTCACAAATCTCTAGTTGGTCCACAGTGATCTGTTGGAAAAGTCTTGAGCTTTAATCTGCTCCTTGAAAGCCCCAGCCTGTGAGTCATAAAAACAGCTTGTCGTGTATTAAGGTGTTCTGTAGTGGGACATAACAAAATGAACCCTAAATCAAAAGCAGCTTTCTGCTGACTATTTGAGAGAACAAGTGGTACAGAGCTGCTTCGTGCAGCAGCAGGAGAAAGAAGGAAAAGATCCCAGATCTTTGTATGTAATGAGAAAACGTCATTACAAACTTCTCATATAATGAGAATAAAATATCTCGGCTGGATGCAGAAATTGAAATCGCAGATCAATTTGTGAAAATCTAGGAGATAATGAGTTAAATATTCAAATTTGGTGGGATCTTTGAAAAACTCTTTTCTGCTGAAATGTGAAGTGAAACTGCACCAGTTAAATAGAAAATAGTTGAATTTTATGTCGATTTTATGCAAGTCTCTCCCTCCACGACCCACCCAGCCTGTGGCGTCTTTAAAGGTGACTTGCAGGGGCGTCCTGTTAGCATGCCTGGTAGAGCTCGCACCCCATGTACAATTCTGAGTCTTTACCACAGGGGCCCGGGTTCGAATCCAACTCGTGGCTCTTTGCTGGATGTCATCCCCCCTCTCTGTCTCTCTCACATTTCCTGTTTCTCTTCAGCTGTTCCAATCAAGTAAAGGGATAAAGCCCCAGAAATAATATTTAAAAAAACAAAAACTTGTAAGCATGTAAAGTTTGTTTTCAGTTTATTTAAGTTTTGTAATTAAATTGGAGATAAACACACCATCTGACTTTTAGCCATTCGGGCCGCCATCTCTGTCAGTCAGGTTAAAGGACTAGTTTGACGTTTTGGGAAATGTGCTTATTTTCCTTCTTGCTGAGGAAGAAGTCACTGCCATTCTCATGTCTCTATGGTAAATATGCTACAACAAGCAAGCCTTAATGGCCAGCACTGCCAACACCCCGAAAACTCATTATGTCCTGTTTTTTTTTACACTGTATAAAAACAGAAGTGTGAAAACGCTTTACAGGAGTCCTGTCATTATGCTAAGCTATGCTAACTGGCTGCTGGCTCCAGCTACATTTTTACCACACAGACGTGAGTGAGTGGTATCAATCTTCTCATTTAACGCTCGTCAAGAAAGTGAGTAATCTCTCTCCCGAAATGTCGAACTCTCGCTTAAACACAGTTTTTGCTAATCGTGATTTTGACCTCAGTCACGTTACAACAATCATCAATGTGTTTATTTATTGCAAGTAAGCCTTCGAGTTGTCAAATCAGTCAAAAATCCGTTGCCTTATCTATTGCTTTCTCTCCACTCACTCACCCCCCAGTAAAGATGGTTTTGGGCTTCTTTTGAGATTAAAAAGGCAGCTCACATATCACACATTTAATTTCTTGCTGTAGTTTTTTGTCGTTTTTAAAATCAATTATCCCCAATAGACTGCAAAATGGAACGAGAGACTAGGTGGAAAAATGCATCCGTACCTACTGCTACTAACATTTGCACCTCCAGAACCAAATGGTATCGCTTCTTGGGGAACAAAGGGGTCCTACATCCATTTTAGCCTCACCTGGTGTTTTGTTGTAACTGAAATAGCAGCACGCATACACTCGGCTTTTAATATTCAGCAGAAATGGGGCACGCAGTGTCAGATCCAAATACATCTGCTTCCTCCTTGCGCGGGATAGTGGTAGTCTAAACATAGGGGATGCAGATCATGTTCCACTGGTCTCCCTCCTGCAAGGTTTTTTGTTACCGGGACATGTTTTTGTGGTTATTATTACACATTTAAAGCCAGGTGAATGCTTAAAAGGTTTCAGAGAGAGTTGAGCGGAGTCATTTACGAACGTGTCTACATGAGTGTGGGTTGGAGTGCATTTCATATCAGGGAGAACCTGATTCAGCTTACATTTCAGATACCTCTGGGCTAAAGACTGATTTCTTCCATTTGTGATACTTCAGCTGTGAAGCAACTGAGAAATCTGAAAGAGGGAAACGGTCGTTCCCTAAAACTTCCCCAGAAGAAAGAGAGGAAGGAAGAAAGGGGGAGAATTAGAGAAAATGAAGATGGTGGTGTTAGTGAGGTGCTAGAAGAAGCGGTAATAGTCTTCTTTCTTCTCACTCAGACTGTTTCCTCCTACGTTCTCCTCCCATCACTTCTGATTTTCATTCCCAAGACTCTCAGGCAGGAATACAAAGCAGGCAGCACAGGCTCTGGTGATTTTGGGCAGATTTTGCCTCCTTCTGCTTCTGACTGGATCCAAATATCCCTCATCTCATTCTGGTCTCCATCTCAATGGACTCCTACACCATCTCCCTCTTTGCCCTTCTTCTTTGCTTGACACCATATGTTCAGACCAAAGGTTGATTCATCAAACTTTAACGAGAGATTTTTAGTATCACTTTGCGAAACTTAAGCATCAAACATGTCTGCACTGCCTCGGGGCTCAGCTACAATTTAGATTTCCAACTTTGCTCTGTTCCAGTCAACATTTAAGCTTCTTTCGCCTTTACTGTCAGTTGTGTACAAGTCTCAGTCTCTTAAACCTCTCATCACTGTTTATTCTCTGCCGCACTTCTTCATGGCGTTGCAAGTCTCTGCAGTAAGAAAGACTATGCTCTGCTGCAACCTTGTGGATTACCTTTCATTTCCTTCCTCATTTCCCCCACTAGGAGCTACCCTTCTGACAAGGAAACCAATTCCCACGTTATCGCCCACTAATATACATGTAATGACTTGTAACCGGCTGGGAAGCAGATACGGACTTGCATTACCGAGCTTAAAATATGGATTTTCTGTAAAGGGGACCACTGCCGTCATAAACATTGCATGTGAAATCCACAGATGAGCCCAAACCCACTGCCATAAACTATTAGAGCAGTGAGTGTGAAAAGGTCAGCTCTGTTTTCCTCGTAGACAGACCTGTATCCCTCTGCTTCATCCCATGCTGCCTGTGTTTTGTGTCTCCTGATCGATTAGCTGGGTGGCATCCATCTCTTCAGTTCAAGGCAGTAAAGGGAAAGCAAGGGCTCTGACATAATGCATGACATTGTCATTTTTGAAACATAGCCAGTGTGCAAGAAATACACGACGGGTTGGAGAGATATGAACACTGTGCTGATATTTTCTTAGATTATGAGCAGGGAAAGTGTCAGGATGAATTGGTTTATTGACTGTAGCGAGCAGTGGGTGAGGAAAATGGCTGTGCCCAGTGTGACTCGATGTGTTCGTCTGGCTTTTTGTTTAGTTATTGTTGCTGGTGGTAGTGAGTCACTCAGTGGTCATAATTTCAGCAGCAAGGAGCTGCCTTCTAATATTTGACCTTTGTTCAATAACTAGAGCTCTATTGAGGACTGCACACAGAGGTAATCACTGCCAAAGCCTGAGCTCAGGTTGTACGTTATGACAAGGACGTTTGAAGGTTGTCGTGGTGTGGATGTGTTCCTTTGTGTGGGTTTGGTTTCTGTTTTATAGCTGCAACTAACGATTATTTTCATAATTTTTTTGTATCATTATTTAATCCCAGTGCCCCACATTGTTTGTTTTGTCCAATTATGTAAAGCAGCAAAATGCAGTAAATCCTCAAATTTGAGAAGCTGGAACCAGTGAATATTTGGCAAATTTGTTTGATAACTGACTTAAACAAGTTGCCAGCTTATGAGGTTCAATAGCTAAAACTAATGTAGTCTAATACAACAATCCTGCAGTAAATTCTACCTTTATGAAGGTTATGTATGTAATGTTCAGTTTTTGTTGAAACCGTTTTAGAGAGATGTTGATTCAACAGACATTTTGGAGGATGTAGTTTGCAGTGCTGTTGACCTGTATTGCATCATACTGAATGGTGTTTTAATATTTAGTCAACCCTTATTGATGTACATTTGGTGGACAAATATTAGTAACATTTTTCAGCATAACACGGTATAATTCAACAGCACCGTAAGTGTAGTTGCCAAAATGACAATAAAATTGAATCAACACCTCTTTCAGTTTCAACATATACTGAACATTATAACCTTCATGAGGGTAGACTTTATTGCAGGACATTTGTATTAGACTGCATTAGTTTTAGACGCGTGTACCTAATAAACTGGAAACTGAGTGTATATTCTCAAGTTACCATAGACATTCATGCATGAAAAATCATATGTTTACACACGTACACATGTAATCATTTAGAAATCAATGCATGCATGCACACAGCTCACAGACAGACACATGAAAAGCACCTCCAGTCGCCCTGCATTCCTCCCACGGTTACTAGGAAACGAGAGGCTCACAGAGTCGATTGTTAAGGCTGTGGAGGTGAGGTGAGGAAGCAGACCGGCAGCGAGGGGTAACGTGAGTATAAGAAGTGAAGCTCTGGGGTTAAACAATGTATAGATGCTAGATGCTGTGTACATAAAAAAGAATCACTCACCAAGTTTGTTGGCATCTCTACATCTACACCTGTGCACATGCTGCACTCTCTGTTTTAGACTGAAGCTTTGCTGGCTGACAGTGAATACATAATATCATTGCATGTACACATAAGCTCACACATGATCTCCTTCACTTCCCCAGCTCTTAAACTCTGCACTCATACAGTGCGTTTTCTTGTGCGTTTGCTCAAGCTTGTGCCCTAAAAACACACCTTCACGGTCTCTGACATTGTAGATTCATGCTATCTCTGGTGTGATATATGTGTCCACATCCCTAACGACCCCACTTACCAGTTCCTTCCCACTGATAAACAATGCATTAACCTCATTGTGCATGCATGCTGTATCACCCAGCCATACATGAAGCAACTGATCTTCCAGCAGGTGTTTAGAAACAAATTGCTGCAATCCTGACCTTATAATCTCTGTTTCTGTGTTGGTGCACTCCCATGTGCATATATGTATAATGCATGTATATTTTCCTCCCTTTATTTTGTTTTTTGTAGGTAGTTCTAGTGCAAGACTTTAGTGTTTCTCTCTATTATTTCACTCTCTGCAGAGAGGTGGATGTGGCAGCGTGGCTCCTTCAGCCTGCTCCTTTTGGTTTGGCAGATGCTTGGCCCGGAAATGGGGGCTGGCTATTTGTCCAGTGTTGCAGCTTTCTCTCCGTCCTCTTGCTTCCTCTTGGCACACCAGGATGCCAAAGGCCATCACAGAAAACTAGCAGTTCCACCTTCTAGATGGCAGCAGGAATGTTGCACCGACGGCAGCAGTGAGAAGCTCCAGGGTTTGGCAGCAGGGCTTATCCAGCCCGGCTCACTCCCTCCCACTGCCAAACAGATGCTCTGAAGATGGAGGAGTGTACACTAATGGGTCACTGCCTGTCATTCAGACCTCCATGATATTTGTTCATTGAGTTCATATTGCTGGGAATGCATGGGCAGATTGTGAGACCACAGGCCCCTGAACACAGACATGTAAAAGGCATAGGGCTGCAGCTATTGATCATTTTAGTAATCCAGTGTTCTACCGATTATTCCATTGATTAATCGAGTAATCGGATAAGAAATACTTTTGCGTTATTAAAGAGCCATAGTAAATTTGAAAAAGAAAAAATAAGACTGGTCTATTAAAATGAACAACTAGTTGGTTTGCTTTTTTAGAAACAATTCAATAATATACTAATAACATTATATGTCATTCTGGGTTTTAAAGAAAACATTTACTGAAATGCAAAAGCAAATAACTTTTGCATAAAAAATGTATATATACTTAAGTTTCAGCCTAACTACAGCTAAGGCATAACGGAAGCCTTTACTGTCTTCTTTGTGGCATTTGTACGAGGCAAAAACGAGTGGACAGGAACTGTGACTATCATGAATGAAGCTCAAATTGACCACAGCATTTATTTATCTAGCTAAGTTAGGAAAATCATAACTTAACTTGTCAAAATGTCAGAGCGCTGTCGTGACCTGACATTCTGACATGCTAACGTCAACTTAGCTGGCCCCCGTCTGCCTGCTTTTCAGGTCCCTTGGCCTAGGTCCGGTTGGCCCATTCAGTAATCCATCCATGCAGTATTGTCATTGCTAAATGAGGGTGTTGTGGGTGGTGTCAGAGATAATTCATAAGGTTTATGAAGGTTATTGTCTTTTTGTTTTATTTATTTATTTTCCCTGCGAGATTGCTTCCCTGCCGATATCTGATGCCCAGACACTGCCTGCATGTCAGCAGGCAGTGTCTGGGCATCAGCTCCTTTTACCGACATCAATCACTCATTTGTTCAACGCTCACAAGTTTCACTGACACTCACCCAGAAACAGCGCTTCAAATCTTCAGAATTATTAGTGCATCTTGTGCTCTGGGGGGGGGGGGGGTATTTTACTGGTTTCATTAAGACATTCTATTTCTCAGCTGTGGAAAATGCCAGAAAAAGGTTGCTGAAGCCACTGTGGACTTCTCCTTATTGCTTTGTGTCTTCCCAAGTGTTGGCTTTGAAATTGCACAACTGCTTACTTTGTTTCTTTCTCACTGTCTGCGATGTGTCAAGTGCAGCTTGAGAACAGGGAAACTACATTTCGAGCGGAGAAAATCGACCATAGACACAGTTGGAGGTGTTACTGGGAGAAAAACTAATTATGTGCATTTGTGTTGACATCAACATATAAAGGGCGCGTGTGTGTGTGTTTATATTACACTGTGTACAATAAAACAACAAAAACACACTTTGGCTCACTTAAATTATAGATCTTGGCATGTAAACACATCTGCTATTATACTGTTCAAAGTGAATAGAGCCCTCAGTAGACATTAGATGTGATGTGGTTAATAAATGCTGACTCCACTAGCTGAGTCCACCACATATTTAAAAATATCTTGTAGTTCACTGAGTTATCATTGACTGTCCTGTTCTTTGTCACAGCACAATGCCATAGACAACGGATGTCAAGTATGGCGATGAAATGTCGAGGACAGAAAGTTGTTGTGCCTTTGTAGTTTTGCATCTCCACTGGGTATGTGCACTCTGACAAACAGGGAGAGAGATGGAGAGAGATGGATAGGAGTATCTTTATTTGATGTTGATCCTTCCTGCATTAGCAGTCTGTTCTGGTTTGGTGTGTAAGCACGCTAAGTCGCTAACCACAAACAGTTGTTGCACAGCATGCAAATGGGTTTCTGTAGGAGAGAGGTCTCACCTTGTGCATGCAAACAAAGAGCTTTTTGTGTCTGCTCTACATATTTCTTCATTGCACTCCAGTGTATTACTGTCTGCATAGACTCTGTAATAGTCTTATTCGGCATATACTCGGACAGCACCTAGAGCTGTAACGATTAGTCGATTAATTGATTAGTTAGTCAACTATTTGGATGTTTTTTTCAAGCCCAGTATTCTCTGGTTCCAGCTTCTTAAATGTAAATGTATTTGCTGGTTTTCTTAGTCGTCAAGGACCATAAAGTGAATAATCTTTTTGGCTTCGGACTGTTGGATAAAACAAGACATCTGAAGACTAGGGCAATTAGTCGATTAATCAGTTAGTCGATTCATTTCATTCTCGGGCTTTTCTCGCCTCTATTTTTCCGACAGTGACAGCCGAAGAGAGACAGGAAATGCGGGAGGTAGAGAGGGGGAATGACACGCAGGAAATCTGCCACGGGCCGGAGTCGAACCCTGGTCCTCTGCAGTGAGGACTATAGCCTCGTACTGTTTGACCGACTCATTTTCTGCAGATCGACTTGTTTCAGCACTAGTATACGCTTTCCCTCCATATTTGTGCAGATTTTTCGTCTGAGCATTTTCTGGTGTATTTTTTGGTGTGTGCCCCCAAGTGTGTGCGTGCGTGTGCGTGGTCCCTTCTTCTGCTGATAATGACAGCCGGCTGTGTTTGAATGATTCATAGCTGAATACTAATAAGACATGCTGCAGATGTCTTGGAGAAGCCAAGCTGTGCCCTTTAGGTGTCACTCAGCCCTCGGGGATCTCGGTCACCTGCACATCTCGTTCTCTCAGCTCCCCGATTAAGAGAAGCTTCATGGAAAATGCCAGCTGATGCAGCAAGTTCTTAATTTCCTATTTGTTCCAGACTTAATTTAACCTTTGCTAACTTTGTGTGTTGTTATGGTAATTTATGACACTTGCACAATGCACACATGATTGAAACCAATATGAAGACCAGATTGAAACAGATTAATCATTTCTGCAGAAGCTCTACAATAGATGAGTTGTTTTCGAACAGAGTACAACAAGATCTAACAGAAGAAGGTCACGGATAGAAAGAACATCAGCATTGTACAGCGGAGGCAGGCTAGGGAGCTGTCTAATAACAATATGGAGCAATGTTGGCCTTCAAAATGTGCCTCATTGCTTTCTTCCTCTCCTCATCTCCTCCTTTGCTTTCTCTCTCTTCTTTTCTTGTTTCGTCTTCACGGCCGAGTATACGTCACGCTGCCTGGGATGCTGCATGAGTCGGTATTGATTTCTCTTCCCTCTGCTCTTGGTAGGTGTTTGATGCAAGAGTTCAGGGACCCACAGGGCTTTGTTGTGGCCCTTTGTTCCTTTTCCACATCCTCATTCTGGTCCAGCCTCTTCATACATCACATAAATGCCCAATCTCTGAGTGCCGCCCACCTGACAAGTAGGGATGCACCAATTGATCCGCCAGCGACCGGAATCAGCCGGTTTTCCATGACCGGTGATCGGCCGATCAGTCTCATTTATCCGATTCTGTGCCGATTTTGCATGGAAGGTATATGTGCCGCACGACGGCAGTGGCACAGAGTCACAGCCACACACATCATGTGGTCGCTGTGGAAGTTCTTCACGGTGAGTGAAGACGACATGAAGCAAGCAATTTGTAATGCCTGTAAGGCCAAAGTAAGCCCTGGAGGAGCAACCACTAAAACATTCCGGACCACACATTTAATCAGACATCTAAAACACATTCCCAGTATGAAGTAGCTGGCAAAGGTAAAGTGGCTAAAGCTAGCGAGAGCGCATGGCCAGCCACAAGCCAGCAGCCTCTGTTATCAGCAATGAAAAGACCAAAGCCATTACGAGGAAATTCACGGCACTGGATGACCAGCCATTTTCTGTAGTCGAGGATAGAGGTTTTAGAAATTACCTCAGCCCAAGATATACAATACCAAATAGACAATACTTCTCGGACATGTCGTTGTTTGATCTCGTGTCACGCCACACACGCAGCCTGCTACAAGCCAATTCCAAAGCAGCATTCAGTTTTACAACTGACATTTGGACATCTAACCTAAGCTTGATGTCAATGTTGAGCCTCACAGCTCAGTGGGTGGATGAAGATTTCCAGCAACATCAAGTCCTTCTACACTTTGAAGCAATGCCAGGTTCCCACACTGCTGCCAATTTGATGGTGGGATATAGACGAGACCAGGGTTCATGTGGTCTTGTGAGACAATGCTAGAAACATGACCAAAGCACTGGATGAGGGCAACTTGGCGAGTTTGCCTTGCACGGCACACGCGCTACAGTTGGCGGTGAATGAGGGTCTGCTGTCCCAATGAAGCATCAGTGACACGGTGGCTACTGGAAGGAAGATTGTCGAGAATTTTAAACACTCATCGCTCGCCTATTCACAACTCCACGACATCCAGGCACAGTTGGGTCAGCCTATGAAACGATTGCAGCAAGATGTACCTACGAGATGGAATAGCACTGATGGAGCAGAGACGTGCTCTGGGAGCTTACACTGCAGAGCATGAGCTGTCAGCCACACTTAACACGCATCAGTGGGGGCTAATTGATAATGTGTTGAGCCTCCTCGCACCTTTTGAGGAACTCACAAAAGAAAACACTATGTTGACAACAACCTAAAGGTGCCTTGTTATATTCATCTGTTTCTATTACCTGTTGCACCTGTTTTCATTTGGAAAAGTACAAATACAGCACTTCATTTTTAGTTTGAGGTTTGAAAAAAAAAAAAAAAAAGGGTTTGTCCTGTAACCTGCTGCACTTTTGTTTTTTGAGAGAAAAAGAGAAAGTAAATTAAAGTTGTTCATTTTATTTTTGTACCAAAAAAGCTCTGTCCAGTAACCTGGAGCACTTTTTATTTTGAGATTTTTTTGAGTTATGTAATAGTCAATGATTTATACTTTCATGATCATACCATTTTTTTTCCATTAAAGAAACGTTACAAAAATGTTTGCGTATGCTGTCAATTGTAGTTCTTAGAAAGAATATCGGAATCGGCAGGTCAGACTTTAAAGAAAATCGGCCAAGAAAATTGCAATCGGTGCATCCCTACTGACAAGACGCCCTCTGAATGTTGGCTTTACCTGTGTCATAGTTTGAAGCCCGCAGGCCCTGCATGACTTTCCACCATAGCAGCAGGATACACTTAAACCTCAGCAGAGTCTTTAAATGGTGAAGAAAATAGCCCAGTGATTAATTCCACGGCGCCTTGAAAATCCATGTTTATTAAACAGTTTGAAAATGCGAGAATTCAACAATGGACTAATGAAGTTTAAAATGGCTGTCGATACAGTTGCTGGAATTGAGATTAGAGTCAAGAGTACATATAATTGCTATTTACTGCTTTAAGCCAGGATAAGTAGTCACCATATTCTCAGCACTGCAAGATGGAGACTGTAGATAGCAACAACAGGCACCACACTGTTAATATACAGTGCTGTATTTCAGGTAAGGAAATCAGTGAGGCACTGTGATGGACAGTAACAAAAGTGATCCTTTAGGTTTGTATTTTACGTAATTCAAGTCACTTTACCTTTGAAGTGAAAATATTTCTAGTATTTCTTTGGGGCAGACTAATGTCAACATTATAGAGTTTAAGAAATTGGATGATAATAATCCCTTAATTTTTTCAGTGCACCGTAGTGACCAATCTACGTAATTCAAACATTTTTTGTTACTTGTCAGCCAACGTATTCACCATTATAGCTGCGATAAGCTCATATTGGTTGCTAAATCTTCCAAGCCATTTATTGGTCTAGCACTATCTAGTTTAGATTACAAATCTATATTTTCTACTTTAAAGTAAAAACAAATACTAAAGCTCCCAGCAAAGGTTTTAGCCATTTGCTCAGCATTTTGACAGTTTCATTCGGGGATTTTATTATTCAGCAATGATTGGATAATTAATCGATTAGTCAGTCATTTCACAGAAAATGTATACATGACAACAATTTTGATAATCAAATAATCATTTATCATTCATTATGCTGAACATTTGCTGGTTCCACCCTCTCAAATATGATAATTTCCTCTTTTTCTAATAAGTTTAGTATCTACAACCTATACACCAGCCCTGTCTGATATTAACTTATTGTTGATAAAGCTGCCCACATGTCACCCGATAAGTAACCACAAATTGTAGTACAGAAATCCCAACGATATTTTTTTAGGTAATTGACAGTGTCACCATGACAACGTTTGCCCACCAGAGGACACTGACAAGTACATTTTCAGATATAAAATCTCCTTTCTTAGGAGCAATCCAAAAAGGGGTCTTTTTTGGTCAGTTTTGCATGTTATGTGTTTAGGTGAAAAAAATGAATATCAGCGGAGATCTATAGCAATTAGCCGATTTCTGAAACTCTCGAATATGTACATCGGCAGACACAGTATCCACCTCAAAAATGCAGTATGACTTCAGGTCTGTTTAAGACTGTTGGTTGAATTAAACAAGCAGTATCAAGATGTCACAGACAGATTGAGCAGTATTGATAATAATCTATCTAATATTTGCAGACCTAAGACCACAGAAGTTGATTTTATCTGATGCTGATTTCACTGGTAAGGTCCACCCTCTTAACATACTGTTAACTTTCTTAGCGTTGCTTGAATTAATATCACACCAGTCAACCATCATAATGAATTCCAGGCACTGTTCAAACCCTGCAGACCACTTAAATGGAAGCTGCTGGTGCCAGTTCCCACAGCTTCTGTTGTAAATCAGCCTAAGAGCAATTAAGAGATATTGGGGTGTGACACCTGTATCTCCTTTCCACGTCGAGTGTGTATTACTGTCTCTGGGAGTTCAAGGGTCGGCTTTTATCTCATGTCTCTTTGCCCCATACAGGAACATATTCTTGGCTCTTGTGTGCCTAATCCTCCGCTTGGGATAGAGCTGCCTGGGTCTAGCTTTGCACCTGTGCCTCATTCACAAAGAGTCACGTCTGGTTTTCACTGTCATTATCATAATCATCATATTACGCTTCCTTCTCTGACACATAATCACTTTAATTGGACTGAAGCTAAAAAATAGGCAATTTTGTGATGGATAGGAGATGAGAGAGGCATTTGGCAGAATTGGGCTGAAAATCCTCTTTCCTCTCAAATACTTGAATAGGTTTAGTATAGGGGTTATGTCTATGTGTCTGTGTGTTTGCATATTATCTTTGGGATTAAGAGGGGTAATTGTCTGTCTCTCTGTAGATTTGACAGTAGACTTTTGCTGTAGCCATTTTGTGCATACGTGGTATAACATCAGCGGAGCCGGGGATGTGGCAGTACTCGTTCCTCTCTCACTTACTGCCTGTCACTGGCTTCAGGAAATCTAATTCACTACGCACTACAACTCATGTCACATGACAGAAACACACATGCTGTAAACCTGGCACGCCGGTCAATTCATTTCAGGCACATCCGATTGATTTTAATCACTTTAACTGTTGCATCTTTGGTAGATTTCAACGTTTTGTATTCATCCTGACGCTGGAAGAAGAGTAGGTTTGTGGTTACATTACAGCAACATCACTCTGCATTATCGATCTGCAGCCTTGCTCATTATGGAACAGACAAGGGTGCGCTATTATTATAACCAAGAAATATTGAGGACTCTGTGTGCTTCTGTGTGCTTCTGTTAGATGACTGAAGGAAATAATTACATTTTCAGTATTTTCTTTTCTCATAACAGTTTTCAATCTTTAAAATCCAGAACTATATTGCCCACATCATGTTGAGGAGAACCACTTAAAGTATGATTTAGCATAGCTGAGTCTCTGATTGGTTAAGACCCTGTGTGGCTGAAAAAGCTACTTCTTATAGTTATGACATCCATCGAGATTAGCCTCAAATGAGACAATAACAGGAAGTGAAATTAATGCTCCTGAAAAATGTCTTTCATGATTTGCATGTTATCTGTGCTAAGCCTGTCATGATCAGTCTTGTGCCAAAGTACCAAACACACTGTGCAGTGTCTGAACTCTTGACAGCTGCAGGCCAGCTATATAGACGCAGATCACAGCGCCCTTCACATTGATTTCAAACTCTGCTTTTCTTGTGGCTTTTGCCCACAAAAGTTAAAGTGATCCTAAGGATCAGATCCTTGATTTCTCAAGAATATTTTCCACTCACCATAGATAGAGGTGGATATAGATTTTACTGTCTGGGGTTCTGACCATTGCCAGACTATAAATCTCATCCTCTTGGACGTTTTGTCAATCTATTGCCCATCATCTTGTTTTGTCCTGCTTTCTCTCCAAGGACTCAACTTTACATAAGCAGACGTTTGTGTCCTGCTGGCTGCTCTCTGCACCAGTCCCCAGGCCCTTTACAATTAGATTAGCAGATTAGAAAAGCAGTTCATCATTTCAAAAAAGTGTGTGTATTTGTGTGTCTCAGTATATGTGTGTGCATGCTTGACTGTGTGTTTGTGTGAATACACTGAGACTAATTCCATTGTCACAGAAAGCGCCAGGTCTAATGCAGCAGGTGTAGCTACATTTTGCTGTCCGTGGTTGTTATGTACTGTATTTCATTGTGTTTCTCCAGTGTGTGTCATTGCACATTACATCATCTCCATATGATATGACGTTCATATTTGGGTGATTTCCTGTGTACAAATAGCGTCTGCACGCTTCTGGAATATAAATCTGTAAGAAAACTGAGCATCTTTCTGATGTCGCACATGCACAAACTGTGGACAATGCCAATGCCCATCTTTGTAGGGTGGAGCGACTCTGAGTGAGCATTTCTGGTAGCACCTTGGGCCGCCAGCGCTGTCTCTGCAATCATGCTCTCATTGAGGGCAGCCTTTCATCTCAGGCCTTTCACAGAAACCTTTCAGACGGAGAAAGAGAAAGATGGAAAGAGGGAGATCAAGGGAGTGAGGAGTGCAGAGGAAAGGAGGAGGGAAGTGCTTCTGCAGCCCCAAGCGCTGGTCTGCAATTCTGACTGAAAAAGCATGCTGCTGATGAAGAGTGCAGATGTTAAATAGTAATGTGTGTGTATGTGAGTGAAGAAGAAAAAAAGAATAAGAGGTGCTGTTAGTGGAGCTCTCCTTTTGTGCGTATTCACTGTGTAACCTGTAAGCCACCCTATTTAGGCCTCTGTTATATTCTAACTTCAGTGTCTCTTATCAACATAATCATTGATGCGTGATGTTACTGTGGGAGAATAAAAGTGTTGTACAGTTTCAATTACAGTATGGTACATCACTGACTTGGCTGCAAAGGTTTTGCTGTGCTGAGTTGCGTAAAGCTGTGCAGGTTGAGCGGATGGATAGAGGGTGTTTGCTGGCAGTGCAGGGGGAGGGGATGTTTGGTGAGGACTACCAGGTGTTCATATCTGATGGGCGGGCAGTCGGCCAGGTGTTGGTGCTGGGATACAGGGATTCTGCTCTAGGAGGTAAGCAGGGATCCATCCCGCTTAAAATTCAACACAAATCACTTCTTTTAAAAAGCTACCTTTTTAAATCTATTGCACTTGTTACAAAAAACCTCTATCTGCCAAGGTTTGCACAGCCTCCAGGTTTGAACTTTTGGTCGCTCCTGAAATGGCAGTGTGGAGTTTAGGAAAACTAGGTGCATTTTTTTGGGGCCAAAAACTTTCATCTTTCTTTGTTTGCCATCATCAGGTTTGTTAGTTTTTGCTTTGTGTAGCATTTATCTAAAGCAAACAACTGGCAAGCTTTGTTTCCTCTCATAAATCATTTAGGCCTACTTTGTCTGCCAAGTGGAGCCTGAGAGAACATTTCACACAGCAATGTGAAACATGTTTTTGCTTTTGGATTCGCTTTGCGCCTGCATTCGTACCCATCTATGTCTTTGTCATTCTTGTGTTTTTGTGTGTGTGTGTGTGTGTGTGTGTGTGTGTGTGTAAATACGCTGTGGTCTTTTATGCTCTGGCAGCTTTTCTGTGTGTGCTATGCAGCTTATTTGATGTCCACGAGAATCATTTGAGGCCTGAGTAGGGGCGAACGGAGGAGATACTGTAGAAATCTGAGCTGTGATTGATCATTGGAGAAGGAATGGGCAAGGGATGTACAACTTCCTGTTTTCCTCCTTTCTCTTTTAAAGTCACCGTCTGCCTCCCTCACTTTCAAAGGCCATGATTGTACAGGCAGGGAGGCTAATTAGCTGGCTCCATCCCATTTAAAATGTTCAAAAGACTTTGAAGTGAATGAAAAAACCACTGGCTAAAGTAAAGAGTCAGAACCGATGGGTAGGTAGGAAGGAAAGACAAAATGTCAGGATCAAATGTCACTTCCTCTCTGCATCCAGTCTCTTTATGATCAGCACCACCGTTGATGCCACACTTTTTTCAATATGACTGGAATATAGATGTGAATTAAGCTCACCCACAGAGCATTCACATAGCGAACATCTGCTAGAGTTTTTAACCACTATAATCTGCATGCACAGGGAAATATGATGGTAATGACTTCCACCTCTGCGGCAAGACAATCAAACACTGTTAATTAGTTCTGGCACTATAGTACTCTCAATCAGGAGAAATTCTCTGCAGCTATGAGCTGTGATGGAGAAAGTCCGGGTGTGTATGTATGTGTGCACGTGTGTGTGTGTGTGTGTGTGTGACAGTCATGATTTCTTTGTTAGATGGTGATTATGACACTTATTAATCATGATTAGCAAACTTGATGATTTGAGCAGCAGAATTTTGTCTTGCACTTTTAGCAGCTTATATCATCAACCTCAGATATTTTAAATGAAATTATTTATTTCATTGTAATTAATGTAGCTGAAAGGGTTGATGAGAGAGGATACCCTGAGAGTGGAAACAGGGTTTCTCCCATTAACCTGAGTAACCTGCCTGCCACATAGATGACAGCACTTTCATAGTGATGGAAAAACCATAATTTCCATGACAAGGCAATGCCAAGGCATCAAATGTAGCTGTGGTCTGTTCTCTATGCAGCTAGGATTCATTTTCAAAAGGGATTTGAGAGGAATTAAGGCAACAAATGCCTCAATTCCGTCAGTCATCATCTGGGTGACAGACTGAGATATGTCCCTTTGTTCGAAAAGACAAAGTGAAGCAGTGCAGAGCTAAATGAAAGAGTGATATTTTGCTGCGTGTGACAGCATAGAGAGAGAGATTGGGAGACAGCGGGAGGGATGGCAGGAGTGTGCCTGATTGAGATAAGCGACAGATAGATGAGGAGCCAAGCAGAAGTCCTCTCCCACACACTGGGATCCCAGAGATACCTCCCACAGAAACAGTGGAGCACACTGCAGTTGCACTGTCACGCAAGGACATACGAAGGACACAGAGAGGGGGAGAAAGAGAGAGAGAGAGAGAGGACGGCTGTACCTCCATGGCAGAGAGCATTCAAACTGAACGAGAGAGAGAAAAAGACAGAGCTTTCCTTGCGTTGAATCATAGTTCTTTAGCTCATGTCTTCCGTCATAAAAACCTATTATTGCTCATTTTAAAGCATAAATTGAACAGTAATACCATCCTATTTTTAAAGAAGCTAACAAAAGCCCTATACACTAGCTTTTGAATAAGTACTACTGTACATAGTGATGGGTACTGTGGTTGGTAATGGCTCATAAATACAATTTTGTGTGCCACACTACAGGGGGTGGACAAAATAATGGAAACTACTGGCATAATATGAATATAATCAAGAGGACCTTCTTCTGACTTGACAACAGATTGAATCCTCAAACAAGTACTGTAGGTGTAGTGATGTTGGACCTTTCTTCCAGATGGAGAACCTTTAGTTCTTTGATGGATAAAAAAGATGGGAATCTCTTTTAGTGATGTTTCTGATCAGACCTTGATTTTAGCTGAAATATACTTCTAATTGGTATTCTACAAGACAATACTTGTCTTTGCAGCTGCATTTTGTAATTGGGATTCATATTCATATACTTCAGTGTGAAGCCTTTTTTATGTTTGTTTGTCCACCACCTGCATGTGTTTTCTCAGATCCAAATGCAACTTTGCTAATCTTAAATAAATTCACTACATAACTTTGTCCTTAATTACATATAGATTAGATGTCTAAGGTTTAAATAAACAAGGTTCTGTTAACTAAAAACTCCCTAATTCTGAGTAAACATGGCATGTTTGTCACTATCAATTCTTGTCTTTCTGTGCACTAATCTTCCTCCTCACCTGCATTCTCCTTACCGTTTCCTGCATCGCTCTAATGACTAAACTGTTAATCCCGGTTAAATGGCCATGTGATATCGCAAGATACTGTATCAGGGTCGCTGCTCAAACAACTCTGTCTCTTTTCTCCCATTGTTTGTAGCCATGTTGGCAGCGTGGCTGTAGGGATGGCTATGTCAGTCGGTCAATCAGTCACTTGGGCCATCAGGCCAATACTTTGGTCCAGATTGAAATATCTCAACAAGTATCACATGGCTTGCCATGAAATTTGGTATAGACATTCATTGGTCCCAGAGGACAAATTCCAATGACTTTGGTCAACCAGCTGTGAACATCCAATGCTAAATTAAATGGCATATTTATCTTCGTAACATGATGTATTTCCTGTTGCCATTTTAAGACCATTTTATGCCACAGATATAATGATAACCATAATATAGTATAGTAATAGGCTATTAAGTCATTCATTCATTCCATTATAGTAATGGTAGGGACAAGCCTGCTGTTTATTCTGGCATCATAAATGTTGGTGACATTCTTGAGTAAAAAAACACGCATGTAAACACAAAGGGCAATATCGAGGTCAGCAAAAATGATCACGTCCATATATGATAGGTCGATATCCCCTCCCATGTCTCCACCCATCCTCCTTCCCCATTGCTTTCTCTGAGTGTCGCTATCTATGCTCCTTCTTGCCTTTCTTGGTAACCCAATCTATGCAGCAAGGTGAGGGCAGGGCCACAGGGGATTCTCTCAGATTGGCATTGAAGTTGCCATTTTTGATCGAGGATCACATTTGACTGCAGACTACAAAGTCCAGTGGTTTTTTGCCTGGCACACACCAGTAAACAAGTTAACTATGTCTCAGTGGCCTTTATTCCATGAAGCTGGCCATGAATAAGTCGCAGCCCACCATGGGTTACCGGCCTAATGAGCTGGTTGCTGCTGGTTTGCATCGCCCTCCAGTCAGGCTTTTTCCCTGCAGTAGTACAGGGTGAAGCTGTTGGCTAGACTGTGCCCTTGGCTTTGCTCCCTTCTGCTGAACCTAGTCTGGGAGGCGAACGGTTCTGATTGGGAAGGATGGGTCCCATGAGTGAAGCGCTGAGATATCACCCCACTCACCGTCCTTCTCCTCACCGAGTGAATCTGGGTCAGACCTTGCGTGACGGACAGCCTGCCATTATCACCGCTCAGACACACAAAAGGGAAAGGCCAAGAGCTGGAAAGTGTTGGGAGGGTGGAGAGGAGGGGTTGATTGAGAGGAAGAGGACAGAGTGCTTTCCTCCTGTTCTCCCTCTGGCAGGGCAACAAGATTGGACGTTCCCCCCATGGGTGTCTGGTCCTGCCTCCTTTTGATACATTCACACTCACACATCCATGAAAGTAGAGGAGTAGATGCAGACATGCACACACATAATAAGATCACAGCTCTAAGCCAGGGGAGTCTGTAAGGCGATGAGTGTATGATTTTTTTGGTTTTATTTTGTGTTGGACTGTAGGAACTGGGTCTTCTTGGGGTTTAGTAAGTGCAGGCTCTCATTTGTCCAATTTTCACTCTAATAGCCTTTATTCTGTGGTTCACTACATGGGCTGTCATCATCGTGATGTTGAGATGACAAGGGCACGCACCCCCACTCTATTTCTAGACGTCAACAGCTGACAGGGGTCGCACTCAGACCTAGCCTCTCTGTTTCCCTCAATTCTTTCCCTCACCGTTCACATGTTCATCCTTTTTTAATTTCTCAAATCTGTCACTTGCACATTTACAAATCTTTCTTTTGATTCCTTCTCCATCTCTTTTCAACCATATTAAATGTCTCGCCTTTTACCCTGCCTCTCTTCCCCCCCGCTCAGTCATTATTAACACTTAGCACACTCTGCATGCTCCCTAATTTGTTCTGCCAGTGACACTGATGTGCAGTCAGGTAGAAGTGACAAACAAAGCAAATGTCAAGTCTTTCCTGTGACCTGAAGAATTGGGAGTTTATTATGCGTGCTTTAGTGTTCCAGGTGAAAACACACACTCTCACTTAGACACAAAACTGTTGTTGTGTACTTTCGTATTCCTGGGGATGCCGTAATCACGTGCATGAATCTCTTAGGTGTCAGCTCCATGGCAATAGCTTCTCTGCAGCAACCCGAGGACGGATCTCCTGTTTGATGTACAGTGAGCAAGCCTATCAGGGTTCAGCAGAGTCCCATGGAGACCAATGGAGTTTATGGAGACAGATGAGGAATCTCGGCACCAGAGAGGATTAACTAGGATAGATAGCAGAATTTGATTGGAGTCCATTAATAAATCTGACTCACTGAAGGTCTAGATGGCCAAAGGACGATGAACCTTGAAAGCTGCTAGAGATTTACAATGATGCGATGATAGGAGTAAAGTTTGAAATTCAGTATAAGAAAGTCACAATTCTTTGTGCTCTCATTGTCTGCAGACGAAACATCCTAGCATCTGTTCTAAATGATGGGGTAATGTTAAGGAACAGTGGAGTTAATTTCCTAAGGTTTTTAGGACCTTGTTTTGTCAAACAGAATGAATGAATGGTAATCTCCTTTGTTGTTTCAGTTTGGACCAGTAAAATGGAGTTCGTTTTGCAAGTCAAACACCATGTGCATCACATTGAAAACACCAGTGCCACTCTTAAACTGCACAGACTCACTATGGGTGGTTAGGCTTAAGGAGTACAAATGATTACCTTAATTCCAGAGCTAGGCTGAAAGCAGGGTTTTAGGTAAAGGATGGGAGGTCCTCTTGGATCCGTCAGGCTTAAAGTAATAAATCTGCCCCCCCCCTTGACATAGGCCTGTTCCCAGGGGGGTTTGCTTTGCTGTTTAGGAATAACAGGTTGGTAGGCTTCAGTTGTGTGTCTGTATAAATGAATTTAGTTCACTTTGTTCAAGACACTTAAAGATCAACATTTTTGTAGCTGACAGTAGCTGTAGATATTCCCTGACACAGAAGATCTGAGATCCAAAAAAGGTCTCTTAAGAAAAACAAAACCCTAATTATATGTGATGTATGCGTTTGTGCATGTGGTTTGGTGTGTTTGCATTTGTAACCATGAACTCAATAAGTTAAAAAAACATAAGTGCTACACTAAAAGCTAATGTTTAATACTTCCTGCATCAGGGCATTGATTAGGAATTCACTAATTTGACTTTTTCTCTCCCTGTACTCATTCCACTACCTCAACTCAGGGTATCTGCTGATGCCGATTCCCTATGTAACACCAATAACTTCTTTTTTTTTTTTTTACAAATTTTAAATGTCTATACCACACTGCATGAAGCTCATTGGAATGAATTTATGTAAGGGAACAGGAGGCCAGGGATTGTTGCGATGTAGGCAGCCCGCCATGACTAATAAATGTAACTGATAGTAGAAACAGTGTGTTTTATAATGACATTCATAAAGAAAAGTATAAAGTATATTTTTGGCCCATTTTAAGCCTTTATTACAGACAGTGGAGAGACGACATGGAAGATAGGGATGCAACAAGTATCTTTAACTGGTGACATTGCAGTTCAGATCCTGTAAACCTGAAACCACAACTGTGATTGGTCAACATGGGCATCTTGTGTTTAAAGTAAGGCTCAGCACTTCTTCTTCTTCTTTTCAATGAGATTAGACAATTTTGTATTTTGCTAATCTGCAATTTAGTTTACTGGCATTTTATATTTATTTCCAGTGAAATATTACTGAGTGTATATAGTGACTTTCTGTTGTGAACTTTACTGTTACTGCTCAAGAAACAATATTTAGTTAAATTAAACATATGAATCATTTCTAATTCTGTTCTGAATGTATGCATTGTTAAAAATGATAATCAAAAAAACATTTCTTTAGTAATAATAAGAGACGGGCCAAAAGGGGGTATGGATAAGCTAAAGAAACAATCCTATCAAATCCGTTCATATAAGCCTTGTTTAACCAATGTTCTTTTGAGATTATTATTGTTTTTATGGCATACAGTGCGATCACTCGCAAATGTTATGAATCACATCCGGACATTAGTCTTAATTCATCAGTTTCACTTATTTTCTTGCTAATGTCTGAGTCTGAAAAACTACATACTATGTGTTTTTTAATAAATATTGTCAAGATAATTGTCTATAATTATGTCAAAATGGATCGTTTTTAGTCAAATAACATAACATTTCCTTGGGGGAGGACCCCACTGGACTACTGGCCTTGGTGAAGGTCTTCGCTCTCCAAGTGGCCTTCTAGTTATAGATGTGTTCATATCATACATACTATTTATGCCGTTTAGTTCAGTATAAATAATAAATAATAAATAATTATTCCATAAATACAGTTTGAAGCAGAAATAATTAAAAACGTTGTGTACTTTATTCAAATAAATTAAATTATGATAAATAATTTGCTTGTAAATGTCTCCTCAAAACAAATTATTTGATGGATTTTCATTGCGCTCCTGTAGTTCTTTATGGGCCCCTACATTTTTCAACTTCGGAGCATACATGCTCGTTGGGAAAAAAGTTAGCATCAAGCCCTGACAATTGCTTCATGCATGATAATGTGATAATGTAATAATGTATCTTATAAACATCTAGTTTTCCAGTGGTGTGATAACCATCAACACATGGAATCCTATGCTTGATGGTGCCCTGTGGTGTTCTTGAAAACAAAGTTTCTATTTATATTTAGTGTTACACAACACATTTTGTGTATCCTTGAGCTCTAACAAACATGTTGAGTGCATTTGCCTCATAAAGCAGTTGCTAAGATGATTTTTCTCAAAAGTTTGAAACTTGCATATATATACTCCATCCATGTATACAAGAATCCAGTCTTCTTCTTCACTGCCTTTGTTGGTGAATTGCTGTATTTCTTGACATGTTACCATCACTGGAATAGTGTGAAACCATTGCTGGAATCCAATCCATTGGCACGTGTATGTGCATCCTCATGCACATGCATACGAGCAAACAAAACGGGGACCCACACATAAAAACATTGCTCCACAGGGAACATTTAACTATGAATTAATTCACAGTAGTCTCCCATGGCAGCTGGAACAAGTAAGCAACTTGACAGCAGTAGTAATCATAATATTTGGTTTTGGCTTTTAACCCTGCTAGTCCTATTGGTCTGCCAAATCCATGGCACAGTAGTAATGTAACAGCAAAGATTGCAAAGTCTCCCATGCAGCGCATCTTTCTCTGACTCTCTGTAGCCATCAGAGGGCACTGTAAAGGCTGCAGTGACAAGGCAGACCGTTTTTCCCCATTGAAGATTGTTGTGTTTTGGATTTAGCCCATTTTGTTACAGAAAAAACAGCAGCATTGAAATCTGAAAAAACCTTTTTGTTAGTTCTTAATTGCAAGCTGCACTCTGCTGCAGTGAGACTATGCAGATTTCTCTCCCAGATGGCTGTACTTTCAGCCAGCCAACAGCTCAAGAGACAGACTCTCCACCCACACCCATGGCTTACTGCTACAGCAGACCTGACCTGGCAGTCCACACACACACACTCCATATATCAGTCAGAGATGCTCTATTAATGACTACTTTGTTAAGGTTAGGCGACCTTCATCATCATAGTTACAATAATAACCTTGTGGTTAAGGTCTGTACATGATCTGGTTATGATTTAAAGCTAGAGTGTGGGACTTTTACATATAAATGAATATCCGTTACATTCAAGCCCTGCCAAATGAGTTCACACAATGTTGATTAAGCCTATTGATTGGGTTTGCCAGAGTGGAAGCAACCCAGAGCCATGTAGGGAGCTCCGTTATTTGCCATTCATAGTGAATGCCTTTTTGGGCATTCCCCCGCAAGAACTGATGATGTGGCTCTTCATGGGAGGACAGTCTCCTGCCTAAATGTGTATAATGAATGTGTGCAAAATGCTAAAATAATGACATGGATGAATTTGTAAAACACCTGTTTCTGCAATAGTTTTAGTAAAGTCATCTGATTTGAGTTTATTTTAGTTAAGAGAAAAATTCAGTTTTGGGCAGCTGATTTCAGCACAACTGGAGTCAGTAGTATTTAGGTTTGTTGCTCAAGGTCACTTCACCAGGTACGGCTGTGACTTGAATCTGCCCTGTCCTTTTTGATTACCTGAACAATCATTAGGCTATCCTTGTGTAACATCCAAAGGGACCGTTATGATACAATATGTTCAATACCATGCCAGTGTTGCCAGTTATTATTAAGCCATTGATGAAGAAATATGATTTAAGATTTAAATATTTTACAGCTAATTTAATCATAGCTCAGGCTGTGGAGATTAAAATAACAAATTGGGCGTACAAGATTAAATTTATTTAAAAACATGTCTCATTTTAAACCAGCCAAATCAGACATTTTTGAACAATAACTACTTTGTTGTCATTGCCTATTCCAGTGTTATTGTTTCTGCCTTGATAGCCAACCTTTGTTTAAACTGACTCATGCTTTGTAGATACACTGTTGTGGGTGTGTTGATGTTTGACACAGAGCCAGGAATGAAGAGCCCAAATTAAATTTCATCAAGGGCCCCCAGTAGGCCTGGGGCTGCCCTGTTCAGCAGAGAGAGCAACCCTCCAATAACCGCTATAAAACACACATTTCTGCCCTCATAGACAAAATAGGATGAGAAATGCTTTCATATAAAGTACACAAGTGGTGGTTCAGTTTTATGCCCCTCTGTATTTTTGCCTGTTTCCCCACCATTAGACATTTTCCCCCTTTATTATCTTGTCCTCTCCCTCCCCTTGCCCCCTTGTGTTAACCTCGATCCTCATTTTTTATGGTATTCTAACATTTTACAGATACAGGCAGCTCATTACTGCTGATTTTTGTACTTGCTGTTTGATACAGATGTCTCTAACTGCAGTCAATGACATAGGCAATTAGGGCATTCATTAGTGATACAGTCTCTTTCTCTGCACACAGATTATCCAAGTCAACATCTGCGCGGACAAAGACTGAACAGAAACTTCACTTTTACAATGTAAAACTGTCTTCTGGTGCCTTATTGTTAGCAGCCTTGTTTTTTGTTCTTACAAGGATGTCTGGATTTGCACTGATAAGGTTGAGTAGAACAGTTAAAAAGCTGCTTGCTGAAGCCAGAAAGCCTCTTAAATAGGAAGCGCTCATAATTTGCCACTCTGGAAATATTAATACTATAATGCAGCACATCAATATCAGGGTGTAGGCTAAAGCAAGGATGAATGTGTTTAAGTATGACATAACAGAGCAAGAGAGGTGGATGGAGGGTAAAAGGAGTAGTTAAAATTCCTGTTGTCATAGCAGCGATTTGATGTAGTGCTCCTCTCTTGAATGTGATGGCTGCCAAAGTGTAGGGAAGAATGTTAAGATCCAGAGCACCACAAATTAACAGCTGAAAAGAGGGAGTGACAGAGTGTAGCCGTGACGGTGATGGAGCCCACAGTGCAGTACTGTGTAGCCAATAGCCGATCAATATGTCACACAGTCCTGTCCAGCTTCCTGTTGAAAGAGCCGGCCTACTCTCTTCGGCTCTCCTTCAGACCTGACTGAGTCTTTGTGTTATCCAGTACTGAATGCTAATTCGTCCACTGTGCCAGGGGCCCATGTGCACACTCTTAACAGGCTCTAAAAAGCTGCTTAGGACGTCACAGAACACTGCGCTCCATTTTTTTCTCTTCTAACCTCATTGATGCTAATTTGGAGTGTTTTTAGTCCTTTGTGCAACAAAATCTACATAATTAATCAACTTTAATGCATCTTTGGGGTTTTGTGCAGGATTTGTGACAAGTATGGATAATTCAACTCGCTCAGTAAACTGCAAAGGATGAAGACTGCCCTTCTCCTTGTCATAGAACTGGTCGGTCATCTGGGACGGAGGTTTGATGGATGGACCTTGAGAGGGCAGCTTCACAGAACTGCTGACGTATACAGCAACTTCATTAATGTAAAGCTCTGTCTATATTTGGAAGCTCTGTAACAATTGGGTATATTTTTCTTTTCTTCTTCTATTTTCCTTTTCCTTTATACAGCATATTTATTGGTCATTATTGTTCAAAGAATAATGTCCAGGATGTTATTAGTTTTTATTTAAAAGCCGACCAACACTGTATAAAGAAATCAATCATACAAAACCTTGTGAAAACTCTGTCTTTTTAAAATGCCATTTGCAGTGCAATCACTGTAGTTTAACAGTTTGTTTTTCACTTACTTAGAGCAACTCTGGTGCATAATCAGCAGCTCATTTGTATGTTCCCCCTTTTTTCACTTTCTATTATTGGAATATTATTTTCAGTGTTGCAAGAGGACCTCCTTTATTGTAAACGGTGGTGGTGGTGAGTCATCCTGCAATAGGAAACTAGGAAAACATTATGGTTGTGCGGCGACAAAAAATAATAATAAACTTTATTTATACAGCTCTTGTCAAAAACAAAGTTACAAAGTGCATTACCTGAATTAAAACATTTCAGGAATGAGGCAAATAAAATAATACAGCGATACAGTTACAATAAAGGGATGTTTTTGGTGAAAGTAGGTAAAAACTGAAATCATTAAGCCTTAATCATATAAATCACAGTATATATTATACAGAGATTGTTTTGTGTGTCAGTGTAAGATTAGTTAACTATTAAGTCTGCTGCAGAATATTATGACAAGTCTTTAGTGTCTCTCCTGAAGACTCTTTCAGATCCACAACTTATTTTAAAATAACAAGCTGAAGCAAACCGAGAGACTTTGAAAGCCGCCCTCCTTCAACATACGTACAGATTGATTCTCTCAATAATGCATCCAGGATCAAATAATATGCTTAGGTTGTTTATAAATGGTATTAGCACATAAAGTTTTTCCAAATCGCCTAACAGCTGCTGTTTGCTTGCCTCTTAGAGAAAGGTTCATGGGGGTAGGAAATGCCAATAAATAAAAACCAAGACCTTTTTACCCGTGGCTTAGTACAAGAGCGGGCAATGCCAAGCAGCATTCGAATGAGCAGCATTCGAATGCCTTCCGTCGTTTGCTGTGGTGTGTGCCGTTGCAGAAGCCCTTAGTTAAGTGAGAGGAAAAGTTGTCTGGAATTCCCCGCCGTGAGAGCAGAATAAACCGGCAGCAATGTGATTCACTTGCAGTCTTACATTGTAGCATTTTAAAAAGCTAACATCCCAACATGGCTCTGCTGTCTGTTTTGGATTCCTGGCGGACTGATCACATTTAATGTTAATGTTACTCTGCAGCGCCAACCATTCACTGATGGAGAAACTCACCCACACAGCGACGAACGCGGACTGACGCACATTCAACACCCAGCCTGAAAAAAACAGAAAAACAAAAGGTATAAAAAGTTGGTCTCTTCACAGCCTCTCAGTGTGGCTGACTCATTGATGCCACGTCTGACTTGGGTCGTTTGTCACGAGGTGCAGCAGCCGGGGCTGTGGGGCTCCTGATCACATAAAACAGACTTATAGCACCCCCAATAACATTGGATTACTGCAGTGTGTGCCAGAGTACAGTCAACAATACCTCTGAGGGATCCTCTGAGAGGTACTGAGGGAAGAAGGGTGGAAACAAAACCTAGATGCTGTCAGGGATGAGGAGAGATAAAAAACAGATTAGCGGAAAATATAGAAGAGGGACAAAGTCATTGAGAGAATTGGATACAGGAAACAAAAGAGGCAAGTGCTGACATAGAGAGTCCTCGGCTTAAGAGCATAGCAGAGTGTAAAGGGTCATACCCAAGGCAATAATAATGCTGTTTTGTGTGTGTGTGGATAGTTGGGTTTATGTGTGAAATTCTCAGTGAAGGTTGTTCAAGGTTACTGATGTTCATTCTCGTGGTCTGCCTCCAGCTGAGGGTCAAAGGAGGGCAAACCTCCAGAGACACTTTTTGAGTTTCTTCTGATTACGTGTGCTGCCTTCCCTTTGTGTCAGCTCACCCAGGGATGGATGGAGCTACAGCATTTCTACACCGTTTTCATATTCTCACATCGTCAACTACCCGGGTGCAGACTGAAGGTCAGGCGTTTTTATTACTATTGCAGAGAATAATACAACACAAAGGTGGAAGTTTTTGTTTTGCGACTTCTTACATCACATAAAAAAGTAGTTCAAACTATTTGGCTTTATCATTTGTCTCAGCACAGCCCACTCTGTCTCCACGACTCACATCCATTGTGAGTGTGTCAGAGAGATTACCTAAACGATACTCAAGTGTCCTTAAATGAGGCAATCTGGACAGCCCTGGCTATCCATTACTGTTAGCGTCATGATTAGCTCGAAGCCATTTACTCAGCAAATCCATCCAGCCTCTCTTGGCTCGCTAAACTCTCTTTCCCCTTGCACTTCTGTCAAGCTCTTCATCCATTTTGTCAGTGTCTACGTTTTCTAAGACCACTTCTTATCAGCGCAACGTTTTCTTCTGGCTTCCTCTTATCTGCATCGTAGTTTGGCCCTGCAGGGTAGAGAGTTGTCCTGTGCGGCCAAGGCGGGGTATAATGAGACAGGTGCTTCTTCCTTAGCCACCCTGTCACACAGAGATACTAACGTTGTCCCTCTTACACCAACTCTGTATCTCCGTGTGGTAGGGCTGCATCTAGGGGCGGCTGTGGCTTGGTGGCAGAGCAGGTCGTCTACCAATCGGAAGGTCGGCGGTTCGATCCCGGCTTCCCCCAGCCATGCGTCGAAGTATCCTTGAGCAAGATGCTGAACCCCGAGCTGCTCCCGAAGCTGCGTCTTCGGTGTGTGAGTGTGTGCGGATGATTAGTTTAATTAGTACTGATGGGCAGTTAGCTCCTGCCATCGGTGTATGAATGTGTGTGTCTGGGTAAATGTGATCTGTAGTGTGAAAGCGCTTTGAGTAGTCGGACGACTAGAAAGGCGCTATACAAGTACAGTCCATTTACATCTAACGATTATTTTTACCGATTAATCTAATGAATATTATCTATTTTCCACACATACACCTACACCTCAAGCGGATGACATCAGCACCAACAGGTGCACTTACACGCTTTTACTAAACCACGGCATAAGTAGGCTTACATAAACAGGAGACTCTCTCTCTGTGTGTTTCTCTGCAGAGCATAGGTGGATGCAACTGTCAGTAGACCGCAGGACACGTAGGGTCCAGCCATACTTCATTGTGACTAGCCGACACGCACAGTCTCTCTCCCTCTCTCTCCCTCACACTCCCTGTCTGTCTCATCTCAGGATGCCCCAGTTGAAGGGAGTAGCTTTGAGGTTGTTGAACCGGAACAAGGCAACATTAATTAGCTGCAGAGTGAGAGCAATTCTAGGCAGTAGGCTGATCTCCGCTTACTCAGCCCATAGCTAGACACCAATCACCCTCACCCACTCCCTAGCTTTGCCTCCTTTGACCACTCTACAGACTCTGCCTTCACTCTGTCACCACTATCTGGATTTAAGATCTTGTCCCACTGGCAGTTTAGTCGGAATCTTGGACTGGTATGTCTAAAAAGCGTGGATATTTTTGATTAGATAGATTTGGATTTTATATGGCATTCTGGTATTTAGTGTTGGGTAATATTATGAGCGGGACTGCTTTATGGCAATATTGGACCTTTTAGATACTGGAGTTTTGCATAAATGTGATGGGACACCTTTATTTGTAGGGTATTAATTTCACTGAATTATCCCCATCTGGTTATTTTATCCATAGACAGATTCTCAGTTGTTTTTCCAGAAATATTACTTCTGTATATGTCATTATCTCAATCTGAAAAATACAACATACATGAATTTTATTCATACAGTTCAGCCGTGCTCACTGGTTCCTGGACCTGCGACCTGCACTGGACCTGCTTATGTCACAAAAGTGTCAATTGTTTTCTGTTGTATACACCAGCAAATTGATGAAGAAAGTATTGGGAAACATGGAGTGGGGTGACCAGTTGGGTTCGGAGGACAGGCAACATTTTAACTCAGATTCAGACTTAAACAAACAAACCAAGTGTGAAAATTCCCTTAAGTTTGTGCATTGAACAATTCAGGGTGACCCACTGAGTAGCTTTTCTCCTGAGTAGTCACCACCTACAGCTACAATCCTGTAGAAATAGGTGTACATACTGTAGATACATTCAAGTACCATATAGCTTTAGAGGACACAGGTTTGCCTCTGTATCCTCATCCTCATACAATAAAAATGGTACAGCATCTTCCAGGACAAAAACACTACGAGGCAGAGAGGAAATGTAAAAGGAAAAGGTGTCAAGCAGAGGCAAGATGGTGGAGAAGAAAACAAGTGGAGAGAGATAGAAATGGAAAGATGCAGGACTGTGATAAGCGATGCTGTGGTTAAGAGCTGAGACATAGTAAGCATGGGGAGGAAGGCGGGTGGGACAGAGGGAGGGAGAAAGGGAGGTGGAGGGACGATGAAAAGGGCGGAGAGCTGAATTAACATCGGGATGATTGAGTGTGATGGAGAGAGGCGGAGACACAGCCTGTTTTCCAGATGCCTCGCTCTAAAGATAAAGGAAACGAAGGAGCATTGGTCCTCTCCAGGGAAATGCTCAGAGGAAGGAGAAGAGGAAGTAGGGACTAGGAAGAGGGGGCAAGTAGAGTTCTCTGGTAATACAAGTAGCAAAGAGCTGGACTGGGTGTTAAACAGCTGCATAGAGATGGACAATATATTGTACCCTTTGTTCCATAACCAATTATGGCCTGTAATGGCCAAATCATTTATTTGCTGATAGAGCATAATTGCATGTCAGAAGGTTTGACTAGTGGTAACTGAGCTAATAAATCTCAGACGATTTACAGCAACCACACAAGAATGCGTACACGCAGCCACACATAGTCACAGTGCATCATTTAGTGTACACAAAAAGAAGGGAGTGTTATCCTATCTGCTTGCTGAATCACAATTCCCTCTGTCCTGGAACATTAAGTAAACCAGCAGAGATGCTAATGCAATTATGGTGCGCTTGCTCTGTACACAAATCAGAATAATTAAAAGGTCAAAGAGGACAAAGTAAGCCATTAATATCTCATCTGTATGTATTTGTAGGTGCTAAATTGCCTGGTGGGAAGAGAGTTGTTTTTCAAAGGTAGAGGATACGGTTTTTGTCTGCTTGTTTTCTACTTGTCCTTGTGAGGCATAAACTCACTGTTTTAGCTTAACACACATTCTATGTGTCACTTATCCACACAGGCACAAACATAACGCACTCAACACATACATACATGTGCACTAGGGGTGTAATGGTGCCTGTATTCGTCCTGGTACGTGTATTTGCCGGTGCAGGACGTTCAGTTCGGTATGTGACTTACTCGATGCGTCCTCTGACCCAAACAATTATTGTCAAAATTGTTTACTTATGTCGACTACTCGCACGTGCAGAACAGAAATTCTAGCGCTGTTGTTGTTGAGTTGTAGTCTATCACCAAGATTAGTGATCCTCATGAAGTGTCACTGCATCCGAATGGCAAACACAAATGAGCAAGGAGGGCTGGAGGATCCTCCCATGACGTTTGGATCCACTGTATGGGAGCATTACGGGTTCCCGATTAGTTACAGCGTAAATGGGCAACTTTTAGTGTTTAAACTCTACGCTGAAATTGTCCCAACTGAAGTCAGGTATGTCTGTGGAAACACTTCAAACATGTAATTTGCATGTTTGAGTGTGTTGATTAGCAGAAACCGACTGGAAGGGGAGTTTTTCCCCACAGCCTCTCACTGCACATTCAGACCGTGCCAAATCAATAACTGCTATAGGAGTGTTCATTGCTGCAGATATGCAGCCATACTCAGTCATAGAGAATACAAAATTTAAGCATATGCTCAGAGTGCTTGAGCCCCGCTATAGTGTGCATTTTAGTCTGTTGCTCTGTATAAACCAGCGCAAGCTGCAGTTGTTCAGGAATTATCAACAGGACAGAGTCTTATAGTGGAGTATTATTGAATTTTGTGTTATTTATTTTCATAAATTTGTTCTCATTGACAGTATGCCAGCATTTGAGTGCATTAACTGTTAACGGGAGAATTATGGCCAATGAGCCACTGAATGTTTGAAAATAAATGACAAAAATGTTATTTTTTGGTTTTCCCTGCTTTATCAAAAATGTACCGAGCTGTTACCTCAAACCCGAGGTACATACCAAACCATGAATTTTGTGTACCGTTACAACCCTAATGTGCACAGGCTGATATGGAGTAAGTACTTAAAAGGGTGTGTGTGCGTCTGCATGCATGTGAACTCTGAGGGGAGTAAAGCTGCGTGTTCAGCAGTTGTCAAGCCCTATGTGGCCATTGTTAACCTTGCACTGCTCAGCAGGTGTAGCTCTGCATAGTGCAACATATCTGTGGGTGTTTTCCGCTGTTCTTCAGTCTATTGTGCAGTGAAAGTGGTGGGTGGGCCTTCGTCTCACAGTTGCACACGCTCAGTTAGATTGCAGCTAATGAATGAAAAAGTGCCTTGTAGTTGTTCAGAAGAGGTGAAGTGAGTTCTTAGAAGTTTTGAGTGATCCTCTTTATCATGTTTTAATGAACTTACAGCTGGCATCCACTCCACATTAATGTAACGCTATGGAGCAATGGGTCCCTGT
>CM022470.1:7042715-7075215 GCA_011952105.1 Coreoperca whiteheadi | reverse complement strand
TTGTAGCCAGTCAGTTTTAGTTCATTTGATTTCTATTGTTGCTTCTTCGGCTGCCACACTGATTCATATTTGCGAGATTGAAAATGTTTTTGTTGTTGTTGAAGCTTATTTGGATTTACTGTTTAGCTTCTCTGTGAGGGCTCCTGCTATCCCTTATATATCAAACACATTTGATACCAAGGAAATGTCAGCATAAAGCCCTCAATCTTCTCAGTGTTGCCCCTCCCTTTTCAAACTATGCTTAATTTTCATTTCCCTGTCCCTCTGCTGTCTGCTCATATTAAGTAACGGTGTCTGATTGGG
Organism: Coreoperca whiteheadi; assembly: GCA_011952105.1. Lineage (NCBI taxonomy): Eukaryota > Metazoa > Chordata > Actinopteri > Centrarchiformes > Sinipercidae > Coreoperca > Coreoperca whiteheadi. The sequence continues at coordinate 7,074,912 of CM022470.1, read as the reverse complement.
GGGAACTAGCTGGATGATGTTAGCAGGACAGCTGGGCCAGATAGACTGGTTATTCTTCATAATTATACCACTCTAATGACCTCAGTGACAGCATGTGTGTGTTAGTGTGTTGTCAGGTGACCACGATGCTCACAGAGCAACACTGACAAGCATCTGGGATAGATATTACTTCATGATAACCTCGAACAAAGAGGACTGTGGTGAGATGCTAACACACCGTCTTCACACTCCGACACAGCGATATGACAGTAATGGGTGTGTGTATGGGTGTTTCTTTTTGTGTGTGCCTGTGTGTTGGAGTTCTCATTAGCTCCCAGGGTTTTGAGTCAATAGAGGCCAACACCTCTCCACCCCTCTTTTGTCTTCCCCTTTACAGCACTGAATCACAAATTAGGATGTGCACGAATGTGTGTGTGCTGTGTGTATACGTGTGCATCTGTGTGTGTATATATATTTCAAATGTGCATGTGTCAGTGTATATGAAGCCTGTGCAGTGATCCTTGATGTACTACTTGGCCTTCTCTGTCTCTTGTATTGTTGCTTCTCTAAAAGAAACTTTTCCCCCTGTTAATTAGTCAAGGGAACCTCCAGAGTTGAATCCATTTTTTATTCATCATGCCCTCGGTGCGATCCCATCACTGAATAGGGACTTAATGTGTGTGCGTGCGCCTCTGTGTGCATTTAGAATCAATGCCAGGAGGATGCAGGGTTCACAGAGTCAGACCATCTAACACACACACATGCACACATGCACACTCAGAGGTTACACTTTTAGTAAAGCAGCAGCTTCAGAGATTAAAACAAGGTGAACTCTCCCTGCATAAATGACTTTCCTCATCCGCCTCTTCTAAACACACCTACACTCTGTTGTCTTCATAAAATGAGTTTAAAGGATTTAACACAGCTAGAGAATAAGCAGTGGGCAGAGAAAAGTGAGCAGCTGACACTTGTGTTTGTGCTGGGATTTCTCATGTGTGTGGACTAGATGCTTGTATGCTCTGTGATGGATCATAGACAATAGTCAATGTAGTCTTTAAAATGTAGTCTTTAAAGATGTCTTCATATTGCTTGTTTTGCCTGACCAACACTGAGAAAAGCAACAATTTTTGACATTGCATAAGCAGGAAAAAGTGAATGGTTGAGATTTTTCCTTTTGATAAACGATTAATTGATTATCAAAAATGCTTACATTTTGAGCACCTTAATTATTTCAGCACTAGTAAACTGCTTAAGATAACCTCTCAACACATGCTGTACAAATAAGATAAAATTCTCTACCAAGCCTAACTGATTGTTATTTGTGTGATAACAAGTAAACTTCAAAAGATGCATCTTTGCACCGGCCTCGCTCTGCCCCACTTGAAAGATCGGCCCTGTTTGTCACTACCATGGAGAAGAGAAGCGAGATGTGAGGGTGAAATTGGTCGTGAAGAGACAGGAGAGAGGAGATGATGAAGGGCTGTGGCAGTATTTCTGAGAGTTCCATCTTACCCTCAAAGTGATGTTTCTCTCTCTGATATATTTTCATTTTCCTGTGCAGTCACATTGACACGACACGAACAGTCGACCTCTGGCATTAGTTCTCTGTGGGGATGTGTTCTCACCACACAAGGGTTCAGGCTATATTTATGAATCTATCAGCAACAGAAATTTTCTTTTACTTCCACTGCCACACTTGGAGATGTTCTAATGCATGGTGTTCTTATTAGTGCATGTGCCGCACACATGATCACATCAGCAACATCATTAGGTTTTTAATGATAATGTAAATTAACACTGTCCTGTAGAATTGTAATGTTGTTATGGTAACACCAACATGATACTTCATTGATCTCTATCAGGACGCTCTCTTCTTTTGCCCTTCGTCCACGAGGAGACCAGAGGTCAGTGTTTGTTACAGAGCAACATGAATGAAGCTGCTAGTGACTGTCTTGCTCATAGAAAATTCACCAAGTTGAATATTTGCCAATAATGGGGTTTGAACCCAGGTTCTCTAGGCCTTCGACTCACTGTTTCACTCTTCTGTCCAAGAAAACTTTCTGTCCATGAACCCACAGAAGGACTTGTTTGCTGTAAGATGCTAATAATTATGCCACATAAAATCAATAACATTTAAATCTCAATGTCTAGTGTCTAAAACACCTCAAAGCAAAAGTGCACTGTGCCATGACTTGCTGTCAGTCAGCAGGATTTTTGCAGCCTAACAAGTTACTCTTGTTATAATAATGGTTGCATATAACATTATTATTTCTGTCACTGGAGTTTTAATGTATTGAAAATTGTAAATGTTTTTCTGTATCGATTATGCCACTTACCAGGAGAAATCGGATATCACTAAACTAGGTGGCAGTGAGGACTGAGGGGACCAGACAGAATCATTAAATCAGTCATTAGTAATGATCAGTCAGTTTAAAGCAGCTTGGGGTTAGCTATTTACTGCTTCAGGTCATGATTGAGCGTGGCTCTGAGCCTCCTTCATTCATTCCCTGGGCTCAGTGACTGCTTTATGTCCCGATGATCCAGTGTGGTGGGGCCAAAGGGCCTGGCTGAGGGTCAACGGGGAAGGGCACCTGGGGGGCATCGGTTTTGGAGGATCCGTGCTGATGCTTAGAGAGACTGGATTTGTGGAGCTTAAAATAGTTTGTGTCCGGCAGGAGATGGTGGTAGGGGGGTGACATGAGGGCAAAGCTGCAGCTAGAGGTGCCATCTATAGACAGAGAAAATTGAGCATTTGTGCACATCTGCTCCAACTGGCCAGAGGGTGAGAGGAACAGCAGGTCAGAAATGAAATATAACCAGATGGCAGCTGGAGATGAGAGTGGTTAGAGTGTTTCTTTCTAATTAAAGGCAGTGAGAGTGTTGCATTTTTTAAGGAAGGAAGGGATGCAAATAAGAGCAGAACAAGTATAAGAGAGACAAAGAAGTTGGGGGAACATGCCGTGAGTGACTGACAGGCTTTTAAGCTAGAACTGGAAATATCTCAAAAGCGTCTAGCGAAGCATGAAGAGCTCTGCAGTCAGAACTCGGAGAGAAAGTGAAAAGGCGGCCAAAAAGAAGCCGGGACAGTAAGACACAATGGAGGGAGGTTTTGCTTTTGAAAATGTACAAACAGCCGTGTTTTTCAAAGGATAACTCAAGGTCATTTTGGTGTAAGTGTCAGGTGCGCATAATGGAAGAGTCAGGACAGATACAAACAGGCTGGAGCGAGAGAGACAGTAGATGGGGGCTGCTGACTGATAAAATAGTGTGCTTGCTTTTGGGAGATTCGTCTGTTTGTCAATCCGTCCGTCTTCCAGGAGTTCTCCGGTGAGATTAATGTCCTGCCATCAAATCCTAGACTCCCTCCTGTCAAACACACGCTCCAAAGCCTATCTATAACCAGACGCCCCCTCACAAACACTAATGAGTCTCTGGGTGACAAATGGATTTGGAGGACACCTCGCACACCCCGGCTTCCTCCGCACTGCTCGCAGCCCCTGGCCCCAGTGCCCACTTCTTTCTTCATTTTTTCCCCCCCTCACCCCATTTGCCTGTGTCCAAACATCCTCCTGTCCCACTTCTTCCTGGTCTTCCTCCAGTTTTCACTTGGTTTTCAACACTCACCTTAAACCATCAATTTGTCTCCTCTCCACCAACCTCTTTCTGCCAGCCTCTGTATTCTGTCTGTTGCTTTCTAAGTGTCATCCACCTCTATTCTTAGCCTCTCTCTTTCAGTAGCTGCCTTTGTCTCCCGCTCTGTCTATCTCAATCTCTCACCGTCTCTCAGCTAGTTGTGAGTCAGTGCTAGTGCTTACTGGATTAGCCATGGGCTGCTCTGCCAAGTGCTCTGAGGCTCTGGGGCAGAACACTTAACAATTGTCAAAACTGAGTTTCATTCAGCCAGCAGGTGGCAAGAAGAAAGGGGAAGAAATATCACTTAAACAGAGACATTTCTTGATGTCTACATTTATATTAAATGGTGCTTTATTCTCAGTTGTTAAAGAGCTATAGGCCCCCACAAGAGTCCTGCTTTAGCTCCAAAGGCTAGCCAGTCTGTGTCTCTGTGTCCAGAGAGGCAGCTTTCCCAAGGATGTGATTGGCAACATGAAGATTGAAGGAAAACATCCAATCAGATTGCCCTAGGACTCATCATAAATGCCATTTTAACTTTGGTAAATGTTACTTGGTGCTCTGATTATCACTGTCTAGGAAATGTTAGCAAGTTTGCATCAAAGCCCCTCAGCTATTGATCCCATCATGCAAACGTATGTAACAAAAAATATACTAGCAGGAACATTGTGGGAGAGAGTCATGATCGTAGCATTTAGAGATCAAAACTGATACATCACTTACTGCATTTTGATCAAACCTTTCTTGATGTTTGAATGCTTTCATGGGTTTCCTGTAAAGCCAAAACAACCAAGGGAAAGCAAAAGTGTGTGTTAAATGTTTTTCTCATTTCCTGACAACATCCCTAAAGTCAAAAACAAAGCAAAGTAACCAAATTGCCGGAGGATACGTTTGAACTTCTCTCTTTTTGGGGTTTGATTTATTTTTACTTCTGTAGTTGAAGAAACGTTTTGAAGTGGTGCTAGCAACATTTGCTAATCCTTGTCCTGCTTTGGTAAGCCATTTGGGAGTGAGCTGAGACATCGAGGTTAGTCTGGAAGGGGACAGAAACTTTCAAAGCTGTTTTTCTAACTTTCATCAAGTAAAACTGCAATTTAAAGCAAAAATGTCTTCTTCTTTTTTTTTAAGATTTAAGATGTTTTTCTGAAAGAGACAGGAAAAGTAGGAGAGAGAGAGAGGGGGGGGTGACATGCAGCAAGGGGCCGGAGGCTGGATTTGAACCTGGGCCGCTGGGGTAAGGACTCAGCCTTGTACATGGCTGATTCATGGCAAAATCCTCTTATGATATGATATGATTGATTTCATTTTCCTCTCAACACATTCGTTTTCATTTAACTTGACCAAGCCTGACCTGCGGTTTGTACCTCTCCTCTGTGGGCGGAACAGAGCGTACGCTGTTTGGTTGTTGTCTATAACACCAGGCTTGTCAGGGGGTTGTCTTTGCTGTTTTTGTTTGTTGCAGTGGGCACTGTGTTGTGTTGGCAGTGACAGCTTGTTAACGTCTAACTCGTCATCTCCTCCTCCTTTTTCGTGCCAACTGGCTGCTCTTCCCTGCTCACCTACAGTACATCACCATAGAAACCCACGCATCCATCTGTACGGCTGCCCCTTCATCCCTCTGCACAGCAACCCAAATAAGATGCTCAAAACACATGCAGCACCGGTGGAGACAAGAGATAGACTGGGAAAGAGGCTTGAAAGGGAGGAGGAGGAGGAGGAGGAGGAGGAGAAGAAGGCAGTGTTGGTTTTAAGCAGACGAAGAGTGAGCTGATACCCTTGCTGCGTGTGCACAAAGATCAATAGCTGTTTGATGAGTGAATGGAGACCTGCATCGAAACATACACACACACATGATGTGGCATACATTACTGCATGGCCATTTGAGTCTGGACTACTGTGGTGTATAGAACGACAGTCAGTGATACACACAAGAGGCAGAGAAGTGCTGCATTAACAGGATGTACAAATGGAACGTATTCCTTTGAGTCAGGTAGGGTCAAGGTTATACAATGACACAGTACATAAGACATTTCCAAAAGCACAACGACCTGGAATAATGGTGGAGAATGCAGAAAATGCAGCGTGCAATTATCGTAGCACAATACTGTAAGTGAAACTGAATAAAATCAATACTAGCTACAGAAGAAGCAATTATTTATCATGGGCAATGTGTTCCAGAGGCCCTCCGAACAAGCTACTAGCAGCAACAAAACACTTCAAACTTGAAATACTTGACTTGAAATCGAGCAAAGCCTTTTGTTGTTTTTTCAGCCACTCAAGAAAAAATGTAGACATGCAAAAACTGCAATGTCCACAGCGATCATGAAACTTTGTGTTATCACACCATTCTGAATTTTTTAGTTATTAATTGTCTCATTCATACAAGTTCAAGTTCAAGTTCCGTTTATTCATAGAGCGCTTGTAAAACAGCCACATGACTGACCAAAGTGCTGTACAATGAGTCATAATAAGAGAGAAGAAAAGAGATAAAAACAAGAAAAATAAGAGAGGAAAAAAGACAATGTATATATGAAACAGTAGATAGCTGAAAATACAATAAAACAGAGTAAAACAAAACTAAAACTAACAAGACCAGCCTAAACAACAATTTTTAATGAAAAGCTATAGAAAACAAGTGCGTTTTTAAAAGAGACTTAAAAGTGTCAGGGACGGGGCTAACCTAATTTCTAAAGGTAGATTGTCCCACAGCCGAAGTCCAGATTGTTCCAGCTACAAGTGCCCAAGTCTTTGTTTTTGATGTGGATATGACTGGAATGATTTAAACCACAGATGGTCTTACTCAGGTAAAGATGAAGAAGTCAACACACCATCTCCTGGGTAGATCACCTGCCACATATACACCAGGACAATATTCCCAGTCTGTATCGCTGTGTGTGATCACAAAATATTACATGAATGTTATACTCTATACTCTATACTTTGGCAAATAAATCAGCAAATTGCGTGTATATGCATAATAGACAGTGTCTGTTATGCCAAAAAGTAAACACATAGAGTGTCAAGATGTTACAGTGTCCTTAAACTTTGAACATTCCAGGATACATGTCCCAAGTCCCAGTTTCCACCATAGACAGCCACAGATGAGATGTGAGCCCAACACATCCAGCTCACTCCAATAACATGATGTCAATAAGATTAGAGAAGTGGCCAAATAAGTCTCTAATCGTTCTGAAATTGTCTCATATCAGATGACTCATTTGGGCTAATTAGGAGAAGATGCCGTGACGTTTCATCATTAACTGCCTATTCAATACAGGTGTGTTCTTTTCTCCACCTGGAGCTAAGGCCCGAAGTGGACGTCTGTTTATGGACATCCAAAAAGGAAGACTGCGTAGCGTTCAGAGCAGACTAAAACCTCTACACTGCAGAGCCCACTTTGTGTTCTTCTCCGTGGACTGGTGAAACAAGCATTTACTCTAATACCCCACTAGGGACTGCTATGTGCCAGTTATTTCCACCCTCGTTCTGGGATCATTAGAGACATGACAACCCCCCCCAAACAGGCTGGAATACTTGATATGGGATTTCACGTCTGATGTGTGTCACAGTTTTCACTTTTTGTGACTTCAAATATAGATGACGTTTTTGTGTTGTGACACTGTTTCAGCATGTGTATTTTCTGATCTAACTGTCTAACTCTTAGATCAGGGTTCACTGTTAAACCAAAAGAAAGTGATTTCAAAACGTGATGAAAGAGGGGAGTTTAATTTTGATTCTGTTCACTTCACAGCCCTCTACTGTAAAAGCTATTTCCTGCAAGGCAGCCTTAGGAAAATCCACCAGCTACCTCCTATCCTCTGATTCCCCGTTTGTCTGATTTTCCTTTTTCTGATGCCAGTTGACAGAGAGCAGTTTGTACTGTGACACGTGACCATCAGCATCATAACACAGATCTGTGCCATGTTGACTCGACAACTTGTAATCTTAGCTGCCCTGCTTGTGCTACATCTGTCACTGGCTGTGTCTCTCACCATCCTGCTTGTGCAACCTTACACTGTATGCTTGTCGGACAAATGTGTGTGTGTATGCGTGCGTGTGTGGGTGGGGGCTAGCTAGCTGCAGACAGGTTTGGGGAACAGCTGACCTGTTGCCATGGCGACGATCTGCAGCGACAGCTGCTGTCAGACTCATCTCAGCTAATGACTGGCTGTTTTGATTGATCCTTTTTTATTTCTTTTCAGTTTCTTGATGGTAATTTTTTTGCCTCTTGCCTTTTTCTGAGTTCTGGCAGTGGCATTCCAATTAAACTGTCAGGGTAATTCCCTTCCTTTTATTCTTATTATTTGAATAAAATCAGCACTTTTGTGAGTTTGCGTGTCTCCCCCACCAGGTAGCAGACAAGAGAGACTAATCGAATGAACCCAGCTTCTTTTCCAAGGGTCAAAAAACACTGTACTGATAAGGACAATTGTGCTAAAGGAGTGGTGTTCTTCTAGAAGTTCAGGCTTGTTCTGAGATTATTAAGGTCACTCATTATCTTGTGTTTTCACAAAGCATCATCCCAATTTGTGCTCTTCATTTTAACCTTTGCCTCTCTTCCTCAGGTCCTCGTGTTTGGCCTTGTTTCGGTGTTTTAAGTGCTAATCACTTGGAGCCCAGGTATCTCTGCACACTTGTCACCACCAAACACACCACCAAAAGAGTCTGTAAGCCTTTTCAGTGGTAAAATTGATGGCAACAAGTCAGGCATAAAGCCGCCTACTGTCTATTTGGGTGTTTTAAAAGTCAAATATTGAGGCTAGTGCTTAAATTAAATATCATAGCAAGTACAATGACACTTGCAAATGTTATAAACCCATTAAATTATAATGCTGCTGAGTGAAATGCAGCCAAAGCCTGTGCCAGCCTTGCTTTTGTCACAGCAGCAGATGAACTCCAAACTAATTTTTCTCAGTTTCACTGCCACAGTCGCGTCTGTTTGGCTCGTGGAGCTGAATACGTCCTCTCTTTAACATTCCCCTTGTCTTTCGGCACCTCTCCATCGCTCCTGCCTACATCTGTTCTGGTAAGCCATTTAATCAGCTGATGTAAGTGATGAATGAATTTCAGTATGTAATGTAATTCACCACTTTGATTGATAACCCATGGCCACAGCCTAACTAATCTGACAACAGATGTGTTCCTGTGGGAGAGTGCTTGTTAGGGTTAGCCCGTTGGCTCTGTCTGGAATGAGAATGGCAGTCTGCTAATACTACAAGAGGCTTGGCAGCAGGTCTGCCGGGAGTGGAGGCAACAAACTACATGTCAGAGCCAGCTCAGTAATCCTGCCCCATAAAAGAAGTAACCTTAACAGTGCTGTTCCACCAGCAGCTGAGATCCCCTTATTTAACCAGCAGCGATGACAAGATTTACTGCAAATTACACATCATTACACGATCATTAGGAAACCTTAGGCTCCCAATCTTAGCAGCACAAATCGGGTTTTGGCTTTCACTCCACCGAAATGATATTAGAATAATAATAATCTTGTTTTGGTGCTTAAGTGTTTTATTAGATACAGGAACATAAACAAAAAAACAGTAGATGCCGTTTGCAATTACCTTGCATTTCTACTGGAATACTGTGTTTGTCTCTTTGGCAGTGGAACCTGCCAATTAATAGGGGTTAATTCAATTATATATAAATAATAGCCAAAACTGAGTAAGGTCTTTAGAGTTGGCAGTCAGCCTCTAAAAATTAAGATCATTGCCATCATTGTTTGATCTCGCAGATGTGATAAGCTCACAGTTGTATTTGTATCATAACAATTGTTTTGTCTGTGCCAGCTTCAGTGGGATCTCCTTTTCACAGCTCTTGATACGCTGATACTTAATATTATATTAAGTCTGGTCATTGCAGCAAAATAAGATGATTTCTTTCCCCCACTGGAAGAAACACAGTTAACGGTTCCAACCTGAACACAAGCCTTGATGTTCTATGTTACGTCTCTTTTATTTTACACCTCCTCTCGTTATGTACTTGAACTTGAAAGTTTTGAAAGGTTATTGCAGTACCTTCAAAAAGCCATCCTAGTTCTCACTCTCCTCCTACATAGAGTTTGGATGTTTTGACACCGCTGGTTTTCTACCGACAGTCTTGGCAACATGTCTGCAGAAGCCTGTTGTTTAATCAGCCTGAAGCTGTCAGTGTGTTGGCCTCACGTTGGACACATTAAGAGGTTCTGACCTGACCAGAGCCAGCTTAATGAACCAGCAGTCGGTGACGTACAGCAGCAAGAAATACTGTCTTACTGTATGTAAATAGATATATATATAAGTATGTGTTCTTTGCTCAAGCATTCCTGTATGTAATTACTTTTTACATTTACGTTTAGTCATTTAGCAGACACTTACATATGAGGAAGACAATGGAAGCAATATAACAACACAAGGTAACAAAAAGCATAAGTGCATCAAAAAACGAGTCTGATTAAAGCCTAGCACAGTATACAAAGCTAAGGATAGGAAGGGGTTGTTTTTTTTGTTGTTTTTTTTGAGCAGAGGTAGAAAGGAAGAAGAGTTAGTGATTGTCAGTTAGGTGTTGATGGAACAGATGCGTTTTCAAGTGCTTTTTAAAGGTGGCTACAGAATCTGCTGATCTTGTAGAAGCAGGCGGATCCTTCCACCAATGTGGAACGGATCCAGAGAAGGTGCGCGAGAGTGATTTTATTCCTTTTTGGCATGGTACCACCAGACGTTGTTCGTTTGCAGAGCGCAGGGACCTGGCAGGAGCATAGGTCTGTATGAACAAGCAAAGATATGTTGGTGCAGAACCAGTGGTTTTTCTTTTGTTTCATTAGTAAAACCGATATTTTTACTATATTAATATTTCAAAATTATTTATTTAACCTTTATGTATACAGTGCAGGTTGGCTGAGCATACGGCTCTTTTACAGCAACTCAGTGAAAGCAGTCACAAGCATGTAGAGAGCGATTATTGAGAATGTTACGGAGAAGCTTTGCAGTCTACTTACAATATGTTATTTGCATAAAAGTGACCTAAGCATGTTTTTGGTTTTTTTTTGCTCATATTTATTTTGTAAACAATAACTGTGTGATTGGTCTTGATGTAGCTTGTGGGCGATATACCGTAACTAGCAAGGTGTATGCCTTGTGGAGGCTTTACCTCCCCAAACCACATTATCTGCATCCACGAGGTCTGAAAAACACACAGTGGTCTGCATTTCCTTCCTCAAAAAACATTTTCATAGCCGAATTGTTTTGGCAACATTTTGCCATTGCCATATCATTGTCAGGAATGTGTAAAACTGTAAAGCTGCATTGAGAGATCTTTTTTTTAAATGTACCTATTGGGGGCAGAAGAACTCTAGAACAAGCTGACAGATTCACAACCTTGACATTACCTAGTTACATTACAAGTTCTAATGCTGTCACAACTGTTGCTTCTGTTTAGTCATACTTACGTCTGTCATGTTGCACATTTTTGCTATTTTTCGTGTTCAGTCATTAACATCCACTATTAGATAACTGCTGTTCCCCACCTGCCCCACCTGTTCCCTATTTCCTTATTATCTCCCCTGCTTATATACCAGCCCTCCTTCCCCAATCATTTGCCAGAACGTCTGACGTGCTACCCAGTCTTAGTGTTCCAGCGTGCGTTCCTATTTTTTGCCCGCCCTTTTTCTGACCACAGCCTGTTTTGCCTGCCTGACCCTTGCCTGCTCAGTTTGCCCTCGAGGGATAACCTGTCGTCGAACTCTGCTTTGAACTCTTACCTAGTAAACGATTGGTTGCTTGTGGGGCCACATCTCTGTGTGCAGAACTGTTACAATCACCTATTTTTACATCCAGGAGACAAGGAGAAATATTAGCATTCATTTGGAGCACGTTAAAAAAAGAATGCTAATGTTGAGACAGAACCATTACAGTAAATCTGTAGGTCGTAAAACTAAAACTATGAACTAAAAATTTGCTCTGCATAGCTGCTGAGCTGGGGGATAATTCTCAGTGGGTTCATCACTGTGAACTACCCCTTTCACATTACATGTAGTTATTTGATTCATTGTAAATATAAAACATATATATTATTGAAGCTTTGAATATTTTAATTACTTTTTATAACATTTATACATTATACATTTATACACTTATACACTTATACACTTATACAATATGTATTTCAGGGAAGACACACTGCAACACAGTCCTACTGTACACACACAAAGCAGAAACACAATTGTGAAAAGATTTATAATTCCCTTGGCGCCTTCTTCCTCTGGCGTTGCCCCCTCCTTCATAATAACCCTGCTCATCTCATGAATATGCAGACGATCTGTGTATCAGCTCAGATAGAGAAGGCTTCTTAAATCTTCTGTTTATGTCATAAGATTTTCTTTGCTGCTTAAGCTACTCGACAAAATTTCACCCCATCAGTCACATTTCAGTTAGTGGGCGCTTTGCAGCATTATATGTGCCTACATGCATCTGGATGTCTGTGTGGCTGTGTGTGTGTGTGTGTGTGTGTGTGTGTGTGTGTGTGTGTGTGTGTGTATGCGTGGAGGTCTGCATGTGCAGTGCTGTTAATATTACAGGGCCTATGGGGCAGATAGTGACCTATTAAACCTGAGTGATTTAGTATGGAGTCCTTGGCAGCCATCACTCTATCACCAGTGACCTCCACCTGAGTGTTTTTCTGCACGCTATTTTTTTTTTAATCAACCGTGGCTCCCCCTATCTGTCAAGGGGGCGGTGCACTACAGTAGCTAGAATTCCTTAAGAGCGTGCACCTTTCCTTTCAAGTGGCACGGCTCTCCATTTGTTTCAAGTGTGTTCATGTGAGGGAGATATGCATTGATGTGTGAGCAAGATAAAAGAACAGCTGGCAGATTCTGATTGTTTTCATCAACCTGCCGCTTCCTCTGGAAGTCTCTTTCTGCCTGTAACCACATTAACTTGTTTGCTTCTCTGCAGCAGTTATTTCATTATAATAAACATCTGCTTCTCGGGTGTTTTTGTGTTTTGTTTGGTCAGAAGAGATTCATATTTTTATACTTGAGAAAGGGACAGTTAAGGTCTTCTGAATGCTATTCAGTGTATGATTTATTTGCTGTACTGTCTATGGAAGGTCCTGTTGTAAATGGAAAAATGTAGAGATGGAGAAAAAAAACCCAATTTTATATTTGACAGTCATTCGAAGTACAGAACTAATAATGACGAAATTGCTTAAAATCAAGAGAAATGCCTAAAAGTAAGTTTCTATTTATAAAACATGGTTGTCAGAGTTCAGTGTGTTCATTTTTTGAGGACAAGAAAAATCAGCTGGATGGTACCACAGGTGATGGTGTTCCCCAGCTGTCTTTTATGCTTTGTTTTGTTGCTGCTTTCATCACTTGGCTCGCTGGCTCAGCAGTGCGCTGCGTCGTGCTGCTCTGCAGAATCCATCGAGATTAGCTCTAAAGCACACTGGGCACTTCTATTGAAGTAGTACCTCCGTCTTGGACAGCTGCAGGATGAATTTAACATGTACAGATAGATATTTGTGTGTTTGCTGTCTTTCTTTGTGGCTAAAGATTGTTGATTCTGTGTTATACTGTGAATTTTGGGGGGGCTATAAAAAGGCAACAAGTCCAGCTTGGGTTTAAAGTGGCACTTGCAGATTTGAAGTAGCAGATGGTGAAAGACGGTAAATATATATAATTCTATCAAACCAGGTGTGGACTGCACAGTTACCCTCCTGTTACTGTTTCTTCAGCCTTGCTTCATTTCACTCTGCGTACAGTGGCGGATAGTGAGATGGCCCTTAAATTGGAGGACCTGGTTTTGAGCCTTTGTTTCCACAAGAATCTTCCCTGTTGGTGCTTCATAACTTACCAGCACCAGAGGCTGTTCTGTAACTGATACTGTACTATGATTTCCATGTGTGGCAGGAAGAGACATTTCTAGCAGTGATCAATGAGGTATCAGATTAACAATAATAATAATGGATGTTCCTTTAGCATGTACATGTGCAAGTTGACTGGTCTGCACATTTCTACACCTCCTTCCATCTGTGCCAAGCTCTGTAGTGTATGTGCAGGGCTCCAGACTAACATTTTACATTGGTGGCACTGGTGCGCCCAACTTTTTTATTTAGCTGCATGTCGATGTTTATGCACATGTGGCAGTGCGCCAAGCTTATTACATTGCTCTGTATGTGGTTGTATTGTCAGGAATAGTCTTGTGGTGATGTTATGATGACTCAGGCTTGGAGTCCTTTGCCTCTTCATACTCAGTGTGTAAAGCCGGCGCTTTAGTTTATGGGCTTTAATATTAGCAACATTTAGACCAATGGTTAGAACAGGGAAACTGAATGAGAAAGTGGCTAAACTCTACAAAACAGGTGTCACCATAACACCACCTATTGTAGTGTTAATTTAGTGGAGTGCGGACTTCAAATCAAACTATTGTGGAACTGGATAACTGCAAATAGATTTTTATTATATGGTGAAATTGCTTGAAATGCCAACAACAATGACTATAATTATATGTAATTTGTTGTAAATAATCTAAAGCATTTAAAAAAAACTGATATGGTGGCTTTAAACAATGAGTAACGACTGAAGGTTGATGTATGCTCTACCGCATCCCTCTCCATACATTGCTGTTTAGGTCTTTGACTGAGGCATCTTCCACCAGTGACTAGCAGACAGTGTTGCACCCTGTGGAGATCAGAGGTCCATGCACCACTGTCAGAGGAGGTACAACTCTTTGAAGTAGTAGTAGGCATGAAGTCTCCACGCTCTCTTATTTTCCATCTACCATCTCTTAAACTCTATTACCTCCGCCTGTCTCCATCTAGCATCTTACTGAATGTAGCATCTGCCTCCCCAGTGGGGTAAACTGAGCAGCACTGATGTAATGAGGTGTGGCTGGAGTGGCTTCTTCTTCACACACAGTGGCAGTAGTATGTTGACTGACCTGGTTCAACAACAGGTTGTAATTAAGAGGCTCTCTCACCTGCTGCTGGCCTGCTGTTATTCCAGATAAAGACAGCCAGCTTTTACCAGGATGACAAGTGAAACAAAGAGGTACATTATGCTTGCCACCCCCCCCCCCCGTCACATTTATATATCACCTATTGCATTTATCCTCCAGTTGAATGCACACACATTTGTAGTTTTTAGCTACAGACGGCCCCAGAGATGTTCCCGTGGAGCTGTAGCATGCTCTAATTGTCTGCGTGTGTGCCGTTGTGTATTAACAGGTGCTTTGCTGGATCCGTATTACTGCTGCAATTTTTACTTGGCTGCCTCCACAGTGTTCCCCAGCGTTGCCCAGGGAAACTAAATGTGGAGGGGGGAGGGTTGGTGAGTGGGTGAGCGGCAGATAACAGATAGATAGAGGAGCAATAGGTGAAAAGATGGGCGTGTCACTTCTTATTATACATGTTTTAATGGTCAAGAGGGCATTCAGTTTTACATGAGGCAGTGTGGATCCTTCTGATTGTCTCAGCCTGTTACTACGTCCAGCAGTACAGAGATGCAGGCTGACCTTCTGATGGCTTGCTCTCGATGCCCAGCCGTCAATTTCACCCCTTTTAACTCTCCTCTCCTCGCACAGCAGTGCCTCAGAGTTTTCAGAGATTACCTTAATGGAGAGAAAAAAGTGAAGTGCACATGCCTGCTGGGTTCTGTGTCTTTATAACACGAGCCTCATCGTTTTAAGTGGCAAGCAAGCATAAACAGTAAGAACACTGACAGAGCGAGATAAGAGAGATGGAAACAAAAGTTCTTTTTTTTCGAGTTCAGAGTCATGTTTTTGCTGGCTATTCATTTAAATCCAAATGTCGGCCTTAATGTATCTGCGGTAGTACATTTCAAGGTTTGTGTGACAGCTTGCAGTCAATAAGACAAGAGTCACTTGCCAGTCACTCGTTCCTTTTGCAGGATTAGTAAATATGTAGCAGGGAAAGTCATTGATGCATCAATGTCATTGCGAGTCAACAGCCAGCACATGAGCTGGTTTCAGCATATTAACCTCACAGGTTTTCTAACTATCTTCAAATGGCTGCGGGTAATACGGCCCACAGCTGTCATTATAAGGCTTAGTACATGTGGAACTGCAGCCCCCTTGTTGGTTCTTGAGTTGTGACCTGCAGGGTTTTAGAGGCCTGATTGGTGGTTTTTCAGAAGGTTATGTTTAATCCTGCCATGCGCCTCTCTCCTTCTAGTTATTTGTTTTAACTGTTCCCAGTGGAGCGTACAATTGCCAATAGCTGTAGGCCTTGCTGATTGGCTCATTTCCTGTTGCCAGTAGCCTTAATAGACGTGCTGGATTTGCAGTTTGCTGTTTTCATGTACTTCTTCTCTGGTTAATATTCATCTGGCCTATCCACCCTGTGCTGTCACAGCCAGCATCCCACAAGAAGCCCTGCCATGCTTGCAGTAAATTAGGCTGTGTATCAGAGGGAAGAGCTCGCCTTGCCTTCCCCAACCATCTGCATAACGACAGGCCTTCTAGGGAGGACACTGCACTATCAGAGAAACTTAAAAATAAAAACTGTCTCCCTTTAATAACACGATTCAAAATGGAAGAATGAAAGAATAGTCACAAGAATAATCCCTTTACAGAGAAAAAACAAAAAAATGTGACATCACAGAGAGATAATTGGGATAGATGATTGACTGCTTGGTTTAATTGTAATAAACAGTGAAACATTAAAGGCTGCTGTATTGTAATCTGATATGAACTAGACAACATACCTAAGAAAAGGTAAAAAATTAGCAACAGAACTACAGAGAATCTAAAGGCAATGACCACCTATTGTCCCTGTATATTCCCTCTATGTGAATAAAGGAACGCATTAATAAATGCAACTATATTTTATTTGTCAGCACGCATGCATTAAAAAGCGCATTTGAGCAGACAAACGATATGTTGCAAATCCAGGAGTACAGAAGTGCATATTGCCACATTAAAAGAGTGACGAGGACCACTCTAAAAGTGCTGTGAGACGCAGGTCTCAGTAAATTGAACAAAGAAAAACAAGAAAACAGTAATTGTATTGGCTTTACTAAACATTTTACACACATAACACACACTTACAATAAAAGATTGTCTTTCTTTAGGAATTTGGTGGCAGGCTTTGGCACATAAATTAATACAAAGTTTGTCTGATAAAATTGTGCAAAAGTGCAGGTGCAAGCACACTTCATTAGTAACATGATGATCTGGACTACGTTTTTTGAATTTATTACCCTCTTGTTTATTTACAGACAGCACTTCTTTTCCCTGATGTCTAACAGTGCATAGTCGAGACTATTCAAATCACAGCTATAAGAACTTGTATGTGCCAAAGAGGTGAGACAGACAGTACTCATAGAGCTACATTTTTAAAAATACAGAAGGATAATTAACATTTTGCAGCCACAAAGCATAAATAGATAAATATAAGTATTAGGTATCTGAATTATCGAACTAATTCATCAGGTGAGGTCAGAATTATGAAGGAAAATGGTTCAAAGGTCAACAGGGAGAAAATCCCCAATGCAACCGAATCAAGTGGGCTTAATGGGAGCAGCTGGGCTTAAAGGGAATCTTTAGTCAAAGAGTGAATATTTTATTACAACTAGGCCTATATGAAATAAATCTATAAATGGTGCACAATGTAACATGAAAAGTATAAATTGGACATGCAGAGGAGAAATTACCTTTACGCATTTACATCCACCCCATTGTGATTTTTTTGCTAAGAAGTGTCATTTATGTAACAAGCAGCTTTGTTGGAAGAAACATCACACAGCAAAAATGATGATGTGGTTTCTTTTTTATTTGACTCCGAAGTTGTGGGCAGAAAAGGGACGTTTATCCTAACTCATGTAGCCTCAAGCTGTAGCTGCATATGTGACAATAAGTATACAGTCAAAATGTTTGAAGTACCTGGGAATTTTGATTTAACTATTAAAGAATCTAGAGCTCAATTTGCATATGTGCAGTCTGCAGCTTTCTTATCATTCTGTGAGACTTGAAGCCTCTCTTACACCCTCCACTCCCTCTGACCCACTTGTTTAACATGCCCAAATTATAAAACTACACTGCCTGCCTCCTCCAAATCCATCAAAGCACACCCAATCCACTTTTCCTTCTCACCTCCCACCTGATTCTCCATACCATATGTCCATGCATAAGATGAGCAGCAACTTCCCTTCCTGAGTTGAAAGTCGAGTTCAGCAGGTGACTGAAAAAATAAAATAAAATCCTTTCCCTTTGGAAGTTTGTGGTCCATGATTTGGCTTTGGTGATACAGAATATTATTATGTGTGTGTGTTGATAGTTGTTGTGGGTGGGTTGGCAAATGACTCGTCATGGACTGAATTTCCATACATATATAAATAACCTACTGAAGGCGGTGGAGACTGGTGACTCGAAAAGTTGAGAACATGGCTCAGTGAAATGCAGGACAGATCTTAATAGTTGTGGAGAAAATGGCTGTTAATTACCATAGATGAAAACATACATTAAATACGGTTGCAGCATCAGGGTCCAAGCAGATTGCGAGCGGATGCTTGTTATTTATTTAAATGACAAGAAGCAAAACTATTGATTTTCATTCAAATAATTCATCGTGGTCGTCACTATATGATGATGCTCTGCTGAGGTATATAAATCTACTTTCAGAAACATTTGATGTAGCTTATGACCTTCAGTGAGGACATGTTTCACATGACTACATTTGTTGCTATTTTGATAAAAATGTATTGGCTTGACGAGATGTCGAAAATAGGATTTTGAGAAAGTTGAGGGGAAAAATTGCAACATTTGGGGTTTTTAGAGCAAATGGACCAGAAGCAGATGACTTGAGAGATTACAATGATGAAATAATTTTGACTCGAGGCCAAGCCGTTTTCGAGGTAATTGCTCCAGCAGCGAGCTTCGCTGCTTGGTCCCCTAAAATATCCACTTGTCATCTTTCTTCTGAAACATGTTTAATCTATAGATCAAGCTCCCCTGATGGAAGGAGGTTTTAGGTTTCATTCATTTTGCGGAAAAACCTAGAGAAAGACCAAATGGAGTTGGAATCAGGCTGTATTGGTTGTTAGTAGTTTTTTTGTTTTGCCTTGCAGTATCTTTTTCTCTGTGCAGGTGATTTCTCCTTGCCTGTTTGTCTCGTCTTATCTCTCAATGCCCACCGCAGTGAGCTCTTTTTATTTAGTCAGGTTAGTGCTCTTGACTGTGCTCTCTATATCGCAGTGCAGCCAAGGCCTCATCGCCTGGGCTCACAGATCTTATCAGTTCTGATTGCAGGCTCCCGTTGTCATTCATGTCCTCTATTATGTCGTTGACCAACATGCTGCACCTTTTCCTGGAGGCTCTGCGTCTTTGTAGTTGCAATTTGGTCTGCTACAGACCCAGACTTGCTGACACACATTGCTTGTGATAAAGCATTCACCAGAAACCCACCCCATCAAGACTCTTTTATGTAGGTTTAAATGATGCTGGCGTTGTGTGGGCTTGCACAGATTGTTTTGGCTGTCAGACTTATTGTCTGCCAGCTTATGTGAAAATATATTGGCTGTGAATGACGAAAGTAAAGATGAATAACCTGTTCCCATTTTCTATTCTTACTCTCCTGCCCACACATCTTTTACTCCCGCTGTGTTCAAGATGAGGGCTTTGATACAGCTTTGGAAAGTATATCCACAAACTGTAGTTTGGAAAGTTTTTGGGCTGTATTCCAAACGAGTGGTACAAAGAGGTGCAACTTTGAGTTAATTTCTTTTGGTAGGTATCTGGAAGCCATTAACTTGTTTAGCATTTTAGCTTATGTTAGGACTTAAATTGATAACTATAAATGTTAATGATATTGTTTTGTTGATGCAGTGTTTCATTCTCTTTGCAGCTTTATGTTTTACTAGAGGCAGCATAGCCTACTCAGCTTTTCACTGTCGTTGTGGATGCTCAGTCACAATAATAAGCCTTAGTACATAGGCCCAGCTTTGCCAGCCATTGTAATGGGGCCCTTGAGTCAGGTCCTTGTTAGCTGATGCACAATAAGCTCCAGCCTAATGAAGTGTAAACCCAGGATCTGGGAGACTGCGAGGGGGCCAGATGAATATGGCCGACGGCCTTGGTGCGCAGCGGAGAGTTCAATGCTAATGCCATTAGCCAGGAGGTCAGTCCATTTCACCCCTGCTCAGTTTATCAGCACTTCATAATGTGTTGGATGTAAGGGCATGGTGTTGAAACAGCTGATCACACTTGAGTGTGATATCTCTCTGAGAATGAATAGAGTGAAAAATGGGTTTACAACGAGTGCGCAGTTTGATTGCAGCTACGTTTGAATGATTGCAGAACTTCTGCCCTTAACAGGCTTCCTCTGTGTTAAGGTTTATCCACTGGAGAGCTCTGTTGGGCCTCCATCTGGCCAGCTTCCTCTTCTCTTCATCTGCATTCATTAACAGTCCATTTGTTGCTCCTGCCCCGAGGAGCCTCCCTCTGCTGCACACTTGCTCAGCTCATCCTAATGCTGCTGATGAGCCATTAATGTACAGATGGTCCACTTCATCCAGCCCTATTTAGCCTCAGCACTTTTTGTGTTTTTAGTGTAACCAGTGTTTTTTCATTATCCATTATTGAATTGATTGTTTTTCTACCTGCTTAAAATCTGAAGTTTATACGGAGTTAATTAGCCATTTGGTCAAATTAAGAAACATTATCTATGAACTATTTCTGTGAAAAAATGCATGATATTCATTTACCATTCTGCATGTTATTGTAAGACGCTATTAGTATTTATAGCAAACCACTTCCCCATATGTTAACCCTTATGAATTCATTATAATGCATATATAATGCATTAACTAATTGTAATTCAGAGAAAGTGCTATCGTTTCACAATAGCTCTTTTCTGATGTCCATGTGATGGTGTTCTGGTGCGTTTGCTTGCACATTTGTGCACAAACACAAATTAACCCTTGGCATGTTTCTCTTCTAGCCAACGCCGGGGCCTGTTTTCCTAAACAAGGTAACTCACCGGCGAATGGCTCCCTGCTCTTTAATCACGCTTTAAGTTAATTCCTTTTTCCAGTCAGATATTTTTTGTGTAACCATACCCCTCCTCCTCCCAACTGTCTCCCTTCCCTTCCTGTGTTCCTTCCACCTCGGGCTGTGTTGTCTGTCAGTTAGAGCTCTGATAACAGGCCATGGGCTGTCAGAGTGATGCACCTCCTTAAAAACGGACAGCAGAATCAGTAACCTCCAGACAAGAGACAGTGAGAATATGTAGAGAATGTTGAAGAGGGGGTCAAAGGATGGAGGGAAAGCTCAGATGGATGGACAGGAGTTGGTGAGAAAGAGCGAGAACATGGACAGATTTTTAAAAAAGTGTTCCTTCATGTGCTCCCACTTGACTTTCAATTACCTCAATTTTCAATATTTTGTTTTTCTCTGTTTCCTAAGAAAACAATGAAAGCCACTTAAGATGACAAGCAGGCATATCACAATGGAATATCCAGCAAAACAAATTCAGTTTGAGCCTCTTCCTTTGATCTATTGCAGAAGCGTTTTACTTTTCTCATTTTTCTTGCCTTCAGAACTTGAAATCAATAATTCTGCAGGGAACCGCTCCGTCCTGGTGGCAAATAGTATAACATCCCATCCAATTTCTTTCTGTCTCTCTCTCTCTCTCTCTTACACTCCCTCCTGTCCTCTCTGTGCCTTATTTGTTCTACTTTCCTTCTCTCTGCTCCATTTATTTCCACCTGTGTGCCTGCTCTCTGTATGTCTCCACCCTGAAATCTTTCTGCATGTTTGTGTGGGTGGTGATTCACCTCTTTCTTGCACAATTTCCACCCCTTCCTTCTTTCTTCCCTTCCCTTATTTCCTTCCTATCCACCATCCTCCCTTCCCTTCTTCTGTCCTCATCCCTCAGATCCCGAGCGTGGTGGCAGTCACATGATCTCGACAGATGACTTGGAATATCCACGGGAGTACCGGACGCTGGGGAACAGCGCTCGACGCTTCTCTAATGTGGGCCTGGTGCACACGTCGGAGCACCGGCATACCGTCAGCGCCGCCCAGAGCCTGGAGGCCCTGACCAACCTGCACAAGGCCGATATGGA
Organism: Coreoperca whiteheadi; assembly: GCA_011952105.1. Taxonomy (NCBI): domain Eukaryota; kingdom Metazoa; phylum Chordata; class Actinopteri; order Centrarchiformes; family Sinipercidae; genus Coreoperca; species Coreoperca whiteheadi. The sequence continues at coordinate 7,053,245 of CM022470.1, read as the reverse complement.
ACGAAAGAGGGATGCTTTCATGGATCACCTGAAGAGCAAGTATCAGCAGCAGCAGCAGCTGCAGCATCCACACCACAGCCCGCACCACAACCCACCATCACCCTCACCCTCCCACGCCAGCATGAGGGGTACGTCAGAGCGGTCTGCACGAGAACAGGTACACAGTTCACCGCCTCATGAGGATTTCTTACCCCTTGAAAAGAATTGTGTGATACATATGACACTTTATTTGGTGCTCAGTATGTGTTTCCTTTGGCAATCAACCTGGTCACTGCTGTCAATTTAGTGACAGAGAAATTACATCACATGTAGAGACAGAAAGGCCCATCACGTATATAGTTTTTGGGTGGCGTCATATGTGTCGTCATGCAACAAAAAGTCTCTTGTCAGATAACATCCAGAGTGAAAGCAGCACAATGCTGCACATTGTGCTCATTGAAATAGTTGAGAGTGAGAAAATAAATAATGGAAGGTTGTCAGGTCTTTGTCATCTGTATTATTAGAGGTCATCATTAAACTGTCACAGCAAAGCTGTTCTTTGTTTCTCTGCTGCCAGAACCTGCAGAACTTTACATAGAGGGCAGGACTGGCACTACTGAGGTGTGTAGGAAGATGTGAAGTCACACACATAAACATATTGATTGCACATATGCTAATGAAGTTCTCTGAACACTTACATGTTTACCTTTTATCTTTTTATCAAATATTCTCCCCATTCAAATGTAATCTCTACTTTAACCAGTTTCACAACCTCAACAGGTTTCTCTCGCTCTTTTCTATCTCACTGACACACTCAAATACACATGCACATACTATACTGTAGTGTACACAAACACACTCTTTTCTTTGTGTGAGCACTGCTGTAAAAATGGTAAATTCAGTGTAATGACGTTAAAGAAAAGCACATCAGGGACAGAATCAAAGGGAGAGAGAGCGAGTGAGCGAGGGTGGGTGGGTGAAAGACAAGTGGAGTCCATGGTTGCCGTGGCAACCTCTCCCATAAATGCCAAGTAGGGATATCACATTGCAAAGGTCAGGTTTTGTTGAGAAGGAGGAATTGTACAATAATGAAGACAAAAGGGTGAGAGCAAGGCGGACAGAGTAAGGCAGACAGTTGAAAATTTAAGCAGCAGAGTGGACAGATCCTAAAGTGACAGGGCATTTTTTCACTGCACAGGGGAGGAAGAAGTAGAGCCCAGGATTCTTGTCATCTCGTGGATGTGCAGAGCATGGATAGTGAAGAAAGAGGGAGGGGGTGAGGAGGAGCTGGGGAGGAGCACAGCAGCCAGTCAAGCAGCCTGCTGCTCAATTAGCCAGCACCAGCAGGAGCCAGCCACCCATCTGCGAAGGAGTTAATCGCCTGGTGTTGTAATGAATTAAATAAAGAGTTTCCGCCGCATGTGCTATTGAAGAGCGAGACAGAGAGAGAGAGAGGGGGGGGGGGAGAGTAAGGGAGATTGAGTAAGGGAGAGGGAGGGAGGGATAGAGAAGCAGAGGGAGGGAGAGACGGGCAAAAACGCGATGAGGAATCGCTGCACCTGATGGACATCCTGGGATGACTGGAGTGGTGGACAGGCACAGGTGCACTGCAGGTGAGACGGAACTGGGAGCCTGAAACTGGAAGCTGCAGACTGTTGTAGAGAGGTATGTGTGGTGTGTGTGTGTGTGTGTGGGGGGGGGGGGGATAAGGATCTGCCAGCTGGGATTAGATTCCACGCCTGTTGTGTTTGTTATGGTTGTTGTGGTGACGGTGTGCATATGCTCAGCAGGCAGAAGCCCAAGCTAGACGCAGGCAGAGTGGACGATACTGTAAACTGTACACAGAGCCTTCTGTGCGTCTGTTTGGGTGAGCCTTATTGTGTGTGCAGACTAATGCAGGTGTTTTTTTAAAACAGAGAGAGAAAAGGAGAGAGGCTGCGGTAATGTCAAGACACCAAACTAGACCGGAGGAGGATTAAGGGGAAAAGAGTAAGAATGTTTGAGATGGGGGGGCGGGGGTGCAGAGAGGATGACGACATGAGAAAGAGACGGGGGTGGAGGAGGGGTGGTGTGAGTGCAGTCCGCTTTGCATGCAGGTCAGGTAATGCAGTGCTCCACTCTGCGAGTCTACGTCCTTCTGTTGGAGCTCTGTGGCCAACTCCAGTGAGTGCAAACACAGTACATGCCTGTGTGTAAATGTATACATGGGTGTCTTTACTTAGCAGTCAGGAATGCATTTAACTCCTCAGCCCCAAATTTAATCGGACATCTCAAATGTACATCAGAAACTCTCCTTGGGGCTCACAGCATATTTAATTCAACATATTTAATTAATTGTTTAAAATAACATGATGTACATTTCTGTCAGCGAGTAGAGCTTTAGTCAAGAGTTTTGTCTATCATCTGGGATTTTGGCATAATGAGATAGTGTGATAATGACTATAAAATGATGTTTTGAACATAATTTCTACACAAGCAATGCATTGATTGCAATGATGATTGCCAGGATGGAGAATTGTTAAGGGGTAATAACATACAGTGAAACAGGCCCTCTCGGGTTTGCTCTCACACCCTCTCAGTGCAGTATTTGCAACTCAAAGTCCAAGTTCTGTTTATCTGCAGCTGTCAGCAGCGCAGCAGTTTAAACAACATGAGGCAGTGAAGAATGAATGTGTTTACTTTACCTGAGAACTGTGAGTAAGCCTCATTAAGGCAACAGACAGAGCAACACTGGCTAAGACAGACACACAAGACCACAAATCACTTCTGCACCATTAAAGCCAGCCCTCTGAGTCATTTAACTTTGTGGGAAAATAAAATCATTAATGTTGTCTGAACAGCAGGATTGAAATTATGAATTGAAACAGCAATTATTTATGACGCACCAATGGTGCCCCTGAGCCACTGTCAGTTCAACAGATTGTCAAGGATGAAGCTTTACTGGCTGGCTACGCAGAATAAATGACTGACACGTAATCAGGTAGTCAAGGCCAATATGAGTCCAATCTTAAACAAGCTCATGTATTATCTTATCCCTGAAAGCTACCCACTTCACCCATGACCTCTCACCCCAGAGGCTGACTGAGAGTTAGCTTTCTGACAGAGGAGGTGCAGATGTTTTATAGATACAGATCTCTCACTTTCTTGTGAAAAACATTAATCTTTCATGAAGTAATACAGACCACCTTGTTTTAAGCTATGTGATAATGTGTTTTTTGAGCTCATCAGGGTTTTTTTTAAAGGTGTTTATTATTATTATCATTATATCATCCCATAATGGAGAATTTAATCCTTCAGACATTAGACATACGGGGCGCCCCGGTAGCTCACCTAGAAGAGGGCGTACCAGGTATCAGGGCTGAATCCTCACTGCAGTGGCCCAGGTTCGAGTCTAGCCCGGACCCTTTGCTGCAAGTCATCCCCTCTCTCTCCTCTACTTTTCCCTTCTCTCTCCACTCCACTATCAAAAATTAAGTGTAAATGCCAAAAAATAACATTTAAATAATAAATACATAAATAGAATTTAAAAAAAGACATTAAACATACATGGTTTTCACTGGGAAGCGACAATATGGTATTTAAAAAAATAGAACAGCTAGCTAGGAGACATAAATTCTCCTCAGCATCACATCAAAGAGTTGTCTTTAATAATAAGTGCTTTGACATATGTTGGTAGAAATTGATATGCTATGGTGAAAAGGATGTGTGGGTTGAGATTATGCTCCATATCATTTTGAGTGTCCCACTTGTCTCAGTGCCAGCGAGCCTAGGCACTCCCAGCTATATGGAAACATTTAAACATTTAAAATTATAAAGAGCAAATTTACCCTGTCCATCAGCCAAACATTATTTGGGGATCACAATCATACACCTGGAATAGCTACTACCTTTTAGAATGCAGATTATAATGTTCAGTTTGGTCAGTTTTCAGTTTCAGATAAGTTTAAATTCGACAGCTTTTTATGCCGTAGTTTGTAGAGTTAAAATGGGTTACATTATATTTCTGTTTTTGTGTCTAACCCCTACTTTTATTATACCACGACTGTGCTGTGTCCCATTTCCATGCTTTAACTTTACTAATACTATTGCTATTAAATCTAAGCAGGTTTTGAGTATGTAGTGCATTTACATTGGAAAAGTGACAAAAGTAAGTGTACTTAAAGATGCCAGTATGCATACAAAATTTGCTTAATTTTTGAGTGAGCTATTGATTTACATTAGATTTATTGATTTGGCAGATGCTTATATCCAAAGCGACAAATAAATCAGGGTACAACCCAAGGCACAATAGATCACGCAGAAGCCTACAAGACTAAGTGCCTCAATACTCAGTTCCATGTTCCACCTGACACAAGTGCCACAAGGCTGCAGGTGCATGAAGTAGTTGATGAACAACTATTGATGGACCCTATTGTCCTACGATGCGTTGCACGACTAAGTGGAAAATGTACTCACAGTTGTAAACCTTGTTTTCTCTTTGCAATGACACTGCCAATAAAACTTCACAAAGTCTAACACTGTGTGCACTCAGGAGACGTAGACACTGAGCACCGTGAGCAGACCATTATAAGTGCAGCAGTTTCAGTGCACTGTCTACACAGGATGCGTTCACAGGCACAGTATTGGGTGTAGGTCATCCAGGTTACGCGCGTAAACGGTGGAAATTGATTGAAAGTATAAATATATGCTTCAGGTCATCTTTACATTTGTGTAGAGCAAATGAAACTTGAGCCGGGTCTGTGTAGACAGCTGTATTGATGAAAACAGGAGCGTATCTGTTCCATCAGATATGCTTGAGACAGACGGCTGAGATACGCAGCTGAAACACCTCCTGTGTAGACACGCCGTTATTGTGTACATACAGTATGATGGTATATTTGTGTACATATCAATACTAAACAGTGCCATTTCCTGTTATAAAACAATTAAATATGTTGATTTCTTGCACAGTAACTGCAAAACAGTATACTATAAAGATAGTACATACTGTATACAGTTAGTATTCAGTGTGGAATTGGGTCACAGTTAAAGCTTGAAGTTTTATCAGCAGTGTCAAATTTTGATTGACATCAGTCTGCACATGTATTTTTATCATCTCCAAGTTGTATAAAACTTCAAAATACATAGATTTCTTGCATAGTAGCTGTAGTACATGCAGTATAAGTGTAAATGGTTACACTGTGTTAGGCCAGATGCTACTTAATCATGGCTCAGTGTCATCTTGGCCAGGAAACATTACCTCTTTGGATTACTGTCATTTTAACACTTAATACTGTATCAAAACCAAGCAGGACGTTGCGCCTCAATACATAAAGAAAAGAGGAAAAGAAATAGAGAGTGACAGAAGACCATAAAGTGAATTCAGAAGGAAGAATGGCATCAGGGCCAAATAGGGGAACATTAAGTGAAAGATTAGAATACAATAAGGTAATAATCAGTTGAAAACACTCCCTCTGATGCTCGTGTTTACTGAAATAATCTGGGCTTTTGTTGAGACAGTATTATAATGGAAGGCTGATAATGAAAAACCACCAACTATCATAAATCAAAACTTGCCTGTCACTTTTTTTCATCCCCGGCCAGGAGAGTAATGTGAGTCCTGCAGAAGGGAGGCTGAATGGACTGAAAATTGCCTGCAGATAAGAATAAGAACTGGAATAAGAGTTTGGATTAGAATTTAAATTTATGAACTCAGCCCAATCTTTTTTTCATTTTCCATGTCATTTTGAGGTATTTCTGGGCCATCAGTGGCTTGGCCTGGTTATGACTGTGGTGTGATTATGTTTTAATGGAAAGCTCACTTCCTGAGGCCTTGGCCAACATGCAAGCACCTTTTATACATGGCAGAGCAGCAGGAAGGGCAAATGGACAGATGAGAGATACTGCATGGGCTGGTAAAAATAAGCAGGTGAGGTGCAGAGGTTAAGATGAAAAGAGCACGGCAGGTGGCTTGGGAGCGAAAGAGACAGGAGAGAGACAGGAGGAGACAGAGAGGTTGCTTGCCTGTGGTGGAGAAGTCTGGGATAAAGGCGAACGTCGGAACAACAGAGTGGGCTGCTGATTGACTCGATTTCACTCTTTTCATTTCCTCCCCTTCACCAGTTACAGCCAACAGCGTAATCTTGTTTTAGGTACATTGTAACTCGACAACTGCAAAACACAGCCACCCTCTGCATTAACACCAATCAAACTTAATGATTGTGGTTTAGATAGTCGCATTAGATGAAGCTGTCAACAATATAAATGAGGCTCATAAATAGCCTGTCACATGTTACACAAAAACAATTGAGGAAACACAACTGATAATGTTTTTTGGAAAGGATGCATTGGATTTTTGTGTCAAAGGCCTGCATTCACACTTCACCTTTCTTTCTTTTTGTCAGTGAACTTCAGCGTTTATTCAGCGTATCTAACTTTTCTGTCTCCCTCCCTTCCCTCCTTTGTCCTTCATGAACTCCACAGCAACAGCCCAACTACTGGAGCTTTAAGGTCAGTGCTGTGTGTCTGTGTGTCCCTGTGCGTTTGTTATTCTCCTGTCCATTGTGTGTGTCTGTGTGTGTGAAAGAATGTGTCTGTGTGTGTTCTGTGCTGTGGGATCACGTCAGACTCCTCAGGCATCACCAGCTTATCTCCTTGGTCCTCTGGCTCATGCAACACCCAGCTCACTTGGCATCTCTCGGCTCTTCAGGCAGTGTGTGTGTGTGTGTGTGTGTGTGTGTGTGTGTGTGTGTGTGTGTGTGTGTGTGTGTGTTTGTAGTGGCAGAGGTGTCAGGGGTGGCGACAGCTTAAACTTCTCCAGCTCCATTTAATCTGCAGAAGACGATTCTCTCGGGTTTTATGATACCTCAGTCAGCTAGCATTAATGACTAGAAGCCATGTGACCTTGCTGAAGTATTACTCAGACTGACTGAGACATTAAGAAGACATTTCAGATGTGGCGCTGAGGCATTACTGAAATAATGCTTTGACATTAGCACAGAGACTTGAGTCATGGCTGGGCTGCTGAATGTGTTTTATCCACAGGTTGTAGAGAGGAAATATTATGGGTAGTATATACTGGAGAAGGCCAGCATCAAGACATATTGAAAATGTATATCACTTTTGCTGAGTTTAAAGAGTTGAGCCTATTTGTTAGCTGGTGTAATGTCACTTTGTTGTTGCATTACACCTCACAGAGGCAGTGAGGGAGAAGTGCTATCTAAACAGAGCAAGTTAAAGAACTTATTGATGTGTGCGTGTGCGTGTGCGTGTGCGTGCGTGTGTGTGTGTGTGTGTGTGTGAGGGAAGAGCCCAGGGCTTATCTGCGGTGTCATCTTCCCTGAATTCCTCCTCACAATATCATTTGGACAGGGTGGAAATGTCACTGAATATCAATAGCCATATGCCCTGACCCATGGGGAAGGCTAAGCAATTTATTCCTCACCCCAAAAAGTACTTTAACCTCAAACAACAGTGATATGAAATAGAATTTAATGCCCTGACTTATCAAATAAGTCTATTACACAACGAAACGATTTGAACTCTGCAGGACTTTCAGAAGGTTTGCAAAACATTGTGAGTATAAAGCTTTAAACATCCATCCATCCATTTTTCTACCGCTTTGTTCCCGTTAGGGGTCGCGGGTGACTGGAGCCTATCCCAGTGACTTTGGGAGCTTTAAACATCAAACAATCGAATTCTGATATTTTTGGGGAAAATAATCAAATGTGTTTCCAGCAATACTGAAAATGTTAAAATGCTGAGCTTAGGTGAGGCTACGAGCTGCTGAGGCGCAACTGATGGTTATTTTCATTAAATCTTTTAATCTGCAGATTAGCCCATAAAATGTCAAACATTTGGGAAAAATCATAATAATTGAAAATAAATCATAATTTCTTTGAGGCAAGTTGACAACTTCAGATGTCTTGTTCTGTCCGACCAACAGTCGGATATAAAACAGAGAAAAGCAGGAAATATTAGATTGCGTCAAACTTGACTGAAACAGCTAATTCATTATCAAAATAGTTAAGCCGATTAATTGTATGCCAACCAATTAATCGACTAATAGTTGCAGCTCTTAAAACAAATTGGATGTTTTTTACTTTTGGTGCCATGCACTTCTTAGTACAGTAAGCTGCTGTTCTGTTAATTGCTTGATGTTGCTTTGCAGCAGCCAAGAAATGAATCAAGTGAAGTCGTGTAATCACTGAACAGAGACAGTTAGAATTTATTTATTGGCCCCACAAGGTGCTGCAGCGGTAATAAAATGTAGAATGAGGCATGTTGCGACAGATCTAAAGCTATTTGCTTTCAACACACACTCTGTTGTTGACACCTTTTATGTTGACACCTCATCCTGCTCAATTTTCTTCATTTCGCGCTAAAGCTTCTGAAAGCCCCATCCTACTCTCTCATCCCACCAGCTCTAATCTAAGCTTGACTCTCTCCCTGGATTTGCCTGCCTGCTGAAAATAAACACTACATGAAACTACTATCACGATTGTACTACACAATTTTTTACCTGTGAAAAAAAACATTAAATACACATACTTTTAACCTTATTGATGACAATTACAGGTGTTGGACACGGGACACAGTTAAATGTACTGTATACCTGAAAAGAAATTGTCTAGAATATGTAGCTTCTCGCAATGTTTTCAGGCTACTGTTTCTCTATTTTCTATCAGATAAAAGAGAATCACTGTGAGCAATCTCAGCCATAATTTCCCCTCTGGAAGAGAACACCATTTTGCTCCCTCTCCTTCTGAGGAAACCGACTGCATCGAAGCACAATTCACAGCAGTTTGGCAAAGCAATTTGTTCCATGCATTGATGACTCCTGGTATTATTAAGAGACAGGACTCTAGGGTTGTTGGGAGTTGGGGATTGTGTGTCCAGGCAGAAGATTGGCCTGACAGTTGGGAAAGATGGAGAGAAATAATGATAGTGGGGGCAGAGCAAGTAGAGACAAGTGGATGTGAGAGATTGATCAATTTTAGGGAGCTGTAAAGTGGAAGCCATGAACTTTCTTTTGTATGGCAAAAGAGCCAGGTTATGAGCAGAGGTAGAAAATTCAGACTCAAAATCCTCGAATGCAGACAGCAACAGCACAAGCATGGCACCTGGATGTGGCTTTGGCCTCTGCCACTAGAGACCGAAGTGGAGGCAGATAAGTTGATGTAAAGCTGCTCAGCAAGAATCAGAAGTGAGATTTGGGAGAGGTTGGAAAGGACAAGTGAGTGACGGAATAAAAAGTAAGGAGAAGAATACAGACAACTTGAGGCAAAGACAGACAAGCTTTTGAGGAAGAGAAAGATATCATTAGAAGGAGACATGCGGTCAAGGCGCGAGGGTTGTGATATTAACCATTTAACACCTGTCTCTAACGTAATATCCAGGAGCCAAAGACTTCACTGTCATTTCACACACATCAATCTGTCTGACATTTCTGGTTGACCTATTTTCTCTCTTTGCTTAAGTCCAGCAGAATGTCAAATCACTAAACAGGGAAATGATCACATTCAGGGAAAAGATCAGAAAGACGAGCAACAATTGTGTGGTCAGTTTACCTCTGGACTTTAGGATGTGACCCTCATATCTGGTACCAATTACCAAAGCACTACCTAGACAGTTACTCGTAATTCATCCAATTTGCTCTTCTGCTTATTGTATGTGCAAGAATGTCACATGATTTGCTGATATCTCGCTGCTTCAATTTGCCTTAACTTAAGCTGGGCAGACACTGCATTTCTATTAATATCGTATGTTGTGTTAACTCACACTGCATATTTTACTCTGAACCTGCAATTTTCATGCTCACACTGTATGGATCAGCCGACCGGCCACAAAGTGGGTGCTCGCACTGAACGTAAACATGGATTGTTCAGGGACAATTCCAAAAAGTTGATTCAGACAAGACAGTCACATCCTCAACAACGTTGACAAAACAAGAAAAATGCTGCTTTACTTTGTGCGATTCTACTATGAAGGGAAAGTAAAATAGAAAAAAACACAAATATTAAGCTGGCAGGAAGAGGCAGATATATGGTTTGTGTGTCTGTCTGTCTGCTCTGCATCAAAGTTAAATTTTATATCAGCGCAGTCTTAAATAATAATATTAAAACAAGCTCACTACAGTTTACAGCAGATCTTTTGACAGCAGCCATTTGGGAACTCGGACCATGGAACTACTCAAACTGCAAGATAGCTAACCAAACTTTTTATCATGCTAGAAATCTGTCTGAGAGCCATATCGTTGATGATTCAGGCAATTAATCAGGCCTTGTGACCCCCCCTAAAACTACACGTCAAACGACAACTCATCTGACAGAAATTCAGCCTGATTCTAAAATTAGTCCAACAAATTCAGGGTTAAAATCTGGTTTAATCCTTACAGTGCTGCCCAACTTTATAGTTAAAATGCACACTTCTAAGGACATGCCTTTAAATCGTTTCTAAATAGTTGACAGATACATTTACATGTAATCTGCTGGGAAGCATCCACACTTTCATTAAAGTATGTTTAAAATTATTATTATTCCTTTGCATCTTTCACCAAAACATTTTGTGGTT
>CM022470.1:6876861-7042690 GCA_011952105.1 Coreoperca whiteheadi | reverse complement strand
CACGAAAAAAGAGACAACATGCTGGGAGGCTGCAATGAGTTTAATGCAGTTTGTAGCCTAGGGTCCTTTGTCAAACTGCCGTGTTCCGCTTTCCACTCCATTCACTTCTGTTCTGTGTAAGATCATCCTGTTCCCTACTTGTTCCACTCTTTCGCTGTGCCCTTATAACAGTGTAGAGTTCTTGACAGTAATTGAGGGCTGTTGAAAAAGTCTGGATCACTCTAAAAGAAAAGGCTGAGGTGGAGTGAGGGCAGGAGGCAGGTGTAGAGGGATTGTACAGGACAATGAGAAGGAAGTAGAGCCAGTTTCCCTCGAAGGAGGCTATGAACGCCATCATGTATAACACTGGCATGTCTAGCAGGACCAGCTGCATGACCAGATGGTGTATTCACATATAATATTTACAATGCAAAATTACTGCAGAGATATATTTTCAGTTTTCATATCACATAAACCACCAATATGGAAGTCAATGTTTGGAGCCTGTTGTAACAAGGCAAGCTGACTAAGAACATATAACGACAGCTGCAGTAAGCGTACACACATTCATACAGTACATTGGGGTTTTATTGTCTTGTTCAGCAGCATATTCATAAGTTGTTGAGAGAGAAGAGCATTAATCACTTTCCCTACACAGTTTTTGTTTCTTTTTCAGCTGGTATAGAAATTTCAGTTTTAATGTAAGTCTGCAAACATGTGATAGGCAAGCTACGTCATGCAGAACCATATTGTCAATTCCCTTTTCCTCTCCATAGAAAGCTCCAACTAGGTTATTCAGCATTGAAATAAGATTCTCACATGCACTAGTAGAATGACTCAAGATTTCGACTCAAGAGCTGCTCTGTGTTTCTCTCTTAGCTGTGCAGAAAGAATTAACACATACTGATGAAAATCTCCTTTGACATGTTTTAGATATGGTGATCTTTTCAGCCAATTCTCATTCATACTGAAAGCTGTTATTGCATTTCTATGCCAAATCTATTTCTGGGTGTTACTTCTGATGAGCAATAGGTTTGAGCTCAGGCAGCTGGTTCCACTACAGATCCATTCCCAAGTTGGTTAAATATGTGGATTTGTTAAACTTAGAGTTTAACAAATGTTTTATTAGCATTGAGAAAGTGATATGTTGTCTACTGAAATTTGAGTTTTATTTTTAACATGAATAATTTGATATTTTAGGAAATTAAATTTTAGATTTAGATGAAAATATTGATACCACTGATGTCTGTACAGTAAATATGAAGCAGCTAATTAGCTTAGCTTGGCACCGAGACTGGAAATGGGGCGAGCAACTAGCCTGGCTCTGTCCAAATGTAACAAAACCAGCACATCTCACTAATTAACATATTTCACATCTTTTTATTTAATCCTCAAACAAAACCCAAGTGTAAAAATGACAGTCTCTGCTGGTTGCCATGCAACTGCTCAGAGCCAAGAAATAGTTCGGTTTTTATATTTGTACAGAGCCAGTCGAGCTGTTTCCCCCTGCTTCTGGTCTTTGTGCTAAGCTAAGCTAACCAGCTGCTCGCTGTACCTGTATATTTACTGTACAGACATAAGATCAATGGTATCAATCTTCTCTTCTAACTGGTTAAAAAGCAAATAAGCATATTTCCGTATTATGTAACTATAACTATTCCTTTAAATATAAGGTTATTGCATTCATAGTTTTTGCTTCCTAAAATTGGTGAATTAAAGAGGGGATTCAAAGAGAATCTAATTCATTAAGGGGATTCAGTTCTAGACTGAGACAAGGTGAAATGCTATCAAACCCCAACCTTGCTATGTGTAGTATTGTATCTAACCCCCTAATGTATTTAATATCCCACTGTAGCTGGTCAGAATATGACACACTGCAGTACATGCTGCTCCTCTGTGGTGCTGTTGGCTGTGTTTTTGTTCAGTGTGGTCACAGTTTAGATAAATGACCCTATTAGAAAACATGGTGGGGGTTATCTGTCAGCATCACCGTCCCTCTGCGTGCTCAGACACTGGCTGCCACCATTATCACCGGACACCACCACTATCCCACTGTGCGTGTGTGTGTGTGTGTGTGTGACTGAAATATGTATGATAGTAACAAAAGCATATATTATAAAAAGGATGGTTCCGCCTCTCAATCCTGATCGGCGTTTCTAACTTGCCTTGTAAACAAACATTTGAGGTAAACTCCAGCGCAGCATTGTAATGAATGACGATCTAGAGTGACGTAACTGTTGCATGAATTCTGATACAACTGTTCAGACTGAGGTTGAAAAAATCAGACCTGTATCTGATTTAGGACCACATATGAAAGTGGCCCAAATCAGAATGGAAAAGATCAGATTCCATGTGATTTGTGCTGTTCACACTGTTGTGAAAATAACAGATCTCAGACTCACATATGAGCAAAAAAAGTCTGACTTGGGCCACTTTTGCCTGCAGTCTGAACGTAGCCTTAGTTTAGCTATTAAACATGTTAACATTTCTTATTTAGCACTAAACACAAATTAAAGCTGAGACTAATGGGAATGTCATTAATTTTGCAGGTATTTATTTACGAACCAAAGTAGTAGACAAATTGAACCATGCATGTCTGTACAAAATTTCATGACAATCCATCTAATAGTTTTTGAGATATTTGGACCAAGTCTGGACCAAGCTGGTTGCATGGCTAAAAAGAAAAATCATTTGCAGGTTTCAGTTTGTCCAGTGTAACACTGTGCTGCTTTTCTCTGATTTCTATCATTGTAAACTGAATAACTTTGGTGTTTGGACTGTCAGTTAGACAAAACAAGCAATTTGAAGATGCCTACTTGGGTTCTGGGAAAATGAGAAAGGATTTATTTATTTTACAATTTATTTACAAGTTTTTCTTTTGTGTATGAAACAATTAATGAATTTATTGAAAAATTCTGTGTGAAACTAATCTCTAGTTGCAGCCCTAGTTTACTGTGCAGTATGGCCTCCTGTCTTATTGCCCAGTTAACACAGTAAATGGATGTATGAGTATGTTTTGTGCAGTCTGCTGCGAGTCAATGAGCGCAGAGATGGCCCTCTGTGTAGCCTCTGTCAGACTCTCACATTAATTAAATACTACATTAATGAAAGCCACAGTAGATCCATGCTGCAGTTTGACTCAGGCAGAGAAGGGAGAGAAGAAAATCCTTGGAAATGGGTGGGTGGGGGGGCTGTTGTGTTCATGGTGCAAGGCTTAGGAGACCGGCACAGCTACTGTACTGTGGCTAAGGATGTGTCTGCCTCTGCCGTCGAAACAATCAGCAGACAGCATTCTGGGAGCTCATTACAGCAGCCTCTGAGCTGGAGGAGACGGTACAGCGGTGGGGGATCAGGGAGCCAGTTCAGTGAGCTCAGCCCCAGCTGCACTAACAGTCTTTCAGTGAGAGACGCCTGGGCATAGGCCGGCAGGATAAACCCACAGTGACAGCCCCGGATTTGCATGAGCTTCTCCTCCCATCCCACAAGCACTCATTTAAAGTTCGCAGCAGCACAGGGACAAGAGTTTGGATGAGGGCGTGTGGGAGGTAAGCAGAATTGAGCAAACATGACATAACTTATGCTAAGCTGGAGCACAATTTAGGCTTAATTTTGCTCCTTACCCACCATAGGTCATTCATGAAGGCTGATGCCCTGGAGTGCTGTGCCATTTGAGAATAACTATATTGTGTTTTTCAGCTGCACCATTCAACTGATGTCAGATACTGTGACGCTAGTAAATTCTTAGTGAATGGCTAGTAGCTCAACCATTGTCAAGGTCTTGTTAATCTTGTTATGTGGTTCATTGTGTGATGTCTTATTGTGTGCTCACTGTCTCTTTTCCGGTTGGTCCTACTTCATCCGCCCCGTCCAATCCATTCTCTCCGCCTTGATTTCACCTCTCAATAAATGATTGTGTGTCTCCGTCTGTCCTCTCCTCCTGCAGAGCCGCAGCCCACGGCATTCCCAGTCTACCCAGTCTGGGCTTGCCGACCAGGCTGCCAAGCTTTCCTTTGCCTCCGCTGAATCCTTGGAGACCATGTCAGAAGCCGACATCCCCCTCGGGTTCAACCGGATGAACCGATTTCGCCAGAGCCTGCCGCTGTCCCGCTCTGCCAGCCAGAATAAGCTACGATCTCCAGGTTAAGATTTGAAGCAATGCTGGCATGCTCTGTCACAACATGCTAGTTGGACTCGAGGCAGATTTGCAGCTGTCTGTTTACGTCATGTAGCTGGTGATGTGAACCACTGTGTTTATAGAGAATGGGAGGGAATTGTTATACCCTCACCTCATTTACCTTAACTTAACAGTTTTATTTTAGTCTAAATGCTCTGCTATAGATAACTGTCTGAAATGGTTAGAGAACTTATAACAAGTTGATCTTTTTTCAGTGTAGAAACAATATATTCCTAATATAGGCCTATTCACACACAATGCGTGAGCAAACCTTGTTTCATGACGTGTGCAGGTGTACTATGAGCTTGATAATATAGTTTATTATGTTAAGTATGAAATTATTAAAGCATTCCATTTAGTGTAGGTAGTTATTTTGGTGAGGGTTTTATTGACTGTAATACTGCACGCCTGTGTTAATCATACAAGACTGAGGGCATGTTTTTGCAAGAGTAAACAGCAGAGTCGGGGAACAGGTTTACTACAAAAGGGCCATGGGAGTGTAGAGACGATTAGTGTGAGGCTGGTCCAGACTCATAAAGACTAAGGTGTGGTGTTACGGCAGGTAAAGTGAGCGATAAAACTAAAGTGGCAGTGACTGATGAGTTCAGACAGAAGTAGAACAGCTAAGCTGCCAGTCTCTCCTCTCCATGTCTCTTCACTAACCACTCTCTTTGTTTTCTTCTCTCCCCAACTCGTCTACAATATCTCACAAATTTTGCTTGACTTTTAATCACTGGTCTTCCTTTGCTTTGTTTGTTCTTTTTGTTTGTCCCACGATGTATGAAGATGAATATTCAGGTTAGTCAGGCATCAGATTCATCTTTACCTATAACATCAAGGGTTGCAGCATCTGACAAAGTTTTCCATGAAGTGGGGCTATTTTTGGGTAATTTAATATCCATTATTGCTAGGAAGTTAAAAGTTTTATTTATAAAAAAGAAGTATTATTAAAAATGTAACCCACCTTAGACATGCATCTTTGCACCTTAGCTGTGAATTGTCACACAGCTACCACAGTCCTGTTGTCACATTCAGAGGGAAAGAAGTGGTGTTTACTCTGTCAGTGATTATTCACGCTGACATCTGATGACAAAAATCATTATCTGGATCAACCAAAAGGCTAAACAATTTGATCATAATTGACAACACTATATCTGTCAAAATGGCAAAAAATGCTACAAGATTTGACAGAATTGCTTTTCTAGTTATTCTTTCCATCCACTAAAGCTGTCGCCCTCTAACTCATCTTTTTCTCCCATATCACTGTCTTCTAGGCGTGCTGTTCCTTCAATACGGAGATGAGACACGTCGGGTGCACATCACCCATGAGCTGAGCAGCCTGGACACGCTGCACGCTCTCATCGTGCACATGTTCCCTCAGAAGTTGACAGCAGGTATGCTGAAGTCACCCAACACAGCCATCTTGATCAAGGACGAGGCCCGCAACGTCTTCTATGAGCTGGAAGACGTCCGGGACATCCAGGACCGCAGCATCATCAAGATTTACCGCAAAGAGCCCATCTACGCTTCCTACCCTGCTGCTGCACACCTGGCTAACGGAGACCTGAGGGTGAGGAGAAGGGAGCTGGGGCAGTGGGGATGTGAAGAGGGCAAACTCTTGCTGTCTGATCTCCTGCTAATCTGATGTTTGACAACTGAGACGTTAGTGAGAACCGCCGCTATTCTGTGCCTCTACATAAAGAGGAGCAGTGTGCTTCTTTGGCAAGTTAATAGGGTTTTTTTATATTTCATGGTAACTTTGACAGGCTGTTGCAGTGTATGTGGGTTAGTAATTTAACAGGTATTCCTCCTGGAAATGTGTTTTCTTATCTTCAAGTAGGCCATCTGTTGCTGTGCAGACACCAGAGAACAATGTTCCTCTGTGAAATGAGCATATTTTAACATCCGAAGCTATTTCTGCTTCAGTGAAGATCAAGGAAGCCAGAGGGAGACCTTTTTTTTAATTGTTTTGTACAAAACCCTGCTTACCATCTGCATTATTCACACAATACTGAGAATACAACTGCTATTAAACATGCAAACAGGCAGTGAAAAACAACGGTTATGCCTGTGTATATTGTGTGTGCATGTACTGTAGTGTACTGTAGATTTTATGTGTATGTGATTGTGCATGCTTACATGCTTGTTTGTGCCTGTGTATACAAGAAACAGAAAAGGAAGGGTATAGACACAGCTGACCAGCACCTATAAACTGTACACATATATTTTAATACACCCTTTAAACTGAGTTTGATACCACAAAATCTTAAAGGCATGATTTTAAGCAACATTTTTATTGAGCAAAACCAAGAATCATCAATGTTACCCATCATCTTTCACAGTAAGTGTCAGATGCACAGTCCATCTCTCCTTTATAACTCCTGGAGACTAAATGCAGGCTGCATCTCAACAACAATCTTGCCATTCAGTTCCCCCTGTGCATGTTGTGTATCTGGCTCTGTGAACATGAGGCTTAAACTGTTTATGTTGTCCATACATTTTGTGCAAACCAAACCGCCTTATATAGCTGTGTGAATATACAGTATGTATATTTGTCCGTCGGCATAAATGCTCAGAAGCATAAAAATCTGCAATTGGATGAATAATTGGTCTTTTGAGAAATTCATCATCTTTTGGCATCTGCAGACTGTAACAGCCTGTCTGGTGTCAGTCAGAACTCAGTCGTTTTCTTGTCAAACTGACACATGGGAAACACAGTGCTCTCATCCATGGGTCTCCATGGTAACCCTCATCCCTGCTTGTTCATTTCAGAGGGAGATGGTGTACTCCTCTCGTGACTCCTCCCCAACTCGCCGCCTCAACACCCTTCCCTCCTCCACGGCCTCAGCGTCCTCTGGCTCTCCATCCCGCTCACGCCTCTCCTACAGCGGGGGCCGACCACCGTCCTTTGCTGGGTCCCATCCCCAGCATGAACAGCCCCGACATGCCCACCATCCCTCAGCCGGCCACGCTGCCAACGCAGGCCTGTCTCCCTCACCCAGTGCCATCCTGGAGCGTCGCGATGTCAAGCCTGATGAAGAAGTTTCTGCAAAAAACATGGCGCTGATGAAGAACGAGTCGCTGTATGCAGATCCCTACAGCCTGATGCACGAGGGCCGCCTCAGCATTGCTTCCACCCAGTCATTAGCTGCCATCGGAGACCCCTTTAGCTTCCCTGTTTCCAGTGGCCTGTACCGCCGTGGCTCTGTGCGCTCACTCAGCACCTACTCAGCCGCTGCTCTTCAGGGGGACCTGGAGGACTCCCTCTACAAGCCTGGAGGTTCGCTCTACTCTGACACATACTCCTCAGCCACGCTGGGCATGGGTTTTCGAATGCCATCCTCATCCCCGCAGAAAATCCCTGACATGCAGCTGAGGGACAGGGACTCATATTCTAGCTCACCCAGCAGAGCCTCACCTGTCCGGCAGACCTTCCGCAAGGACTCGGCTTCCTCGTCTGTGTTTGTGGAGAGCCCGAAGTCGAGGCCCAGTTCCAGTTCAGAGCCTCTGTGTCTGACAGCTGGGCCTGGGGAGGGGGGCAGGGCCACGCCTGGTTTTGGTTCTTCATTGTCTGGGCAAGACTGTGACAGCAGCAGGTCAGTAGGAGTCTGTGTGGTGAATTTCATACAGGTATGTTGTACTGTTTAAAGAAGAGTTTGGGTTAGTTTACAAGAACCTTTGAAGCTTTTTTGCTTACTCTACAGCACTGTGTACATTTATACAGCAATATTTGTTTGTACATTTTCATGTAATCCAAGTGTTCACCTGCCTCTGCCTTAGTGTGTTCAGCAATCGGTGATATATCTGTGGCATTTACTTTTACAGGGATCATCGCCTGGAGCGCATGGAGGCAATGGAGAAGCAGATAGCCAGCCTTACTGGCCTGGTCCAGAGTGTGCTGACCAGAGCGCCAGACAGTGACAGCACGTAAGACTCTCCATTATACCCCATTAACCCTCTAAAACTCACAGATACAGCTTCAGCAAAGACACATAGGCAGCATTATTGACAGGAACAGCAGCAGGGCATTATCAGAGCCATTATCAGCTCCATAGCAGTGAAGTGGTACATTACTTTGTGTGAGCACAGCACACGTACAGAGCACTACACATTAGCTGCGGGGCACAGTGCTATTGATTTATGCATTGATACAAAGAGATGTGTAAGATAGCTTTTTAGAGTTCCTCATTTACAATGTACATTGTTATCGTGGCACTTCACCCTCATGAACACAATAGAGGTTCATTAACAAGAAGATAACTTGTTAATGTAATCAGTCTCATAGTGTCCAGCGTTAGCGTTAGCACTGTAATTGCCTTGCCCTGTGGCCGTTGATCCTCAGATGCGGCCTGCTGCGTCTCTGCATGATGGCGGGCTGCCCTCCGGACCAAGGGACGGAGTTCTCACGGCCATTACCTTTCTCTTCCAGCGAGAAGACCGAAACCAACAGCGACGGCTCCGCCACTGGAAGTGAGTACAGCAGTGTAATCGTGACCCGTGTACTGAACCCTTACTCAATAGCACTAACACACTGCTGCACTGTTTAGAAAATCTTTTACTGTTTCATTTTCCTGAAAACAATGCACCCGAGTTTGTAGAGGATGAGGGACACAAACAAGCAATGATGGTGCTTCAGACCATGGAACGGACACATGGAATCTGATCTTTTCCATTTTGATTTGGGCCACTCTCATATGTGGTCCTAAATCAGATACAGGTCTGATGGTGAAAAATGATTCAGTATTAAAAATTATGTTTATCATTTTCTCATTTCTTAATTTCGTCTAGCATGTTCCTGGTTTATGACAAATGTATCAAAATTTGACAATGCTCTCACAATGGAAGCGAGGACAACATTTCATCAGTCCAGGGAACCTGCACTCTTTACACCTGGTTTGTTCATTTAGAGTTATGGAGATGGGCATTTGGTCTGAACCGGGGGGGAGGGATTATCACTTGCTGCCTTTTAGTTCTGATCCAATTCATGTTCACACTGACTTTTAAGTAACAACCTAAGAGCTGTAAACATGTAGTAATACAGACCCACAGGTAACTCATTGATCGGACAGTTTTCGTGACTGTCATCCTGCATCATCTGGACCCATGAGGGGAAATCAAATTCTGGTGACTGATAGCAAGTCATGCAGCACTATAATGCTTCTTATGTGTATATTTATGTTCTCTGGTGTCACAAAAAGCTAATGAAGAAATAAGACAGGACGAAAAAGAGGCGACTTGCACTGCATTATTACTGTGGGATCGCATACTTTGTTATGGACTAAATGAACTACCAAAGTACACAGAGTAGGATACAAGCACAACAGACAGCAGTTTTAACAGCTTTGGATCTGACATCCATACATGTTACCATGGTTACCTAATAAATGTATAACCTACATTGCTTATTACAGATTGTGTATTATAAGATCGCTTCCTGAACTGTTCTAAATCAGCAGATGGATTTAATAGTAGTTCAGCTCTTCAAATCATACTAAAATCACATAAATACAATCAAGAAATCCAGGGGTTGGTGGGTTTCCTTTCTGACCACAAACGAACCACACCACAGTTCGCTTGGAACCAAACAGCATACATGTGAACACTCTCTTAAACACTCTCTAAGGAATAAGGTGAGAGTTCTACCTCATTCATCCCTTTCCCTTTTTCTGTTTCTATGTCAAAATCTTTGTCTTTCTGCAACTACTGAAGCTGAAGAGCTTCATTCCAAATGACTCATTCACCATTTGAAAGCACTGCTCGAAAAATTATAGCTGGTCAGAATCAGAATCCGCTTTTTTGGCCAAGTATGCATACACGCAAGGAATTTGACTCCGGTTATCTGTTGCTGTCAGTGTACTTACACAAAGTACAAAAATCCACTTTATAGAATTGAATGTGCTTGTAAGTCCCTTTGGACAAAAGTGTCAGCTAAATACATTTACATTTAGCAGACGCTTTTATCAAAAGCGACTTACATATGAGAACATTCACAAACCAAAGGCGCAGCTTCGGGAGCATTTTGCTCAAGGATACTTTGACACATGGCTGGGTTTGAACCGCTGACCTTCCGATTGGCAGGCAACCGTTCTGCCACCAAGCCACGGCCGCCACAAATAAATGCAATGTAAAGTAGCCTCAATAAGCACAAATACAGGAAACATGAGGGTAAATGCTGGTGAAGCTCTGTCAAAAACTAAAAAATATATAGCTTGGAGCTGTTGGAGGTGTTAAGCAAACAAACAAACAAACATACAAGACCGTTAACATAACCTTCTCTATGAGGTAATAAGACCAACCGCTTTGAAGTATTTAGAAGGTTTATTTTTTCACTTTTGACTATCTCTGTACTGGATGCACTGATAGTGAATTGCATGTTTAAGTGTATTTGTCAAAATATCAGACTTTTTTTTCAGCATAGAATTTTTGCAATACTGACGGGAATCGTTTTCCAGCAAGCGTAGGATGTGCATACTGAAGCATTTCTGAATAAAACCTGTTATCTTCCTGCTTTTCTTTTATTCCTCTCATCTCTATCTCTGTCCTTTTTTCTCCCATGTCTATAATCTTGTAGTTTTGGCACAAACAAACTTTTTCTTTGGCCAGACCTGTGCAAGGACATAGATATCTTTGAAGCTTCCTCACAAATTGATACACTGCCGAAAGACTAAGCCACCACCGGAGTCATTTTCTCTGCTGTTGTCAATGAAAATGCTCTCCAGGTTCATCATTCTGTAAAAATTAACTTTTAAGACTTTCCTCTCCCTCTTTGTCTCTCTTATAACCCTCTCATTAATTTCTCGGTAACTAGCTCACTCTTGCCATATTCCAGCTGGACGGCTGAAGCAGAAAGGTAGTTGCCATCTCCTACTCTATCACCCTTTTTATTTCTCCTATCTGACGTCTCTCTTGGCTCTCTGCTGT
This sequence comes from Coreoperca whiteheadi, assembly GCA_011952105.1. Classification (NCBI taxonomy): domain Eukaryota; kingdom Metazoa; phylum Chordata; class Actinopteri; order Centrarchiformes; family Sinipercidae; genus Coreoperca; species Coreoperca whiteheadi. Next base: position 7,031,616 of record CM022470.1, on the reverse strand, counting down.
CTGTATAGATGTGTGGTGTTGCTGGGTAGCTGGCAGTGTCTATACTCACTTTTTCCTCCTGGTTGGTTTCCCGGAGTGCGGACTCCCCTCGTCCTGTCTCTGTCTTTACTTTTTGAATTTCTGCTTATTTTCTCCTTTGGGAATTTCAGAAGGTTGTTTTGTCACAGACTAGGCACTTCTTTGTAAATGTGTATGAGAGTGTGTGTGGGTGTGTGTGAGAATAGCTGGGGAGTCAATGGCCATACTCACAAAGCCCTGTGTTAAGATAAGAGCATGGCTATCCCCCTGTGTGTCACTTCTGAATAGACTAATTGCACTTCTATATGGGTTACTAATAGCATGAGCTCACGTTTCTCCCAGTGGGCTATTAGAGTTTTGTGAATATGGCATTTTTTTGCATTCACACACTGTATTTGTTCCAGTGTGTGTGTGTATGTGTGTACCCAGATTTCCTGTATATGTACATGTCTTTAGGCCTTTATGCTGTGTGTGTGTTATACTGTTTGCACTGTGTGTCATGCTGGCTGACTGCAAATCTCTCCGGAGCACAGCCCAGCAAACTAACCAATTTGTTTACCACTGACCTCCTGCTGACCCCACATGTCCTGCTCTGTGATTGGCAGCTCATACACCGTCTGCACCTCTAGCTCTGATGCCGCCGCCACCTTCTAACACAACCCAGGTGAACAGTGTTGGCCGCTTGCAGATGCAGCTCCACCTTCATGGCCTGCAGCAAAACGCCACCGACCTGCGCAAACAGCTCACCCAGCTACGCAAGACACAGGTATATAGTATATCCATCGAAAAAAGCCATTTATCTGATATTTCTTAAAGAGTCTGATCTCCCAAATTACAAAAAAAAAAACCTCTGACTTACCATTAGTGGTACCTAGCCATGCAGATAGATATAGTTTTATTTGCCCAGGTTTTGAAATATTTCTATGATATTGTAGTTCATTATTTGTCTCCTTTTCCCTGCCATTCAATGTTTTCTCTTTTAAAATAGTTTTATACCACCAGCTGGTGAACACTTGCAAACGGTAGTCAGCGTTTTGTGAGCACAGCTCCATGCGCCTGCACACATGTGCTGGCAGAGGGCGCGCTAGGATGCCTGCTGCCGGCTGCTGTTTCTTTTTTGGTGTGTCCTGTACAGCAGCTAAAACACCAGTCTGTGTTTACACTGGTGAAATGTACGGAATTATAGATTCAAATATAAATTGCATATGATCTACATGGACTCCTCTACTCCTCCTGTATCCAATTGTGCCAGTAGAGGAAAATAAAACTTTTTCACTTTTTTGAACGCTCACGCTCCAAGTCAAATGCCACAATATTAGCAACAGAACATAACGGATAAATGTGAATACCCAACGGTCCAATACCCAAGGATGATTTAAAAAAACATGGGAAATAAAACTGGGGTTATCACAATTGATGTAAAAAAAAAAAAGATCTAGTAACATGTACAGTCATACTGCATATTTTGTTTCCATACAACTATTCTCCTTTTGCGGAATGCCATCTGACATTAGTGTGCAGGTGTATGGAATGCCGACTGCTGTTTGCAATGACGTTTATAAAGCCAGCTGGTGATATAAAACGATATTAAAAGAGGTATAAAACATTGAAAAGCAGGGAAAAGGAGACAAATTATGAAATAATAGGCTATCCATAGTCTTCTGCCTCCACCTCAGTCAAATGGAGGTGAATGGAATTTTGTGTGTGGCGCTCAAAGCTTTATAAAAAAAACAGCCACGTGTACAATAATTACTCTGTATTATCTGCTGACTTGTGAGCATTAACTGTGAATCATTAACTACTTTCTACCATCCCTAGTAGTCCCTATAAAAAGTGTTGACAGCATGCTCAGTGGATTATCCAGTTTCTGTGCCAATAGTTTGAGATGAATTCCATCATTCTGATTTGTCTGAATGACGCACTAAGAGCGATTCCCCGCAGTGTCCCTCCTATCTCACTGCTGACATGCAAGTCATACGGAATGTAAGAACACATTATGTGGGTTTGCTTAGTGCAGAGGTCCACTGATACCCCAAAGTTGCAGAAAATTGCTAAATTAGCATCCAATATTGTAAATATTTCTATCTTCTACATGCAGTCGTTAGCTAAGATTTTTATGATGTAGAATACTATACAGTATTTCAACACACGTATGCAGGAGCAGTGGCTTTGATGTTTATTTTAGCCTTACTTCAATACTGTACCTACAGTAAATAACACCTACAGGTTCACATCACTGTGCTCCATGACACATTGAGGACATTGTCTCTTTTGCGGATTAATAATGAAATAGAATTTGTGAAAGATAAAAGCTCAGTTTACTTTGCATGGTATTCTACAGAGATACAGAAGGTCATGATGGATGCACCATCAGATGAAATGGGGTAAGGAAGTGTTAACAGAAATGGGGAGATAAGGTCCTCTGATGCAAGCAATACCATGGTTACTAAAAGGAATCAGGAAGAGATGACAAGTTGAATGCTTTCAGTGGCAGAGGAGAGGATTCAAGTCTCTTGCAGGGGAAAGGAGAAAGAACGGGTAATGGTAGTGACAGATGATAGGCATGCAGTGCTTTTATTTGTTCCCTGACAGCAGTCACAGGAGCTTCTTGAACTGGCTAAGCAGTGAGACAGAGAGCCAAACAGCCAAGGCTGTGCTGTACACAAAGAGGACAGTTTGCTGTTTATGTGTAAGTGTGCCCAAGTGTGACCTCTGCACCTGGACCCATATTGTTGCCCATTGAAGGCCAGCAGCTTAAATTTTACATGTAGCTCATAAATTATACAGAGGGTAGCGTGCAGTAGAGACAGGCAATTGGGAGAGAGGGAACACAGTGCTGCAAGATGAAATAACAATCTAAAAATTTGTTTTGTATATATTAATATTTTTAAAAATATGTTATCATGTTCTCTGTGTTTGGCCTGCTGCACCTGCATCATCATTATTGGCAGTATAATGGGTAATTTTTAATGTCAGTGATTGTTGTCTTGTTTCACTTCCTGGAACATAAGGCAGATCAATTATTTATTTTTCTTGCTTACCATGTGCTTTCATCTCAGGGAGTTGTATTACAAGCAGTAGTGCATGTAGAATATTCCATTCATAACACTGAGAGGGAGCTGAGTTCACGCTCAGTGCTTCTTCATGGACATCCTTCATTCTCCTCAGGGCATCCCGGGGAAATAATATATGCATGTGCTGATACACGCGCACAGAACACAGAGGGACCTACTAGCTGCAATTAGCAGGCTAAAAACTCACAAACAATGACTGAAGAAGACATAAGCAATCAAGGATAGAGCTAAATATTCTTCTAGCTTAACAAGGCAGGGAAGGTTCTATAGTAAAACAAGGACAAGAAAGCAAAATATACAGTTGCTGGAAATCACTGAGGTCTGCTTTGAAAAGCTGCAATTTTATTCCTCATTGTCCCGTTGTTATGCTGCGATGGCAGCGATAGCAGATTTCACAACAAACTATTTTCATGAGGCCAACGAGGCATACTGATACAGTTCATTTTCAAATACTCACTGAATGCACAAAATGCCCTGCTGAGGTAAGAGAATCATCTTATCGTAACATTGTGTTTGAATGTGTGTGTGTGTGTGTGTGTGTGTGTGTGTGCGTGTGTGTGTGTGTGTGTGTGTGTGTGCAGCTGGAGAACCAGGATTCGGTGCGAACTCTGTTGAAGCGGACAGAAGCGGAGCTGAACGTGCGCGTGGCCGATGCCCTGAGGAAGCAGGAAGACCCTCTGCAGAGACAGCGCCTCCTGGTAGAGGAGGAGAGACTCAAGTACCTCAACGAGGAGGAGCTCATCATCCAACAGCTCCAGTCAGTAACAATAACAGTATATGACTTAGTATTATTGTTGAAATCCCCCAACTTCACAGTAAACCTTTTGTTTTTTGATCAATAGTAATACAAACGTTTGTAATCAAAAAAGGAATATGTGCATTTGTAATTCTTCTCCTGTTTTCCTCTGGCTCTGGATGGCGAGACTGTCCACAGAGCGAGTAGTAGTAATATTACTTCCGTAGTAATATGAGTGTAGGTTTAAGATGAGTTCCTATCACATATTTTATAAACTCGTTAAACATGGCAAAGTTCATATCTGTTTTATAATTAGATGACTCACTGGCTGACGCAGTGATAGGATGAAATTGTAACTGTAATTAAGCCCGGCATAGATCAAGATGCTTATTAAGATCTGAGGTATGAGCAACATACCAGCAACTAATTGAAGTGACTGCAAAACCAGAGCAGAGCGCTACCTTGAGATGATAATCAGATAAGTTGCTTCTGTCTCATATGTGGGAATGTTCACTGTGTTCCTGGCTCTCACTGAGATTGGCAGCATTTTGATTGCAGACTAATTGGTTGAACTGTTAGATGATCTCTGCTAATCAGTGTGTGTTATTCAGCCTGGCTAATGGCCAATTTATTTTGGTTAATTATACATGGAGCTTTGATTCATTACATAACTTAAGGCAGATTTATGTCTGACCAGGCCAGACACACACTCAACATTAGAGCTGAACAAACTCCCATTTATATAGGTTGTCTGTTCCACTTTTTACCTCAGTAGTTGCATGAAACTTTCAAAAGCACATCCATACTCCTCCAGTTCAGCTGTCCAGAACTGTTGATCTAGCTGCCAGTTGATTGAGAGACAGTTTATTGGCAGAAGTTTTACTGAAACTCAGATATAATAATTCTGAGACAAATATTCATATTCAGTAAAAAGTGTAGCAGAGGAATCCCTGGTGTTCAGCCTTCTGTCTGTTCCATCTCAGCGACCTGGAGAAATCAGTGGAGGAGATCCAGAAGGAGTCGTCTGTCAACCACAAGCTGGTGACAGTGCAGGAGCTGGAGGAGAAGGCCACTGTTCTGAGAAAGCTGGGAGAAACACTCACAGAACTGAAAAGTGAGTCATGCTGGCCCATATCACATTCTATGCACAGGCACAAAACAGAAAACAGTCTTTTACTCTGGCAGACAGTTCATAATGCACTAATTACTCACCAAGGCACTGCCTATCTTTTAGTCGGCCACAGCCAGTCTGTCAGACATTTAAACATTCTCGGTTTGCACATTGTCTTAATGAACTCCCTAACCATTTACAGTAGTTCAAAAATGTTTTCTTTGTTTACCACAAAAGGCTTTCACCGACTGGTAGAATTAATTTGTCTGGGGGAACATGGTTGACTTCCTATGTTGCTCCTCTTCTTTCTCCTGCAGATCAGTTCCCAGGCCTGCAGAGTAAAATGCGGGTGGTGCTAAGGGTGGAGGTGGAGGCCGTCAAATTCCTGAAAGAAGAGCCACACCGGCTTGATGCCCTGTTAAAACGCTGCAAGACAATAACTGACACCCTCGCCACCATGCGCAAGTATGAACCTGCTCTGACTGAGACCAACAGTACATGGGTATAAACTGTCCTTACATAGACTTGGAAAGTTTTGAAGTAATCCTCTAAATACTGCTAGAAAAGCATTTATCCGATAAATTCTTACATATTGATACTTGCAGTGAAATATGTCAAATATTAACTGACACAAAAACCTGCCCATGTGTAATCAGTTCTAGGAAGGCCTTTCCATTTTTACCTCTGCCAAATATATTATGTGTTCACCCCTCTTTATGTATGTCAGCAGAACATTATGAATTTTCATAAAATGTGGAGGACAGACAGGCCTTGGACCAAGGAAAATTGATTAGAGATTGCTGTTGATTCAGATCAGCGATTTCCTTCATTAAACATTTATTGTTTTAATAAGCCAAAGCGCTTAAAACTAGCAGAGGCAGAGTATGAGCTCCACCATTATCTAAAACTTAGATTTGCTCTTCTATACATGTCAGTGTCTCTCAGTATTCAGATACACAAAAACTAGGCACTTTTATTGCATGCATCCCAGGTTAATGGTTTCAACATAGTAACACATTTCTGACCTGATAAAAGTATCTCCGCCACTTCAACACATAGACTGTATAAAATATGGATGTAGTCTCTGTGATGTCACCCATAGGTCTGAGGCGGGCCACATAAAGCCTGGTTGCTGCAGCTAGCCATCTGTGACCACCCATCTGTCACTTTAAAGCGGCCACGCCCTTAATTATGTATAACTTTAAGCCTTAATATAATTTAAATGGGTGAGTTATGTAAAAGTTCACCCCCCCATACATGAACACGGAAATTACCTATAGAGAACAAAACCGTTTTTTGTACCAGGCTATAAATGTGTATTTTTGCTGTAAAGTTTGGTATTTTATTATAGGGCTCAATGGGGGTTTGACTTGCTTTTTGAGCCAGCCTCAAGTGGCCATTCAAAGAACTGCAGTGTTTTTGGCACTTTCACGTTGGCTTTATTTTTCAGCCCCAGAGGTTGCAGCTTGCTTCAACATAATCAGAAGTGTGTAGAAAAAAAGCCATCCTGAAGGGTGCATTCAAGCAGCTAGTATGTGACCACTTGGCATTATGGGTGACAAACTAATGAAGGATTTTTTCAGTCACATGAATAAAGAAATTTGAATTTTATGGTGAGTGTGGACTTTGACTTTTAAAAAGTGCCCTTCAGCATTCTGTCATCTATCTCCTAATCAGCCTTGAGTCCAAAAAGCACCTCACTTTCTGGTTTAATTAACCTCACATATCAAAGGAGCTCATCAAATTTAGTCATCTTTGTGAGTAAAAGAGAGTTGGAACATTATTCAGTACTGGCGGAGGTTTGCACACTTCACAGTATTTCAAAATTTTGGGATGTTTTGAGCAATCAGGAACACCTGTTTTCATTTCAAGTCATGGATTATTCATGCAATAGTTTGTCTTACATTTCAAAGAGCTGATCATCTTCCATTTCTTACCAGACAAGCAAATGAAGGTGTGTGGAAGAAGCAGGAGGACTTCTCTAGTCCTTCATCAAAGCACAACGAGTTGCGTAAGTTTTCAGACTTTGACATCCCCACCAGCACACCCCTAACCATTAATGACCTTGGGGGAGGCAACAGCCTGTCCAACTGGAGCCCCCACTCCAGCCTCAGCCGTGGCCACGGGAACCCGTCCGGCCCTCACAAGGACAATCATCCTCCTGTTCCCCACAAGGGCAAAGCCTTGGAAGAGCTGGAACGGCGTGCTGCTGCTGACAAAGCTTTGTCCGTGGAGGTCCGACTGGTAGGAATCATTTGTGCTGTTTTTTTACCCTTTTCTTCTCTTTAATCATCGCTCAGGTAGTCTGCATTGTAAATGACATCACAGCATAGTTACACCAGTACTGCAACACCACGTTGGTTGTGTGTTTATAAAGTGTTCTGTCTCTCCCTTTCACAGGCAGCAGAGCGAGACTGGGAGGAGAAGCGAGCCAGTCTGACCCAGTACAGTGCCCAGGACATCAACCGATTGCTGGAGGAGACCCAGGCTGAGTTAATGAAAGCTATTCCAGACCTGGACTTTGCTGCCAAGCAGATCAAGCCCTCCTCCAACACACCATCCTGCAAGACTCCACAATGTGAGGCAGGAACCCAAGAGCACCGCGCCAACAAGCCCCAGCACAAGCTTTCTGGGAGAGAGGGGGGATCCAGGCGTGGCTCTGGTAAGATGGAGAAGTCAGTGCTCCAATCTGCATCACTATCATGTATCATTGCCAAATGAACACCTTGACTTTTCAAATTGTCAACTTTTCAAGAGCTAAGAAAAACAGCTTTGTTTTCAGTGTAATCAACATGCATTTTTAAATGAATCCTTTTATTTTTAAAATTGTTTTACAAGCCCTGCAAGTCATCAGGTTTTCTCAAGAACATGTGTTACCTAAAATAAAATATGAAGTATGGTTTTAAGAAAGTTACTAAGTTTTATAAATTCAATAAGTCACTCAAACATTGCATTCAATATTGAGTAATATTGAGTACACACTACAGATAAAATAATTCCTACAAATGTCTCATATATATTGTTCTGAAATCACTAACTAAGACTCCATTCCCAAATGACTTCCTTTTCCAGATGAGCTGACAGTACCACGGTATCGCACAGAGAAACCCTCCAAGTCTCCTCCTCCTCCACCACCTAGACGGAGTTTCCCCTCTTCTCCAGGCCTAACCACCCGCAGTGGAGAGCCCCTCATTCCTGGAAAAAGTATAAAGGTAAGACAGAAAATTCACAAGCAGACAGTTTTAATATGGGCACTGCATCGTATAACATAAGGACTTGTACAATTAAAACAATTGAATGACAAATGGACAATGTTATAATAACACAAGTTCACCTTTATAGATAGAAGGTAGTTGATGCTAATCTATTGTTTTGTAGGAGGAATATTCTTGTGAGATCAAAACACTGTGCGCTCGTCAATAAAATGGACTCTGCCTTCAGATACGTTAAAATAATACGTTGTGTTTGCTATCGTAGAAGTCTGAATCTGAAGAGACTGAAGGCCAGAAGCCTCATGTAAAACTAAGGAGGGCCGTGTCTGACAACCCTCGTCCTGCATCTACACCCCCCACACTGGCCTCTGGGGACAAGGAGGAAAGAGAGGAAGAAAAAATTGCTGCCGAATTGGAGGTAAATTAAAACGTATCATGTCGATTATATCGTTTATATCGTAAAATAGGCTGTTGTTCAATAAGTGGGAAAACTGCACTAATTTTATTATATATGTAACGTCCATAATCTGCCACTGCATTTTGTGCACATTCATACTCACAAGCAGACATGCTCACCATCATTACCACATGTTCAAGCAGCAGGTGCCATATGTCCCCCTGCCCCTGGCACTGGGAGAGCCCAAAGATCACATACTGCTCAGTCACATACATCATCACCCAGGGCTCACAGATCACAGCCAGACAGATGGACCCTGATGGCTGCTTGGTCTGTGTTTGAGATGGCCTGCCATGAAATTTGATGGAGAACAGAGTCAACAAACACTTCCCTTTTCCCTCCCCAGCTATTTGAGAGAGCCCCGCTCATGCTCACTCTACACCCTCCCTTTTCCCTGCCCGTTAGCTCTTCAGCAGGAAAAGGGTACCCGCTTGCAGACTGGACCTGTGGCCCTCTGAGGCCCCAGGCACTGAGGTAAAACTCTGGCCCTGAGTACTGTGGATTGCTGCCTTCTTAAACCTCTGTCTCTATTCCCCTCAACCCCTCTACCACACAGTGGTAGAAACAGTAAGAAGCCCACACATGTCTACATACTGATACTTATGTGAAGATGAAATTATGTAGACATACATTACATACAACTAGATAAAAATCGCTTATTGTTTGAGTCTACAACAAGTTGTTGGATTGTGCTTAAGCTAAGACCAGTTCAGTGTGTTTAAATTTAAACCTCAAGTGCTTTCCTCATTTATAGGGAAGGCGCTTGTCTCCTGTCCCCCACATCGTGTTGACAGAGTGTTTTCCAGCTTCGCCCACTGCCACAGAGGATCCTGTCAGAGATTTCGCAAATGACCCCGTAGAAGAGAGTCCATCACAAGATTGGACTGGTCATTACACCGTCTATCAGACCCAGATTTCAAAAGAAAGGGATTCATTTGGAAGCCCTCCTCAACGACAGCAGTGCTGTTTTAATGATAATATGGAATTAAAACAGAAAGTTGCCCTGCTTGTGACAGAGCAGGAGGTAAGGGTGGTGTCTCCCCTTGAAGTCCAGGAGCTCAGCAAAACTACAGAAGAAGCTCTGCAGACTCTGACCATCTCACCACAGACTAAAGAGGTCTCTGAGGTCCAGCTGAGTGACCGGCCTCTCCTAGTGCTCCTTAGAGAGGAAAAAACAGTCAGGGAGGCCTACAGGCTGCTGCATTCCCTTTTGGAGTCATCCAAGCCAATGCCCAAACCCAGAATAAAATCCTCCCTCCATTCGGGCCAGCAGAGCTCTCTGGTGGAGGCTCTAAGGAGAGGGCTAGAGACAGGTGATAGGTTGCTGACACTTCAGCACAACACAATACAAATTAAGACAATTCCTGAGGTACAGCAGAATTCAGTAAATTCTACTCTTAAGTCCAGTTGGTCAGCTCGCTCTGTGGACAGTCTCGCCATCCAGAGCCAGAGGAAAACAGGAGAAGATATCCGACACAGCACCTACAGGAGGCTGGACAGCTTGGAGGAGACTATTCGTGAGCTGGAGAACACCTTGATAGAGATCGGTGGCCATGCAACTGCAGAGCAGCTCTACACTGAGACAACCACCAAAAGCAATCCTGTACAGACGTCAGGCAGTCCAACCTCAGAGACCAAGAAGCCACCAGTCCCACCCAAACCATCCTCTTTGGACCCAGCATCGATCCAGGTTCATTGCTTACATCTGCTGTGCAGATTCCTGCTCTGAAGCCGCATGCTGTATTTTCTTTCTTCGTTTCTCTCTGGGTGACTGTTGGAACTTCACTTTCAAGCTTCTGATGTCTGCTCCCTGACTAAATCGGCATGTAATTGTTTTTGACAACAAAAATATGTTAGGGACAGACAACAGACTTCGTCCCTACTTGCCTGTTCTGTGATTAGTGCTGGAGCTGCCATCCTGCTGAGCCCAAAGTTGTTCATTGTTTCTTTATCAATCTATCCTGGCATCTGTTTTCTATCTGTAAATCTAGCCAATTTCCCCTTGTTCTTACACCAAAACGGCAATAATAATACATGCATAGATAATAAAAATATCTCAACCTTCCTCTTCTCTTTTCTCCTCTTTACTTTTTAGCTCTATCAAATTAATCGGTCTTCTTATCTTTGTTCTGTCTTGTAATCAACTCTTTTTCCCTCAGACATTGTTTTATAAAAAATGTTGATTGTTACATCAGCTGTTGTGCTGTATTTAAATGAGAAGCTGTATTATCAATCTTACTACTCAGGATGATATGAGGTCAGACATCTACTGTATCTGTTTTAGCAAAGCCATTTCTAATACACTTCTCATTAGTGTATTAGAAATGAGGTGTGTTGACAGCATGCGTAGTATTCCCTGTTGCTCTGAATGTAGCCTCCCACTCAGGGCAGGGCTGCAATACTTGACAGTCACACTGTCATGGTAAGTTTCTGCCCTCTGATGTAGAGCCAGGGAGCATTCCCGTGGGCATGGCTGAGGATTACAGAGTCTTCACACATTATTTCATCACTCCAACTTCAACCATGTTCCTCATTTCAACATGACCCTTCTTCCTACTCTTGTCCAACATTTGCTCGCGCACTCAACAAATTCACACTGATAAGTGATCTACTCTCAAGACCCATTACAGTTCAGTTTTTAATTAGCACTTTAGAATAAGGATCTATCCATCAAGCATTAAATATGCTGTATATGTTATGTCTGCATTTCAAAGATTAGCTTAGAAGGAAGACAGGCAGTTCCCAGGTGTCTTGAGTTACCGTAGCAGAGAAAGACTGGCTATTTGACACTACTACAGTTAATCTTGTATTAGTTTTCCTTTCAGCTAATGTCTATATGTTCAGAAGAGGCACAGTTGGATGGAAATTTGACTGAACGTGTATTTGTTTTTGTGCGTATTAGAGAGAGTCGACAGAGTTACTCAGCGGGATAGATCATTAAGCACACTGTCTCCTGAATCCTGCAGTGAGGCTACGCAACGTCAGTTTTGATGCTGCGTTTCTATATTCTCGTCTGTCATTTTCTATTGATAGATGGTGAAACTCTGTGAAGTGGATTGTTCAGTTATGTCAGCCACACGCTCTGAACTTAAAAACCTCATTGGTCTCAGGGGACAGACTTGCTTGCTGAAATCAAACTCTGTACGGAGTTGTGTCTGAGGTGTAAACTAAAGGCACTGAAGAGAAAAAATGAAATGTACAACCATGTACAGTGTGTCCAATGTCTAATTCTTCTCCTTTCCTCTCCTCTCCTCTCTCCTCTCCTCTTAGGGAGGGAATAGTTCTAGTGTTGGTAAGGTTCTCCACTCCTCGGCTGCCTCCAAACTGAAGCACCTGCAGCAGAACAGCACAGACAAGACTAAAAGTGGCAAACGAGAGGACTTCCTGAAGATCCAGGGCCAGCAGCAGGTATCATCTTTATATTTAGCACTGTCAGGGCCAAAGTATGCTTGATCTTGCAGTGCCTGTGCAGCCGGACTGTACGGTACTTTCCAGACACTCTCAGTATTAGTTTTCTTTTTGTGGTGGTGGCAGCCAAGTCCATAACCGTTTTTCAACTATTAAAAAAGGCTTGCACAGAATAGGGGTATAATAATCATAAAAGTGAAGATGACGATCATATAAAAAGACATTGCATTTGCCCTCTGTCTGAAACTGAAGCAAAGAGATGCAGTGATCTGTGACAGCTATAAATCAAGCAAGATGGGACAGAAAATGATTTGAAAGTGGAAGAGTTTAACATTTTTTTTAACATGTAGAGGCAAATTTAATGACCTTGTTCTTGATATAAAAACATGATTTGTTATAAAGGTGGTGGCACCGTCACACACCTCCAGCAAGAATGTCTGCATCTGTAAGCTGACAGTCTCCAGAATAGCCATGCAGCCCCTCTGTATTTTACACACCAGATCAAGCATATTTTGGCCTTTACCATCACTCTTCACCTCCACTCAGTCCTCTCCTTGTCCCACAGAACTATTGCACGTCCCCACCATGCTCCACTCCTCAGCTTTCATTTTAAAATATCTTGGCTTAATTTTTTTTTTATTTTTGAAAGACAGTGGCCATGATTACTTGAATTTAAAACCAGTTTAGCTAATGATCTTAAATTCTTTGATGGCAAAGTCCCATTATTGTGACAGTCTCATTATCATTTTGTCGAAATAGATCAAAGAATCCTCTACAGGCTTTTTGCCCCACAGAGAGACTTGTATCAAATAGGTTACAGTGGTGGAGGATTAATGCTTCAATTACCTAAACTGTGTTTTTATGTCTGAAATTCTTAAGCTATCTCTAATTTAAGTATCTAAACCCATTAAAAAGTTATAAAACACTTAGCGTTATGTATTACAATAATAGGCACTTTTGTATTGGTCTGAGAAAATGTAAAACCCGGCCTGTTTGTTTTGGATGAGAAATCAGTCTGATCACAGCCTATTCTATTTAATTCTAACAGGCATTAAAAACTTAAAATGACCGTTTTTCACATTTCGTTTCAGAAAACTTGCAAACTCCCTGCTGAAGCCTCTTTCTATACATATATTGTTATTTGCCCGATAGCTGGCTCAACATCTTTTTTTGGTTTTAATCTGCTAACATTTCAGTGTTTATAAAATAAGGTAAAGGACTGGACATAAGGATGCTAAATGGCCTCAAGAGGTGAGGAAATTGAACTGTTGAAGCATGTCAGTCCAGTAAAGCCAAGGGACGATTTTTGCACCATGCCAGTGCACAGGAAAAAAGCTTAATGTCAATGTAATTTGAAAAATAACAGGAGCAGTGAAGTGAACCTAAACCTCCATACCCCACAGAATTTAACAGAGCATTCAGACACAAATTCAGTCTTGAAGATTGCAGAGAAATGAACATGTTGGGCAGAGAGAGAGAGAGATTTGAGAGATGCGAAGGGTAATGAGGCTTTGGTTGCCTCAGACTGAGAGAAGATTGGGAGGAATTGCTGCGGTGCCATGTAATAATCGCCCCTTGAGTCTCTGGCAATCACTGATTATTCAATATGAAGAGGACAGTTCTCTTTCCCCACCATTAAGTCTTTCACGTTTCCTCTTCTTTGTCTCTTTCCTTCTTCCGCTTCCTGTTCTCTGCAACTTATGTACACTGCCCCTGTCTCCTTTTCACTTTCCCGCTGTCAGTCTCGCTTATTCCCTGTAATTTGGAGGCAGAGTGGATTCCTACACTTGTCTAATGAAAGCAAAATTTATCCCATTATTTCAGTATGACACTCACACATGGCCCGCTCTCTTTGTCCACAAACTGTTCAAAACAGTCATTGTGAAAAGAAGCTGTATGTGTGAAAGCGCTATCCTCAGAGGGACAGTGGACACTCAAAGTTAATTGTCAGCGTGGGAAGTCGGTGCCAAGCCGTTTAGGGTGGCAACATACCACAACTGCATGACGAATAACAAATAGAAACAAAGAACCAGCTGACTTAAACCAAGAGAATTAACAGCCGGCTGTGGCAGTTTTCACAATTGCCAATAACTGCATTTTGTGGCATTTTGAAGTATGAGGTGCAACGAGTAGTTAAGAGGTCAAGTTAGTCCATTAGTACACCAGTAGGTAAAGGTTTGGAGAGGTTTTGTCACACAAAAACAAGCACAGGACATTCGTTAGGAAAGGCAGCACTCTCAATATACAATGTCAACCAATGTGGTCATATTAGTCTCATTACTACTACTTAAGCAGATACACAATCAAAACCTGTATGGAGCAATACAAATTTCAATATTAAACAAATAAATCATTATGAAATAATTAATCACATGAAATATAAAACATATAAATGGAAAAATAAGTTGAGAGATAATTTAAGAAATTATTAAGACTGAACTCAGTATAAAATGTTATATCATCATTTTTATTTAATTTCTTACTTTATAGGACTTTATCCATTTTTAATTAAACATTTTTTTCAAAAATATGTTTTTATTCCATAATGGTATTTTCCCCAATAACTTTTTTCATGACAGTGGTGTTGTCGCTGCAATCTCGCCTTGTGCTTCTCACATGTCTTGTGTTTATTTACACCAGCAGCCTCCAGTTGGTTGATTCAGAATAATTTTAGCTTTGTTGTTGCTCTAACTAACAGGATCTAACTGGTTAAATCTGGCAACAGTTGTTGCGCTTACTTGCTTCAAAGACAGGGGGTATGTGATTGGCTGAAAGGTGAGAGGGCGGTGACAATATACTAAAATCACAAAAATTGTATACAATACAATTCTGATATGATGTAAATGAATGATGAAATAACATAATGATAAGTTGAGTTTTAATAAGTTCTTCAGTTATTTTTTCACATTTTTGCTTCATTTATATGTTTTACACAATTTATTCATATGATTATTGATTTCATAATGTCTTTGAGGTTCCATAAACTTGAAGTGCAAACTCTGTGCAGTGATATGTAGCATCAGCTTGGTGGAAAATAACAACACAAATATTTTAGCACCCTATTCAAACCTTTATGAAGCACGATGTTGAGAGTCTAGTGTTTTGTTATTGGTTTCCACAAGCTGTTACGTTTGAAATCGCTCCTTCGTGGTCAGATTCCTGATGTCTTTAATGTCAGACCAAGAAAACAGCACAGATCCTGACAATTTTGCTTACAGATGGATGGAGCAAAATCTGTCTTACTAAACCATTTTTAATTCAGTATAATCAAATAGCTGAGTATGGACTATGCTGGAAAAACACGCTGATTATCTGCAGCTCATCTCACCAAATTATCGAGACGGCTGGCTCACTTGCATACAGCCTTTATGAGCTGATTAAGTAACTTTTGCTGACTCTACTTCACTTCACTCTGTTTTTTTAACCCGTCACCGACATTGTGATTGTGATCTTTATGAGGAGAAATCCTAATTATAGCCACTAAAAAATAAATTATGAGCATTCTGCTACTTCTTGACAACTAAAAAGTAAACAGGTTATTTTTGAATATATTTGTGCAGAATGTGTCAAAACGGTCACAGGCATCCAGTTTCTGTCTTTCAAGGATCCACATATTGTGACTTACCTTTGAGCCGTAACCTAAAAATAGTCCCTATTTGAGCAACCACAGTGCTTCCACTAACCGTCATTTCACCCTCAAACTTACACCTGCTGATCACACTTTTGACCAATATTGTTGTTCTGACAATCAGACATGCCCACCTTGGGTGACCTCTCTGCTCGGCCCACACATGAAGGTAAAGGCGTCTCTTCTCTTAAACCTTTCCTGGATTTAATTCCCTAAATGTGACCCAAAACTTTTACCCTCTGTCCAGTTCCCATGGGTGGTGTCTCTTTTGCTTCCTCTGGACAAATGATAATTGACATTTCTAGGGCGAACAGGCTACAAAATCAAGGAATGAGCACACCACTTTGGAGTCTGATAGTGGTCTCCTACCTCCCAACCCCCGCTAATACGTGAATACATCAAAATATATAAATAGGCCTACCTTTAGTATCAGTGACATTATTCACACAACGACGATGCAATTTCCCACCAGTTCAGATGAAAGGCAGCCGGTGAACATTAACATTTCATGAAAGCCAGCTGGAGGGACAGTTAAACATTTTTAAGACGTCACTGTGTACCATCTGCAATCAGCTAAAAGAAAATGCACTAGCACCACTTTTTGGTTTTATGTGGGTCCTCATTGCCAATTTCAAGTTACACATTTTTTTTCATCAAAATAAAATATGTTAGCTGATGTTAATTTGAGATTTTCGGGTAGCACCCTGGGTGGACAATCAGATTTGAGGGGTTATCCCCTGGCCACTCTCCTGGATATGCCCCTGCAAATAATGTGGTCCAAAAAGACTTTATCATTGGAGCAAAAAAGTTGCATTAATGTTCATGTTTTTTTGCATAGCATCAGGTTCTTTTGTGGCTCTGATGTTACCTGTAATTGCAGGTGTTAAAATTAACAGAGCCTTTCTGATGGTGCTCTGTGCCGATGTGCTCGGGCTGTCTGCGCACTAAAGCTTTACTCAGAGGTATTAGAGCATTCAGGGCATGAGGATCCATCAAATCAATGTGCTGGATAAGAACAGACAGTTCAAAGCCACAATTTTTCCCTGTTTGCTTTGGCACAGATCAAGGAGGGCATGACAATGTGAATCACTTTCACGCTGCAAAACCCTATTTCCATTTCCCGTTTGGCCTCCTATTACTTCTAGCGGTAAAACAGGCTAGTTAAAGTTGCTGGGCATGAGGTGGGGGTTGTGAAGGCCTAGCCTGAGAGGCTGTCGTTTGGCAGGAAGCTCTGTCTGCGTGAGATGAAGGGCGGCTGCTCTGCCGCACTCACAGACCTGAATAAATGTGTCGGCCAGGCTTGAGAGGAGTTCCTCAAGCAGAAGGAACAGCCCCGCTCTCTGGGGATCGTTGGCAGCACAGGCTCTGGAACTGCAACAGAGCAGGTGAAAGCCTCCCAGCAGTGCAGTCTAGACTAGCACACCTGCTCTCCTTTCATACAGAACTAATCCCCATAATCTTTAAACAAACACCTTTTAAAACTTGTAGAGCTACAGCTAAAACTTTCCTCTTGTTGCTTCTTATGAAATAAATAAAATAAAATGACCCTAAAGTGTAGAAATGTTTACAATAAAAAGCTAGGTTTGACTCTTTAAAAGCTGATTCTCACTGTCCCCTGCACATAAAACTTACAAACTGTTTCTGTCAGATGCATTCACCTTAGCTCCACCTACAAGAGAGACAAATGCACATTGTGAATGTGTTGCCCATTAAGTTTCATACTGTTGGAACAGTGCCATCTACTGACTCATTCTACCATTACATGAAGGGACTGAACCTGGGATGCTGTCTGTCCATCAGAATATTTTGCATTTTTTAATGAGAGAACATCATTAAAACAAGTGTCAAAATAAAGGTCGTCAACACCAGTCTAATTTCCATCATGTCACTTAGTGTTGCACCCTATGACAGAGGGTGTGTTTATCAATGGTTTGGTCATCATGTGTAGATTGCAGCCTGTCTCATGGCTTGCATCACACATGCTGATATCAACCTGAATAACGATCTCCTTTGTTTGTCTCTTGTCCCCCCCCCCCCCCCCCGTCACCCTGCACCTCCTGGCCTGCCCACCTACTGTACCTGTGACCCTGCAGCAGTAAGCGACCTGTCCTTCTCCAGCCTCTTGAGCTTCCTCCTTCTCCTGTTCACCTGACTAGAGAGCTACTCACATCCATCTGCCCCCTTTACTTTATCAGCTTCTTTCACATTTCCAGTGTTTACTGAACCCCAATCTGTGTGCATTAATGGATGGATGTGTGTGCGTGCGTGTGTGCGTGCGTGCGTGCAAGCATGCATGCACGGGCATGTTTGACTGTAATGGTAAGGGAGGGTGCTGCAGGGGACAGTGCCCAGACAATTTTAAGACTTTAATTTTTCATAATTTCCCCTTTGATCCCTGAAAACCTCCCCTCCCCCTTCCTGTCTTCTGTGTCCCTGCTCTACCTGAAGGCCTTGGGGACCAACAGCACCAGTGACAGTATAGAGCCATATCTCTCTGGTATCAAAACGGGCATTTTCTCAGGCAGCGTGCCCTCTCCTGCAGCAGCATTTGCCCCTGGCGTGAGGAAGTACCCCCTAGAGGGGCCAATACCCTCCCTGACAGCTTCCTCCAGCCAAGCGAAGGCCCTGCTGGCAAGCCTGTCTGCCTCTGGCCTAAACGCTGAGGCCCTGCTCCTCTCCTCAACCCTCCGTCATCACCGCCTTCTACGTGAGCAGCGAGCCTCCTCCTTGCCCCTCCCCAGTAGCCAGTCCTCCTCCCCTGCTCCCACTGCTACCTCCTCCTCTTCCTCTTCACCCACCACCCCAACTCCTTCCCTGTCTCCCGTCTCTTCCACCCCTTTGAGTTCCCTTATCCTCTCACCTGCGGTTCTCAAGCGCAGCAGTTGTAGCCTTGACAGCTCCAGCCTCAGCGGCTGCAAGGAGGGTGGCATCAAGCCTGTGAATAAGGACCTCACCCCTGGCAATTCTCGGTGATGAAGAGGCGAAGGATGAGGACATTGGAGAATTCAAGCACCATCACAAAATGAACAATAAAGAGAAAACAACTACATTATGGAAAATTCCAGTATTTTTTTGCTTAGTCATATTTTCGTTCAGGATGTTTTGGCTTTTTCTTTCTCTTGTTTTCCCTCTCTACTTTTGGCCTTACTCCAGTATGCAGAGTCTTCATATTTCCGTGGCAAGAACTACCATACTATAAATGGAGTCACAGTCTTCTTTTTGGACAAGTTTCCTACTCTGATCTGGTTCCATAGTTCCTCTGCAGTTCTCCCATGCAGTCATGCTGCCAGTTTGCCATATAGTGAGCGCACAAATGGGCCTCCCCTCCTACCAGCAGCCTGCTATAAGCTGATGTGGTCTGGATGGGTTTACTGATAGTAGCAGTCACATATATACCCTCACTCAATAGGTTGTTAGTGGAGTAGACATAATTTCTAGACTGTGACTTTTATCATAGAAAATAAAGCTGCAATAATCACCAAGTGAGTCCAGTAGTTGTGTGTGTTAAGGATAATATTGCCCTCACTTACCTGCATCATCTGGCAGAATGTGAGCCTGCTAAGGAAAAAAAAAATCAAAAGTAGATCACGGTGATGATTGTGGTTTCAAGCTGTTTTGTGTTAAAAGGACATTTGTGGATTTCCTTGCATCACCTGTGTTTTAAAGTCTGAACTGGTGCTATAGTTTCCCCTCCGTTTGTACACACTGTGTAAAGAGTTTACATGATTGTCCTAATTCCCTGATCTTTGACCTGTGCTTTTTTGTCTGACAGTCTGCATTGATTTCGTGTCACACTGAATATTTGTATGCATCCCAACAAAATGACATCCTTGCATTGAAATTTAGGACGAATTATTGAATATTTTCAATTTAAAAATGTATTCACAAAAGCACATTGTAGGGAGCAATCTTATAACAGCACATTTCTATTTGAAATAGAACCAGGAGGTACAGTTACACAAACAGAAGGGAAAATGCAAATGGTAAATTGTATACAAATGTGGACTTTCTGTATATGTGTATTAACTAGTTAATTATGACAATCAGGATGTTCCCGCAGTAGCATCTTACAGGTTGCTCTGGCATTTTAGCACCTGGCATCATAAACCTTCCCAAAGACTCAAGCACACACAGTTGAATAATGATACACACATTATGTCACACGTGCACAAACAAACTGTTTGCAGAAGCACAGACTCTACAAATGTTTTGTTTCAGCAAATTAATTTCATTTTGAAGTCACTTCTGTCGCACTACTGATAAAGAGCACTCTGGTAAAATATGCCACATTGACTAGAACATGATGTACCCCTTCAAGGAATCTGACCTACAGAGTGACAGATCGTTTCGTTTGGGACACTTGTTTGTTGTGAACTTCAGAGTTATTCTGCTGGGAAGCAGCTTCCAAAGTTTTCATCAATTTGCAACATAATACCTTCTTTGAACAATAACAAAATGTATCTTACTGCAGTGAAGTGATCACGCTTTGAACATCTGCGACACTGTTTAAATTCTTGAGTAGTGTTTGAAAGATACAGAATGTTAGTGAGCACATATTAAGACTTCAGATATAGCTTGACCGTTGAAGGGGCTGAGAAGAGAATATGGAACATATAAAGCGAGCACAGTTTCCTCTCAAACACATGACCCTTTCCTCTCATTTTGACCTTGTGAATCTGGTTATCCATGACAAGCACAAAGCTAAACATTTTTCTTGAAGGAAGAAAAAAAACATCAATGCATATTTGAAAAACAGTTGGATTACCAATGCTGCTGTTGCCTCATTTGGTTTTATAACCTGGATGTTGAAATATGATACATTTATGAATGTTAGGCCTTTGGTGTGCCTGACTGACAGTAGTTGAAGTTAGCGTTATTTAAAGCACATCAAAGGCATACCAGTGATTCCCTAAGTGTAAATTTTGAAGCTCCCTGTCCTGAGCTACTGCCTTAAGGCTGCCTACTGGGGCGGTGACGAGTTTGAACGGACAGTCAAAGACAAAGTGATTTTTTATTTTTTTTTCAGTGAAATGTGAAATCGATTTTTTTGTGGCATTGAGATTAAAACGTGCAAAGAGTAGGCAGCTTGAGGGGATTAGTTTGGGGACATGTGTTTGAAGGCTACTTTAATAAGGCCGGCTTTGACTTGCCTTGTCTCCATCGAGAGTGCTTGTGATATAAAAGACCCAAAGAGATGAGAGGAAGGGTTTGACAGTCGGAGAGCCATTAAGCGGCTGTTCTTTCCCTGCCCCTTTCACTTTGCTTTGTCTTTGGTGTGGAGCGTCTGTGAAATAAAAAACACTCAGTTGAGGTTATCCTAGGATAAAGCTTGATGGGCCTCAATTCATGAACAGTAACAGTGTGTGCAATATGTAATTAGCACTCTTGCAATTTTACCAAGGCAGTGCTCTTTGCCTTTGAGAAACTCCTGCCTGTTCGTCTGCAAGGACCTGTTACCATGTTTTTCCCAGTGCCTCTAAGACTTTGTTCTTGCCAGAAACCCCCAGTTGATCTTGTATTACAGTATTAGATCAGCAGCAATGACAGAATAACACTATTACCCAAAGAAGAGGCTGCGAGAATTGGCTTGTTCCCATTTTTCGCAGAAAAAAAAAAAACAGCACTTGAAAAGCAGAGTGTGTCAGGTTGCAGCGGTGGCATTTGACTAAACACTCCCCGAGCTCTAACATTGTGCAAAACTGCAAGCTTACAGCACAGCGAATTAAGCCTCACCCTGGGTGCTCTGTAGCTCTGCCAGGCAGGTTCAATCCCGGGGTTTCATATTGAGTGAAGTCAAATGAAAGAAATTCACTTACTCATGCTGTTCCACACTCAAAACCATAACTCTCCGAGTTAAATTTGCTGCATTTGCGTCTGGTGAGCGTTGGGGAGGAAGTATTCATGCTTGGCTGCTTTCCCCAAGTAAAGTCTGAGATGAAACCTCCCAGAATTGCGTGACAGTGCTCTCTGGAATTATTTTTTTCAAGACAAGTGTTAGTGGGCTGTGATTTCAACATGGCTTTAGGCTTAGAGGGCATGTCAAAGACACTCACAGTGGATGCCCTTGGCAATCAGAAAAACACGTGCAAACTTGAAATCAAACATAGAAGAAATATACATATATAAATATATCTAAGTGAGATGTTTGTGTATGATATTATAATTGTGAAGAAAAGTGTGATATATATATAGGCCTAGATTAAATTATATACTGTAAAATGTCATCATCTCTTCAGTTTTATATATTAGTGACCATTTTGTACAGATTTTTCTTTTTTAATTCATTGACAGAGATATTACATTTCACACTGAGATTATTTATTCATACGCAGAACATTTTTATATTTGTTTAAAAATATCTGTATAGATAAGTTAGCCTCTGTAATATACACTGAAGTTCATTTTTAAATTCTAGGATTTTCTTTACGAACACGGAGTTAGATTTGATGTAATTTTGGTGTATGAAAAGCTTGTCCCTGAAAACGCTTGTCCAGCTCATCTGCACCTTTGCCTCCTTATGTGAAGGGTCACTATTGAGGTGTAAGAGGCTGGACCAGTGCCTGTGCTTAGGGGCTTATTTTGCTACAATCGTTTTTTTTTTAAGGGGTTGTTTTCTGTAACTGTGGTCTGTTTTTTTGATTTCACCCCATCCTGTATTTGTAATTCAGCTGGTATTGGTGGGTTAGAGATGGAGAGAAACACAGATAATGTGGTAACTAATGTGAAAGGTCAGTTTATGGGCCCAAAGGCTTCTATACAGAGCCTTGGCACTTACAAAATTAAGTTAACATGGCTTTAATTTTCCTCTGTCATGTTTGCATGTGAACAGGAGTGGTAGCAATGTGAATATGGATGCTCAGTGCAAAAGCATTCAGAGAAAACAGGCTCTTAATCATTACAACAGGTGTTGCTTATTCAGTTCCAATTGTTGCTCAGATTTGCTTTAAGTACCAGTTAAAGCTAAACCACAGAAGTTGTTAAAACCACCGAGATAGATCAATAAGGGAATTATGTGGAGTTGTGTGAATTTAAAGTTTTTTCTCTTCCTTTGTCATTCTATCTTTTTTTTATAATGAACCTACATTATATAGTATGTATATGAGATTTTTACATGAATGTGTGGATGTTCAAAAATCTTGGCATCGAAAATAGAAAAACAAAATTGACTTGTAAATAGGCCGAGTCATTCCTAGCCAGTTCAACAAATTGTTATGTCCAAAAGATGTTTTATTAATAAACTATGACGATGGGTACAAAGGTATATACAAAACAATGCATGTATAGTCTCAAGCAATCGCACGGTGCAGTCGAAAAAAATGTGTCTACATGTTTTCTCAAAAAAAAATGAGAAAGAGAAGAGAAAGAGAAAAGCGGTTCTATGTTAGAGGTTTACAAACATGAAGATCGAAACATTATTTTGGTATCTGTGGCACAGGCATGTTCAGTCTTACTGTGATGTTATGTGACGGTGAAGATGACAAAATGTGGCAGAGAGTGTTGAATGTCTAGAAGGATTCAGAATGCTTGAACGCACCCCAACCAGAGAAGTCACCAGTGATGGTGTACTCTTTCCACAGAGTGATTCTCTCATTTGTAGAGTAGTGTGATATAAGAACAAAAATAATACAGAAAATAGATCTATAATATAACAATATTTAAATTTAAAAGCCTTCTGATACTGGAGATCCTAATTTATCAGTGTGGATGCCATGATATTCTGTGAGAAATGTGTGTGTTTTTCCTGTGAGAAGACAGTAGGCAGTTGAACCTGCCTTCTTTTGTACATAATTTGCTGTGATTGTGTGTCCAATAAAGTGCAGCTCTCTTGTACAGTGGCGGCGTCTGATCTTGCTTTATAATGACTTGTTTATGGTGTCTTGTCAGAAAATTAGTGCATTGTCTTTAGCAACAGGAAATGTGGATACAAACTGTGGATCTGGCATCACGTCAGGTCAAAGAGAAAATAAAAATACAGAAACAACAGTTACAACTAGATTTATTTGAAAATAAAGTCATGATTTTTTTAATTACTTAATACGTAACAACACTGCGAATTTTAGAGCATACAAAGTCTGGAGGCGCCACAGCCATTATTAGATTGTTTTTTTGGAATTGATTTGGAATCGCCTTAAAAATATCAAATAGTTCCAACTTAAATTCTATTTACACAGCAGATACACACTAAAATGTTGGCAAAAATACACACTGCCATATGGATGATTATATATTGTGATATACTGTATATACATTGTCTGTATGCTTGAGTGTGACTGCAGTTTGGAAAAAGTATTGGCCCAGAAATGGCTCAAGTGTCCTGGCGCTGCGCTGGACGTCGACCATCTGTCCGCCTGTATGGTGTGTTCCTCAAATCTGAGACAGAGCAAAGACATGCAAATTTCAACACCACGGAAACATCAAACATGCAGTACACATGCTTAAAATATCACGTGACTCCTCCAGGAAGCATCACATCACCGTACCTGTAATGATGTCTTCTAGGGCGCCGTCCTTCCCCTCGCGTACCTGCGGTTTCACCTGCCTCTTCTTCAGCTCAGCTATCAGGTCCATCTGGGGCATCTTAGGCATCATAGGCCCCTAGCAAAAGTCAAACAATAAAAGCATTGGAAATAAAAGTACATTTAGAATTTCCTACCCCCAAAGAGTTTGAGTGTCATGGTTTTTAGTCACAAATTTGTTTTGGATTATGGTTTATGCTGTATGAAGTATTTATGAAACTGTAGCTTTCACAACACATAAGAAAAAAGAAACAGTGAGTAAAATTCTCTGGTATATAAAGTCTGAAGACTGGACCTTTAATATCTTACCTTTTGTACCCCAGCCTTGTTCGGAGATGATGACTGTTTTTCCTCACTGCTCTCACTGCTCTCACTCTCCATTTTCTTTTTCTGCTGAAGCTCTTGCTGTGCAGTCTGTGTTCAGTCAATGGCAATAGGATTAACATGCAATAAAACAGTTGAAATGGATAAATATCAGAAACCTACCACACATCCTCACCTTATATGCCTTTAATAAGCGTCCAAACATTGGGAAAAACATGGAAGGCTGCGTGGTTTTGGGGTTCTCTCCGAAATACTCGACCACAGAGCCGTATGCCTCCTGGAGGGAGACAGGCAGAGTGAGACGACATAAAATATAAGTCTAAAAGCATTTAGCAAGGTGTTCAACGTTGTATATAAGGTTGATATGAATTGCAGGCTAACCTGGGCAGTCTTGCTGTCTTTGATCAAAGATTCCAGCTGCTCACTGTGCGTTTTGATGAATTCCTTTAACACCGGGCTGTCATCCTGCACCAGGAATTCCTTCTTGGTCATTTCCATTCCACGCTCTAATGAGCGAATATCTTGAAGAATGCCGTCCAGCGATACTAGGAAAGAAACAGAAATGAGTTTAATACCGTTACCAATTCAAATCACAAGCTACATAATTGGACAATCTGACTGTTTGTGTATATGTACCAAGGGCTGCCTTGTCTACAAAGTGTAGCTCAGTGTGGAAGTTGGCCAAATCGGGGTATTTTTCCTGGATGATACTGGTGATGAAGTGAAGTAGCGTCTGCGAGCGATCAGTTGACTTGGTCTCCAACAGCTGAAGAGTAAACATGTTAACAATGTTGATTTGGTTATTAAAGTTTTCTTAAATTATGACTAGTAACTTATGGTGGCTTAACAGCTGCCACTGTGACCGCTAGTGACAATTGTGGGGATAAATCGTAAATAGTAAAATGCAGTGTAAAAGGGGCACAAGTAATGAATAGCCGTAGAGTCACCAAACATCAACAATATCAGGTACACAGCAATGTGTAAAAATCTAAAGTTTGATAACATTAGCTAACATTAGCTACCATTTTGCTACCGGTCATACCACAACAAATAAGGCTGTAACGGTTACAAGCAAGAGTGTACTGAATTGAGGTTCATTTTATTGCTTATAGATTCAACTTTTGATTTGTAAAAGGAAGGCTATTTCTTCTTCCAAATGTTACATAGTCTTGCTTTAAATGTACAAACAAAGGCAACTTACGAGGTCCAGACTCTGTAGCCGAAAACCGTACGCTGCACCCTTCTTACTGCTGTTCATATAGTTACCAAAGGCGAGAACAATCTGAAGAGGAATACATAAGATGACTTATTAAAAAATCACACATTTGAAAGCTACATCAGCATGTCGTATTCTCTTTAACGTACTTCTAAGATCTTTTTCAGTTTGGTTGAAGACTTGATGGACATGGACGCAGCAATGATGGAGTTCAGTTGCTGTGGATGAAGTAAAAACAAAATTAGAACATCTGTTTAATAACTTAAATCTCAGTCTCTTTCAGTCCAAGTTACAATTAATTTGACAAACTGACCGGCTGCAGGCGTTTGACAGTCTCCGGGAAGTTGCCCATGAAAGTGAGAGTGTTTATTCGCTGCCTCAGACGAGGAATCTTCCCAAAGTGTAATATGAATTGGTCCTCGTCAGTTAGCTCCTCCAGCGGGCGGCCATCCTTCTCATAGTTAACCAGCAGCTTCATCTCAAAATCTGAAGGTATGAAGGGCTCGAGTAATTCCAGGAAGTCTATAGACAAAGACTGCTGGTCATACCTGTACAAAAGTCACACAATGTAGTGTATAAGAGAGAGAATTGAGGATAGCTCAGAAATGTCAACAATGCAACAGGTTTTCTATGAAGCACATACATCTCAATGGCGGTGCAGATGCCAGATGGGTTCATTCCCCCCTTGCGTAAAGTGATGGCCAGATTCTTGGCCTTGTTGGGGTCAATCAAGGACGTCTTGCTGGGGGCCTTCTGGACCACCTTCTTCTTGATTTTGGACAGGTCTGTTGGATTACCCTGGGCCCTAGTCTTAAACTGTTCCTCAAACATGTCCATGTTCAACTCCTGATGTAGACAGAATGAGAGGCAGAGAGAGGAAGCTGAGCAGGTCAGGATAAAAAAAAGTATTTGCAAACTGCAGTTTTCTGACAAGATGAACTGTACAGCGCAAGAAAAAAAAAAAAGAGGATGCATCTTCTTACCCCTAAGACCTGCTCGTCATCCAGTTCGTTGAAGACGGTGCCTGTCACCTGGTTTGGTTTTAAGGGCTGCCAATTGAACAACGGCATCCTGAACTTGGTCTGAATGGGCTTCTTGCTCTTAAGCCCTAAGGAAAAGAAGAGGAATGATCAAGCAAATAAGTTTTCCATTGCTACAAACTCATGACAGCTTTCAGTACTTTTCAGATTCTTATTTCATCCTCCGTACCAGATTGAGTGTTTGGTGCTCCAGGAGGGGGTGGGGGTCCAGCACCAGGCGGGGGAGGCGGAGAGGCAACCTCCCCTGGACCACCAGGAAGAGGAGGAGGTGGAGGAGGTGGTGGAGGGGCAGAGGCAGGAAGGCTGGACGGTGAGGAAGCAGAATCAGTGGCCGAGTCCAGAGCACTAGGCTGGGGGGCTGAGGCCGGGGCTTGGACGTATTCGACCACTGTGACAGGTACAACCTGGATGTCCAGACCTCCAGAGGCACTGCGTCCCAGTCGGATCAGCCCCTTGTCCTGCAGCTCCTGGATCTTCTGCTCCAGCTCTGAAGATGTTTGAGGAGTTGAGGTGCTCAGACGCTCCCTGTCCTTCTCCCTCTCCCTGTCCAGCTCTCGCTCCCGTTCTCTCTGCTGCAGGGCACTAACCTGGGAACAGGAGTCTCGCAGGCTTTCCTATAAGACAAACAAAAATATAGAAATACAGCTTATCTCCACAATGAGCATACATACACAGTTTATCTTCAGGCTTTAAAGAAGATATATTCTTAAACTAGACTCTGAGTCTACAGTCTCTGTGAGACTGTGCAGAGGTACTTTGAGCTAAATGTTAATGTCAGCATGCTCACAATAACAATGCTAACATGCTAATGTTTAGTAGGTAATGTTTAGCATGTAAGCATGCTAACATTTGCTAATTAGCACAAAACACAAAGGACAGCTGAAGTTGATGGGAATGACATTAGTTTTGCAGAAATTTGGTCATAAACTGAAGTAAAAAAAATTTGAATTTAAACCACCCTGTCACCCTGATGGTGGCGCTAGAGGAAAAGTCACCAAAGGATTGATTCTCTTGGAAACATGAATTTCTGTACTAAATGTCAAGGCAATCTATCAAATTATTGTTGAGATGTTTTAGTCTGGACCACTCGACTGACTGGGAGATAACATTGCCATCCCCAGAGCCAATGCCACTAACATGGCAAAAATAAAAAGGTCACTGACAGATTAATTCGACAAGTGCAAATACAATCTTTTTTATTTTATATTGAAGATGATTAGATTTTACTTTCATATTAAGATCATTAAAATTAAAAGTGAACTGCCACTCTTTTGACCTCATTATAACTAATCAGTGTGAGAATAGCACACCTTGCTTGGCTAATTAATCGTATTAAACATTGTACATGTCATGGAGCAGCACTTACTTTGAGCAGCTCAGTCTCCTTGGTGGCCTGCATGAGGTGAGTCTCGAGTTCAGATATTCTCTCTGTAGTCTGATTCGCAATCTCCTGTAGCTGGGCAGTCAGCTGTAACACAGACAACATTGCCATAACATCACAACATCAACACCTCTTTTTGTTCAACGAGATTCCTATTTTTCTTTGATTTGTGGCTGACCTGTCCGTTGTGTTCCTGCAGTTTGTCCACATGCTCCAGCACCCCTCCTCTGTTCTCAGCATCCTCCAGCAGGGCTCCTACATCTAACACATTGTCCAGGTAGGCCTGGATCTGCACCTGCAGCTTCTCGCTTTCTGTTAACTTCAGACGCTAACACACAAACATAATGATGTGTTATAGGAATGTGTTATAGGAATAAATCATAACTTATAAGAACTATGATATAGAATAATGATATCTATTGCATGTTTAAATTACTTAAATGTACATATGGCATTGGGATTGATTCAGGTTAACTTTTAAATAAAGATCTTTAAGAGATATTTAAATTACTGAAAGTATGTGAGATATTTGAAAACTATATATAAATAGCTTATTTACACTTCCAACAGTTACGGAGCAACATTTTCATTCATTTGGGGTCGTGTCTCTTTTCACCTGATGAATGTAAATCCAATATTCACTCTCTTTTAGCTCAGTTTGTGGTCTCAACCAACTCCTGACGGAAATATCTAGCTTTTGTGCGCCACTATGTTCACCGCTAATTGTGTCTGTTAGGTGCTGAGTGGGTAGGGTACAGTGGGTTTTTAATGCTTTTTCACTGAAAACAGCTGCCTGCTGCGGCCCAAAACGACGCTGTGAGAGTGAACCAAAACAGTAAGCTGGACAGCTAAAAAATGAGCTGAAACTCTCTAAAAAGCTTGTAACGCTGAGAGCTGCAGATTCAGGTGATAATTTTCGGTTCATCATTACGAACTTCCCCTTTTACATTGAGATTTTTATGCATACTCACCTCTAGATACTTGTCTAATCCGAGGTGAGTGAACTCGTACTGTAGATGAACACGGAAGTTCATGTTCTCCACTGAATGGACCACGATGTTTATGAACTGCATGCAAGCCACCTGGAGACAGACGCAATGACAGTTTAATCTCAAGAACACCCACAATTTAAATTTCCCTTTACTTCTTAAACAGTCAACCAGTGTGTAGGTAGTAAATCTGTGGACCTACCATGAAGTCAATATTGCTGTCATCATTGATGAAGTACTCCATTAACTTCTCAAAGCGGTTCTTTTCTCTGCTCACCTAAGAAAAAACAGAAACTTATCTGAATATGCATATTAAGTGCAAAATGAGTCTTTTTCTGACAAGTTATATCAATTACATGTAATAGCTGATCGCATTCAACATTACACAGATAGGTAGGACAGTGCAAGTGTCAGACTTGCACTGTCTTTGCATTTATAATTACACACACATGCATGAGTGTTCTACATGTGCTAAAATTATGGCTATGCATGTGAGGGGTGGATTGGTTCAGTCACAAAATGAGTAATCAAAGAGGGGAAGTCTGGAACAATGGCATGACTGAACACTCAAAGTCAAATGGGGTCATCGCAATATGGTAAAATTACTAATAAAAAACAAATTTCACCTCTTTGAAGTTGTCAAAAGCAGAGAGAATGATGTCATGTCCTCCTCTGACAAGACACACAGCAGCCAGCAACTCCAACACGAGGGCTTTGGTCCTGTCGCAGCATGGGAGGGATTAAATATGGATACAGACATACAAGTAAAACACGCACTTTGTCTCACACACAAATGCACTCACCTGGGATTCCTGCTGTTGAGACTGAGGGTGATCTCGTTCACACAGCGCGGGTGAGTCATCACCAGGTTAAAACCAGACTGAAAGCAGAAGAAAAAGCATAAACAGCTGCCCCCAAGAAAGCTGATGTGTCAAAAGATGCAGGAAAAGTGTTTGTGTTTAATGAAAATTACATTGCAAAAAGATTTTTTTAGACTTTAAGTCAAACAATGAGTGGCAAAAACTCTGACAAGTGAAACAGCAGCGGGTAAAAGTGGAATTACATCAACTCACTGGCAAAATGATTTCACCTCCTTTAAGTACACATTTGTTTTGACAGCAGGGTTATGTTAAGGCTCTACCTGGTAGTTCATGATGGCTCGCAGGCACATTATGCACACATGCACATCATCCCTCTGGTTGGATGATTGGGACTTCTTATGCATCTTGTTCACCAGAGTGGAGCTTATTCTGTAGAGGGATAACAAGTGTGTGGACACATTAATGAATACTCTAAGAGAAGGGAAGCTACTGTGTGTGCAAATGGTTTAAGTTGAGGCCCAGAACTGCTGAAATACATGCAAAACAGTATTGAGCACAGTTAGCAGTTAGCCATTTATAACAAGACTTCCAACACTGGTTTGGACATCCACTGTGTCTGTCTGACAGCTGAAATTTGGCATCAGGTGGAAAGGAAAATAAAGAATAAGACACTCAACAAATGAGCAAAGGATATGAATGAATGAGGGTGTCAGAAATTGAGGCATTCGTCATGGTTGGGATGTTTCAGTTTCAAGAGGAACTGCTGTCTAGCCTGTTGCACTGTTTCTTTCTTCTTTTTATTTTTTATAAAGACAAAATTTATGAAAGCATTTGTATTAATGAAGATTTAGTAGATTTGGATGTAAATATAAAACATTTAAACAACTGACAGGTGTTTCCTTCTGTAAATCACAAGTTTCCTTTATTTGGAGGTTCAGTTTAACAGTTCGGCACATCTAAGAAAATGACATGGAATCTGGTCACCTCTATGGCAATACAATATGCCACCATCATACCACTTCTCCCTTGCATGATTCTATTTTCTGACTGTATGTGCATATAACCTGACATTTCCTCTTTAATAAGAATACATGACGTGGAGTGCGCTATATATATTTATATAATCATATCATTCTTCGAACATCTCTGGGTCTGGAACTCTGTTTCTCAATAGTCCTCAATAGTCTTTCATGTGTGGAGCGTCTTACCTTACAGTCAGTGCACGTGCAGCTCTGCTCATCCCATGTGACTGGGAGCTGCTGGAGCTTTTGGTCAGGTCTTCCATTGACCTCTCTGCTGGTTTCCCCCTTTCTGACAGGGTGCCACCGTTTTCAAAACTCTCCACATCAAACCTAAAGAGTTTATACAAAATAAACATCCAGGATGTTGAATAACGTCAGTGTAAGAGCATCATCAGTTTCTAAGAGAGTTTTCCCACCCTGCTGGTACTCACGAGACGTCGGTTTGCGCATGGGACAGGTATTCCACCAGAACATCCAAACCTTTGTTCTGCTCATTGAGAAACTCTTGGGCCCATCTACAAAAAGACCCAAAGAAAAATGAAGAATGAGGAATGAAACACTGATAGATAAATATTTTGCGTTATTATATGTCACAGATTCCGCATTCCGATTGGACTTAAAGCAAGACTACTGTATGTAACTGTAGAAAGAAAAACAACAAAATCGTGCTCTTACAAATAAAATGTTGAATTCATAAGGAATACACCGCACTCGGGGATTTTTCGGTTTCTGGTGTGACGTGTAGCTAATGGGGGCTAATGCTAGCAAACGTTAGATAGTTATTGTTGTGCAACTGCCATTATTGAGCCAGATCTCTGACTTTATAACTTCATGTGCTCCTCTTTCACTATATTTTAACTTTTACAATTATCCTGTAGTTGTGGCCTATGGAAACATTGATTGGTGCTGAGTTAAGGATAAATTGTTTAATGCTCAGTGAACTCAAAAAGACCAATTTTCGAAATAATTAGAAACTTAATTCTGTAGCATCTGTCTTAAAAGGTACCCTGTAAAGTTTTTAACCACTAGTAGCACTATGGACCAATAATTTTATGAATGGGTCCTGGTTTTATTTGTAACCACCACACACAACTTAAGGGCCAACCCCAACTTAACATGCTCACCCAATGTGATTGGTGCGAAGGGATATCTCCAAATCTTTAAGGACCTGGGTGGCATCTTGGATCCGTTTCTTCAGCTAAAGAGATGAAAATCAAGACATCATTGTGCAGATAGAAAATTTTAAAGGTTTCAAATATGAAAGAAGGTGATGCTTTACACTGACCCTGCGAGACACCCCTCCTTGATCCTGGTAGAAGCTCTTGATCTTAGCCAGATAATTGGATGGGGGGCTCTTCACCTGGAAACGCTCCTGAGGAAGAATGTTTCACAGAGAAAGTAGCTTTTGACTTTTATCAACAACCCTGAAAGATGACTGGACTGAAACCACATTTACCAGCACATAGCATCTGAAGATATCATTGCTATTACGTGCTAGTAAACATAACAGACACAAACCGCTCTCTGTTTCCATGCCAACGCCCCTATAAATTGCAACCAGAGAAACGGCTGCAAGGTTTTCACACCGCACTCTGCTTTTCACCACATATCCATTTTGGATGTTTATGTACTTTATTTCAACTCTGTCCCCTTTGAACGCACAGGTGCAAGAACCCTGCTCAGTTTGATGGCATGTATGATGAGGTTTAATTGTGACACCAGCTCATTATCAACAAAACAAAAAAGCTCTTACCTGATCACAGACTAGTTCCCACTTCTTTTCATTGTCATACTGACTCAACAGCTTCAGTTTATCTGGAGGCAAGTTCATGTAGCTCTGTAGAAGAGAGAGCAAAAGACAGATGCTGTTTCAATCTATAGAACGTGTGGCGATCAAATACAATTTATATGCGAGAATATGCCTGCGAATATGCCCCCCACCCCCCCAACCCCCCCAAATTCATATTTGTCACAATTTAGGATGTTTTTTTCTACAGTTCATCTAAACATTCATTGTGTTCATTTAGCACACAAACATTACATTTTGTAATTTCTTTCCTGCTTATGCAACAATATTCAAATCTACCAAACCACAAATGCACTTGCCGTGTTAAGTAGAAGGGTGTTAACTACCTGCCGGAAGCAAAGATGACTCACTGTTTACATGTGTATATTGATGGTTGTCAGTAGGTACCATGTACGCCAGAAAATAAATATTTTTGGTCATAAAGGAATTACTGAGCTCATCTTAGAACCATTGTGCATGTGATGATTTGTCAAAGTTTACACTACAATGCAAACTTTAATAAAAGATAAAGATGTTGATAAAACAAGACACATACAAAATGAAGAAAACTCATTACATAACTAGCCATTTCTATTATATTTTTGGTTTCTTTACTTTTTTATTTATATGTTCAAAGTTTAAATATAGACTATGACAATTGTTTATGTAGACTTTCTAACAAGATCAGGCTTTTATCTTAACAAGGTCACATACCTTGCCATCACAAACTGTACATAATAATTCCTGGACTATTTGGAGAATTTTACACAGATCAAGAACCCCCCCACCTCCACACCTCTTTGGTGCAGGTTGACTCAACAATCTAAGGAGTTGACATTTGTGCTCAAAAAGTAGTTTCACTTTGAGTTATTGCCCTCAACCTATAGTGAAAAGTTTGACTCCTGATATTTTAGGTTATACCCATATGGCTTAACGGTCCAGTGTGTAGAATTTAGTGGCATCTAAAGGTGAAACTGTAGTTTGCAACCATTTGAACACTGCTCGCCTCACCCGTCCGTTCCAATCGTGTAGGAGAAACAACGGTGGCCGTGAAACACGCGAAAAATGCGAAAGGCCCTATCTGGAGCCAGTGTTTGGTTTGTCCGTTCGGGCGTTGACAGGTTCCATGGTTGCCATGGTAACGTGGTAACCAGGAAACCCAACTGATTTGTGATAACTCAGTCACAAGCAAATAACGAAATGGTAGAAACATGGCGGCCTCCTTGGAGAGGGACCCTCTCCCTCTGTAGATAAAAACGGCCTATTCTAAGGTAATGAAAACACAACGATTCTTATTTTCAAGTGATTATACACTAATGAAAACATACTTAGGAATATTATATTCCATTTCTGCCACTAGCTCCTCCGAAATGTTACATACTGGACCTTTAAGAACTGAATGGTTTAATGAACCCAAATTAAGTCTTGAATCAGTGATTCAGAACCAAATCAGGGCGTTTGTGTGGAAAAATAAATAAAAGTTATTAAAAGATACTTGAATAAAAAATTGGAGCAAAAATAGTCCACTGTTGTTAGTCACTGTCACTGTTGTTTTAATTACAGAGTTCAAGTGCTTTCTTCGGTCACTGATTGAGTAAATAATTACATTCTTATTTATTTATTTTACACTGCTGCAATCTACACCAGCTCTGTCACTGGTTATGCACCTGATCCAAGACTCCAAAAACAGTGATGGTTTAAGACTGATCATTTCAGTTGACACTGGGTGTTGATCTTACGTTCAAGCAGCGGTTTGTAGTTTCTTTTTCAACACCTAAAAAAAAAAAAACAGAAGCAAACACGGAAATGACCTGTTGCTTTTATTGCTGGGGAGTTGTTGTGTCATCCTTGGTGGTGTAAGGGAGGGGTTTCACTGTGGATTTTATGGTACAACACTGATCAAAAAAATTTGGTGCACATTCACTTGCATGAACTTAGATGATACTGTGAGTATAAATTCCCTAAGTTTAGAAACAATGTAGAAATGAAGGAGTAAGTGAATTTCTCATTTCCTTGTAGGGTTTGTTATGCAAACATTAAAGCCTGAGGTTTCAATTCAGTTAATGAAGGTGAAGAACGGCATGTCTAAAGTTTACATTGGAAGTATTTTGCTGAAAGAGGAAGTGAGGTCATACTTTCATATAATGCCTGAGAGGGCGTTGTGGGCATGAAATGGCACAGGCCACCTTTGTTCATTTTCCAAGTGAACCGAATATGTCACATACATATTATGAAATAGTTAACCCTAAGACCAGACCACATGCTTCTCGTACGAGGACATTTCCATTCTGAGAAGACGTTTTGTGAGCATACGTTAAATATTCACACGTGAAGAAAAGAGTCTTCCTTTCCTCCAACCAACATTAATAGAAGTTTCATTTTAAACAAATCACAAACCACTAACTCCCTAAGTAAATTGAATAGCCAATATTCTTTTTAATTTCTGTACTCTGAGGAGGAAAAAAGCTTTTGACTGCTGTTGTTAATCTTTTTCTGTGGATTGTGCTTCACTGTCTTAAATTAAGCACAGATAAACTGGTTTCAAGTTAAAGAGAGGAGATAGTTTTTTTTATCTTTACATAAATAAATAGTTGGAGCTTAGCTCATGTTCCAGCATCTGTTCGCTCATTATTTATGTACCTGGACACTTCACGCTGTTCATCCAGAGGCAAAAGATTTTGCCATGATGACACCCTTCATGGGTTATGAGCATCATAGAAAATTGAAGATGGGATGGATTTTATTTTTTTCACCAGTGAGCAGAGAGCAAAACTGGTGAAAAAATGGCTCCAACCATTTACACCTGAATAGAGCCCATGCAGGTGTAAATGGGTGGAACCATTTGAAACCTTGAGACAAAGCGTAGAGGTTGACAAAGTCAAGATCCTTTTTGATGTTAATGGAGGCAGCTACAGGATGTCGGCATGGCATCATAGTTGATTGTCTTGTATGTCTTCAGTTCACTTTTAGAGCTTTTTATGCTCATTAACATGATTTAGACCAGCCTAAGAAATAAAAGTCAGATCTTTAACTTCAGGGGATTTCTTGTTTAATAAATTAGATTTTTGGATTTTTGTGTTGTTTCTTTTTACAACAAATAGCCTATGTAGCAAAAATAATCAAAGATTCAAGTGCTTCGTCCCTGATACTAAACAATAGGTTTTGATGTGTTATTATTTATGGTAACTCAAGTGCTTAAGGTATTCATCATGAGGTTTACTGTTTTCCAAATTGTTCTAAAACTGTTGCTAGAATGGTGAAACAGTTGTTTTCCGGTCTTATGGTCTCACTCATGTAAATGTGTTGCTCAACTTCCCCTTGGGGCCAGCTGCCCGAGCATGCTGTGAGCACCCTGTTCCTAGCCTGACATTTTCAAATCTAACAATAAAGGAAAGAAGTACTTTTGATTAATCCTGTGACTTGTTGATAACATTGTTTTTTTGTGATATTACAACTTTGAATGGAGCAGTTATTGATGACCTTTGTGCAAATATGATTGGGCAAAATGACAGGTCAAATGACTCTTTGCTGAATCACATTTAAAGCATTTATAACAACTTTAAATTACAGCTGATAAATTGGATGGGATTTGTTTTGTTCTGTGCCTCTGAATCATATGTACCTACATAATTGCCCAAGCCTTTACACATAGCCTCTACTACAAGACCAGAGCTGGCATTGGTACCCCAAGTGCATAATCTCTGTTTTCATGTGCAGTAAAGGTGTGTGCCTTCTTGTTTCCTGTGCACTCACCAGCACCACATTGAAGCGCTCCTCCAGCTCCTCCTCTGGGGGCATGGGCAGTTTGGGGGGAGACGGCTGCTTCTTCTGCAAGGTTGGAGTGGGGTCACTCATTCCTGAAGCTGCTCCGACTGAGTTCCTGGCCTCTCGGCCCTCAGACGGTTCCTGCTCCAAGCCCCCTGCAGCCGCATTCCCCATCACTAATCTCCACAAGTAATCCAGGAGGAAAGCTTTACACAAACCCTTTCTCCCGGGAAATCAGCGTATCCCAAAACAGTGTGACAAAAGGTGATCACTCAAAATGACAAGAACAAGCAGGCCTAAATCAAACCAAGTCTTTGGACCTTCAGGGACAGGAAGGTCATCAAGCCTCTGGTCTACTGAATCCGCCTTGGTCCTTAGGACAGAGTGGATGATGAAAGAAGGTAGTCCGTCCTGTCTGTCATGTCTTTCCTCTCATCAACCTGTTCTTCTCTACCGACAAATATCTTTGAGAATAAGGTTACAAGCCTTGTTAGGGCCTGTTGGGTTCTAAGAAAAGACCCACCGAAGTGTCACTCACTATTCTCTACACCAGTTGACCGAGAACTGGTGAGTTAATATAGCAGGCTACGTGTGAGAGGAAGGAGAGGGGAGTGTGACACACACTGTAACACAGACAGAAACCACAGAAGCACAAAAGCAGAAGAGTAACTTCCTGTGCATGACAGCAACAGAACCTGGGGTGGAGGACAGGATGGAAGATAAACATGGCAACCGTTGGGCGTACCATGTATGCAGTAGGTGAATGATGAATAAGACAAGGTACAGGAATAAAAGAAAGCAGAAAGAGTGTCCAAGGGTAAGGAAAAATGCTAATCAAACAGGTGCTGATGTAAAATGAACCAACAAAGAAAGGAAACTTCCTCCCACTTTACCATGAATACACTTCCACTACACCAGAGCCATTCATTCTCTTGATGCCAGTTTAACTTGCATGGGCCCGGGATTACATTTGTTTTGGTAATTTTCCTTCACGTGAGGCCAGATTGGCAGTCAAGTAAGGGCAGATCCTGATTGACATGGTACCGAGGATTGTCCAACAGCGTCCCTCTGTGTTTGAAGCCAACTATTGCATGTGTGGTTGCTGCATTCGAGGAGATCCCGAACGACATGATTTTCGTCATCAGAACAAACTGTATAGCTTCGTATAACTTTAACTTTCAAGATGCTTTAAATTAGTGCAGTGGACAAGGACCCTGTGACAAAAAAAAGGTTAGATTTAAACTAAATACTAACTTTTACTAGCAGTTTGTTTCCCTGGGGGAATGACGTTACCCGTGGACGCGAGTATTTAATTCAAGGGTAAACTAATTATCAAACTTTTACCCCTGATAAAAGTCTTTATTATTTTTCATTTGGATATTTGAATGAAGGGGTTCAGCTTCCCGCAGGTTTTTGAGTGACAAAGTGGGGATTTACGAGACGCCTGCGAAGGCAGCACAGCTATTACTTATTTGGTATAACAAAATGACGGACCCAACGTCGCCAGAAGACCACTGGAAAGTAAGTAACTGATGTTAGTTGACCTCAACGTTTTTGTTAAATTGATTCGCACGTCTGGCTTGTGACAGCAGTGACACTGGAAAACATTGTTTTGTCTAAAAGTTGACGGTTCATTAAGGTTATGGAGGAGCAGGGCTTTGTTAGCTTGGCAGCTAACGTTAGCTGGGTGACGTTTACTAACGTCATAAAGCTATAACGTTAGCGGCTAGCTAGTTAAGTAAACAAAACGTCCACTTTGTCTGTAACTGAAAATAGATCTGCACCCACCTAACGGGACATTTCTGCATTTCGTATTTCCTTCTGTCAAACATCCGTGTGAAAGTGAAGTGCAGATTTATTGATTAATCTGCCAGAAGGGTAACGTTACAGTAAATGTACCATTAGTTAGATTGCAAATGCATTGCTATTTGCAGCCCCTCCACATAACGTTATAAATTCAATCTGGTGTGGCATCACAAAAACATGTCACTATGACTTGATCCAGTTTCCCTTGTCAGAGGCATTGACCGAAGCTTTCCTCATGTCGTTGGACTAGCATTATCTCTATTTCACATCTGATCATAATCTAGCTTTTAATATGGGAAAGCAGCTGTGTTCCTCTCTTAGCTGTAGTCGTTTAAATTAACACGTTTGTGATATGAAGTCATTCGAAAGACACGTTTCCAATCTTCCTCATGTCAGGGACACCTAAATAAAGCTCTTGATCTAAACCTATCAAACTCTGGAAGAGGGCAACATTTGATATGTGTTTTATTCAGAGACCCTCTTTTAAGATGATTCTGCTGTAGGTAGAGAGAGAGAGTGAAACCTTTGGTCAGAATAATCATTGCAAAACACCCAAAACATCTAGCAAAAGAGTAAGTGTGGAAATTGAATACATTTTTCCGGTTTTGCCCACTGGAATCATTGGGGGGGGGGGTCTGGACCCCCTTTTGGGAACCATACATTAAAGTATCCATTGTGTTGTGGTGCCCTAGCTCTTTACCCTGCTGCACACTTGAATTGGATAAATCAGGACAATGCTCAGTGGGGGTTTAGACTTTCTATCAGACAGGCTAGCTATTAGTCTATTGTCAATGTATTTTGGGCAGTACAATTTTCCCCTTGTTATTTCCAGCCTCTAAGCCTCTATTTTCTCCTTTTCCATCTTCTGCTGGCTGGTGATGGCTCGACAGACAGACGGTGCTTTTAGTGACAGTGGCTTTGACCCTAGTGAGTATTAAGTCAGTTTATATCCCATTGTTTGTCATATAATTTGATATTTAAGCTGTGTGATGGTGACCTTGCGTTTCTTGTCTCTTGAGATTAGCATGTCAATCTATTTCTGGTCTTGCACTGAAAGGTCCTCGATGTCTGCTGTCTTGCTCTGTAGGTTTCTTTGCTGAAACTGCCAGAAAGGGTACAGATGTGTCCAGGGCCAACAGCATCGGCTCGACAAGTGCCTCTTCAGTACCAAATACAGGTATTACGTTTTTAACAGGGAGGATCTGGCATTTCTGATATTTTTAAGAGAGAATTAGTGCTATATTTACATTGTGATTTGAATGTGTGCTTCGCTCACTGTGCCTCACTTCCAATGACTTCCCGAAAATGCATATACTCAAATATTTTAAAATGGATTTTCTAAGAATAATAGTAGTAATTTGTATCACCTTTCATTCAAAGTAAAATCTCACTGTTAAACAGAAACAGAGCCGGCTTTCCTTCATTTTTCTTCCTGCTTCTTATAAAAGGGAAAAACCTGTCTTGCTACTCAGTACGGTATACATCACAGGCACTCTTAACAGGATATAAAAGGACAGTAATTCTTATAGAGCGCTTTGAAAACCAGTAAGAGAAATATATGTTGTCTAATAAAATGCAGAATTGTGTTCCAGCTTTTGTTCAGATTCTGTCAGCAGGGTTTTATGAGTTGCCAATGTCTTGCGTAGGCCAGTTTAAAGTGCATTACAGTCATCGCTAGAACTTGATTGAAGCATGAATCAGCTTCTATGAATCCTGCTGAGATGAAAAATGGTCCAGCGTTGGCTAAACTTCTGTTAAGGAAGTTTATACATATCAGGTTAAGCAAATATATAAATTAATCTTTTCTCTGGGTAAACTTAAAAAGTTCAGTTTTGGGGAAAAAAAGAATTCTGTTTGGAGCAACCAAAATTGTTATTAAATATGAATCCTCACTATGTTTCCAAAACGTTTCATTTAACAACAAAATAGTTCACTGTGTATTTGTGCAAAGGTTAAAGGCATGTTTCTTAAGCCGAGTGAATATTCTTGAATAGATGATGAAGACAGTGACTACAGACATGAGACGTCATACAAGGACTCGTATAAAGATCGACGGAGACAAGCGCACACGCAGGCTGAGCAGAAGCGTAGGGATGCAATCAAGGTAAGGCTACAAAAGACTGCGAATATGATGTCGGCCTCTGTGACTAATCGCAGATACCCAACACACGCCTTTAAAACATTTTTTAGAGTTGTCTATTTGTAGGTTTTCATTTTTTAAGTTGTTAGTAATGACCTCCTTTTTTATTTATTTTTTATTTTAGAAAGGCTACGATGACCTCCAGTCCATAGTACCAACCTGCCAGCAGCAGTCTGAGTTTGCAGTGGGGGCACAGAAAATCAGCAAAGCTACTATACTACAGAAAAGTAAGATGTGATTTTATTGGAAGATATGATGTTATTGGATGATAACATCATATCTAACACTTATAGGTCAGCCAAGTAACTGAAGTATGTATTTGGAATAGTAGTTGATACATCATGTGACATCACACTATCTCCACCAGGTTAAGGTAGTAAATAGGAGCAAGTCAGTAAAGGTGAGAGTGTTTTCTGTCCAACTTTCAACATAGGCATTATTATCTAGTTTTCCAATAGAGTCCTGTGGTGCTTAATTGTTTGAACATGGCACAAATACCTGAAAGGGCCACTGGTTTATTTCTCACTTGAGTCACATGACACAAAACGGCATGCTGCTTATAGCCCCCAATCACAGATCCAGTCTCACATGTTCACATCCCACAAAGCAAGCAAAAAAAAAAAAAAAAACTATAATGGAAAAGAACAAAGGGCACACATGGATATGAATTAGCAAGTTCAGATCACTTGTGAGATGGAGAAAAAAATATCATTTACATTTACATTTAGTCATTCAGCAGACGCTTTTATCCAAAGCGACTTACATATGAGGAAGACAATGGGAGCAAGTATAACAACACACAGTAACAAAATGCATAAGTGCATCAAAACAACTAGTCTGATTAAAGGCCAGCACAGTGTACAAAGCTAAGGATAGGAAGGGTTTTTTTGTTTTTGTTTTTTGAGCAGAGGTAGAAAGGAAGAAGAGTTAGTGATTGTCAGTCAGGTGTTGACGGAAGAGATGCGTTTTTAAGTGCTCTTTAAAGGTGGCTACACAATCTGCTGATCTTGTAGAGGCAGGCAGATCATTCCACCAATGTGGAACAGATCCAGAGAAGGATGCGCGAGAGTGATTTTATTCCTTTTTGGCATGGTACCACCAGACGTTGTTCGTTTGCAGAGCGTTGTTCATGCAGCACAGAGATATCTGCAGCTGCTGGATTTTGTTTACAAGGGAAAAAGGAGGAAGCAGCCGCATTTTGGTGTATATAGAGATGGTTGTGAAGGTGGTTCATAGAAAATGAAAACTTAAATCTGGAGTGAAGAAATCCCTGACCTATGCATTTCTGTATTTTATTTTTGCAGCAATTGACTACATCCATTTTCTTCATAAAGAAAAGAAGAAGCAAGAGGAGGAAGTTTCTGTACTAAGGAAAGAAGTGATGGCACTGAAGATCATGAAAACGTGAGATGGTGGTTCACAAGCCTTTTCCCTTTAACTTACTCTACAGTCCCAATGTTTGCCAAACTAAGACCTCCCTACTTTGGATGGATTTATAAAGAAATGCTGACCTGGGACAAAAAGAGAAATCCTGTAAATGCAGCCCTGACACAGCACAAAGTAAAAGTCAAATCTAAAATACAAAAATGGAACAAAACACCATCAAATACAAGCTTGAAATGCTGCATTATTATTTTTATTTCAGCTGTATTACACTTGCTGTGGAGGCAAACACATGCATTCATGGTGTATGGAAAGAATGGCTCAAGTCAATCATTTCATTATGAAACAGTCATGGTCATTCATTAAATTGTAAATGTAGTAATGAACAGTGGTTGTGTTTCTTTCTAGGAACTACGAGCACATAGTGAAGGCCCACCAGAACAACCCACAGCAGGGAGAGGATCAGGTGTCTGACCAGGTCAAGTTCAACATCTTTCAGAGCATCATGGACTCCCTGTTCCAGTCTTTCAGCAATTCTGTTTCAGTGAGCAGCTTCCAAGAACTCTCAGCCTGCGTTTTCAGCTGGATTGAGGAGCACTGCAAGCCACAGGTAATTCATATTTTAGACGCCACGTGGGCAGCAGATCAGACGAGTAAAAAATGGCCAGTGCTGCTTTGTTAATGTTGAGATAATTATAGTTTGTGTGCTTCTCGTGTTCTTTTCTAGACGCTGAGGGAGTTTGTCATTGGGGTGCTCCGGCAGCTCAATAGTCAGCTTTATTGATCGAGTGAAAGCTCTGGACTGAACTCCCAGAAATTGACTTTGGGCTTGCTCTGGCCTCTCAGGGTGGAGTGAATACTCCAATCAGCCTCAGGCCACACCGCAGTATTTACACTCACTTGAGCTCATCAGTGACCCCCTGGCTGCAATTGGATTATGTCAACCCACACTATGGGCCGAGATGAAAAGTTTCTTTGGATTGAGCAGTTACATGTTTAAGAAGGATCCCTTTCTGATTTTAAGTGTACATCCATACATATAGGTGAGTATGTTTCAGACTCTGCTCACTTCATATTTCTTACTATTGTTATGCTAAGAAATGCAGGGGAAACACAAGAGCTCAGAAGTCAAGATAAATGTGTATGTCAGATACTTTAGGTAGACAAGAGAGTGTAGCTGTAGTCGGGCTGCAGTAACTGTTGCCCTTGTTGATAAATCAAACCCAAGACGACTCTTACGTAT
The DNA here is from genome assembly GCA_011952105.1 of Coreoperca whiteheadi. Classification (NCBI taxonomy): domain Eukaryota; kingdom Metazoa; phylum Chordata; class Actinopteri; order Centrarchiformes; family Sinipercidae; genus Coreoperca; species Coreoperca whiteheadi. Next base: position 6,988,540 of record CM022470.1, on the reverse strand, counting down.
TGAGTTTATTGATCTTATTGCTTCAGCAACAATCAGCCTAACTGACGGAGATAGAGAGAAGGGTGATGAAAAATGTAAAAAAAAAAAAAAAAACCTCACATCTTCCCCTCCGTTACGTCAAGCACAACTCTGCGGTCTAATGCTGATCCAAAGGGCTCTTCTCAGCTTCAATGCACAAACATTGTGAGTCAGCCATACCACTCCTGAACTGCAGCAGACAACAGAAAATACTCCACTACTATACTACTGCAGGGTACCTGTCATTTCTCCTAACTACAATAAGGAGCGCGCTCTATGGCGGATCAGGATTTTAGACTTTTCTACCTTTAGTGTGACAAACTGAGGTTTTTACAGCTGTCGCAATTCACTGAAATCTCATGGGTGGAAGGTGTGCAACGTAGGCAGCATAAATGTGTATGCATCATTGTTTCTATATATATTGACTTTGTCTATAATTGAGCTACATGGCACATTGTGTTAAATGTTAAATACAGGCAGTTATAAATGTGTTTATTTGGGAGACGATGTTAAATACAAAGTGTTGATTTTGATGAACCTTTCAGATTGCAGTTTACAATAAGCATTTGTTTAATTAAAGGACTTAAGTTTCAGTGGTTTCAATAACAATATGACAAATCCTATTTACTTTGGTTGTCAGTGGCTTTTATGATCCGTAACAGTTCATCCCAAACAGTCAGCAGCACTTGGGAATTTTCACCACCACCAAGTGAAAAAGGTTCTGACTGTTCAGGACTGAGCCTTCTTGAAAACCGTTCTTGTACCCTCCACCAGTCACAGGTTTCCAGTGAGAACCATGGACAGGGCAATGAAGAGATATACAGCCTCCGTACTGAATTAAAGTTTTTTTTTTTTATACAAATTTTTGTGATGACTTCGACAGTTTTGTTTCCCGTATCTGAGTAAGTAAAATCTGTCATACACACGGCTAATCTGTTCGGCAAGAAAAGAGGCTTTACAGTTGTTGCTTTGATCACAGGGAAATATTGATGGTTGACCCTGTCATGTTGCTTCATGTATTGTCTTTTTGACAGTTTTTATAAAAGCCATCTGCATATCACCATCCAAAGAGTGACATCAACCTATGGAAAGACATATTGAATGTTAGTCCTGTTTAATTTGCCCCAAGTAAAAAGGAAATTAAGTGTGTAAGACAACAGCAGAAAAGGACAAATCATACAGCTGGGCGGGGGTTCCCCATCTCTGCAGCTAATGAGTCTGTAAAATCTCTAATGTTTTAAAATTGTTGGGAAAGTGTGGTTCTTTTGTTGGGAGAAATTCTGTGAGCATCAAACGTTAGTCATGAACATTTAATAACTTGGCAGCAACATTTAATGAAGAAACGGTACAAAGGAAAGGGAAAAATGGGACAACCCCCCCCCCATAATACCTGAAGGACATGAATAAACGTCAATGCTTTACACATTGTGGTTCTTTTATGTAGTTACAAAAAAACAAAAAAAAAAAGGCAGCAAGATGGACTTGGACATGTAATAACAACAAAGAAAGTACAACTCTCAAAGCTATTCTGAATAATCCAGGGACATTTACATCATAGGCTCAGGATTGGTTTTATGGCTTTAAAAAAAAAAAAAAGGGAAAAAATAAACCAATGTTTCCTACGAGGTGACAAGCATCCCTCAGTGCTGTCTAATGATGTGATTTAGTGTATTTTGTTTTTGTATAACTATACTTTAAATTACAAATGGGTTTCCCCCCCCCCCATTTAACTTTTATTAAAGATGTGCTACTTTCTCAAAAGACAGGCTATCAATAAAGAATGTGTTGTGGCTCAGACCGCTCTGATGTATAATCTATATTCTTAGCTAAGCGCTGCACAGGCTTACGTTGATGAAGTGGATAAAAAAAAAAAGAAGGAAAAAAATTTTTTTTTCTTGTTCTTTCAAGTACTTGGAACAACCACCTTACAGTCCTCATCAGTCTCCACTCCAACTTCATCCTGTGAGGGGCAACACCAGGTATATTATTCATCAGTATTGTGAACAAAAAAGACACACAGGTGGAAAGTGGATGTTATGAGCTTCATTCACTCACCAGGAACTCCTTTTTGCTCTTAGGATACCCTTCCAGGATTGCATTTATCATGTCCGAAGCCTGAGAGAAACAAAACAAATGTTTAAGAATTTTGTGACAACTTAAGTCTTCGTATGATAACGATGGCTGTCTTTTTCAACACAGGTCTCTCATCTCCCTTTCCAGCTACTGCTTGTAATACTAGTACAGCAGGAACGAAACATTGCATTCTTCATTCTTTGCATCACACTTACATCTTTACTAACTTTAATATTAAAAAATGTGGCAGTACAGAAGCTACAGTTGCAAAATACAGAAGTTATTTTGTGGCCCTCATTTAAATGTATTTTACTCGAAACATAAATTTAAGGCTGCGAATAACTTATTTTCATTATAGATTAATCTGCCGTTTATTTTATCAATTATTCTTTTAATGGATAAAATGTCAAAAAAAAGAAGCTTTTACAAGATTGTAGTTGATATAAAGCTGTGTCAAAAAAAAAGTGCTCGTTTTGTGCGATTGTAAAAATAGTCCAAAAAACTATTAAAGATATTAAATTTACTATCATATGACAAAGAAAAACAACAAATGGTCACATTTGAGAAGTTTGAACCAGAAAATGTTTAGCATTTTTTGCTTTTAAAAAAAACAAACAAAACAGAAACAATTATTGGATTATCAAAATAGTTGATTCATTTTCTGTCAATGGACTGATCTATTATAATCATTGCAGCTCTATATACATTACCAATCTCTTCCTCTTTTTCCACTCTTTCACGTAAACATCCTGCTCTTTGTAAACCTGTAAATTAAAATAGTATTGAGAATTGCACTACAAATGGAAAGAAAAACCAAACCAAAACAGTCGTATCTCCACTAGGTTTCCAAGATGCTTTGCCAACCTTCTCTTTCTCTTGTGGTGTGATGTGATTTGGGGCCGCCTTGATCTTCTCCAGACGTGCTCTGTACCCAGAACACTCCGCTTTCAGCTGTTGGATCTCTGACATAATTTCCTCCGTTGTCAGAGAGCTGCTGAGCTCCTTCACCTCTGTTGGCCGAGATTACACACAAATGTACACAACATCCGCTTTTAAAGAACAGCGGTGCGACAAGGAACTGGGCTCGTCAGGCCAGAGGAGCCTCCAACAGCATCCAGTGGCCTAAAACAGAGCAACATTCAAATATCTTCCAGATCAATGGTGTACTCCACCTGCATCTAGTTGTCTGCAGGTCCGGTTGAGGGACTGCACCTCCGCACTGAGCTCTGAGATCTGACAGTCCATGGCCCTCAGGTCTGCATCATTCACGTCTTCGAACTGAGCCTGTGGGAGAGATTAGCGACGATGGCCAAGTTCAACTGAAACATGCAAGATTATTACAGTTGGGGCACATGTTACTCTCAGAGCCTTCTGTCCACAGCAACACAGCATTTTATTTATTTATTTATTTTTTCCATAGATGAAACAGACTAACCTGATCAGGAAAATAAATCTTCTGCTTGCCATATGTTTTCTCCTTTATCTTGCCCTCTAGCGCCAGCAGCTCCATGGCTTTGACCACTGCCTAGTGAATCACAAATATGCAATCAGTTATTGTAGACTACACACACACCACTGCATGTTACGGACACGTGCTAATCTCACCGTTTTGCCCAATCCATGCTGCTTTTGTAAATTACAAAAGACATCCTGAGCACTGTAGGGTCTGTTCTTCTCATTCAGATAGGCAAGGATGAGTGTCGCGCCTGTGGATGACAAGCAGGAGGATCTGATCGCTGGATCAAACACTCCCAAATGGTACTTAAATTGAATACAACAGTGTACTTGATCCACCTCAAACAAAGCTAGACAGCTACATTTTTTGTGGTCTTTTTAAATATCTTTAAAGTGCCTTGACGTTCAGAGGATGGTACCCTAGCTATTGTACGTATGCGTTATATAACCTATAGCTTTAGTTTGTTTGTAAGTCTTCAATCGTAAGACACGTTCATCACTGGTGAACAATTAAGTTATATTATATGGAACATAATGTAATACGGCGCTTTAAAACAAATGTATCCTGTTGTTAAAATGGGCATATGTTAAGTTACCGCACACATCAACGCTAGCTTATCGCCCTAGGTGTGTAACTTTAGCTAACGTTAGCTGATAGCGTCTTAGCTAAACTTGCGATCTTATTATCTGTGAAATCTGACGATATGAGAGTCCGACACGTCGGCTAGCTCGCTACAGTGGAAAAACATCCTGACATGAAGCTAACTCTCACCGTTGTCTTTTTTACTCATTTCTAATGTCTCCACTTTCACGGTAGCTTCCCAAACCGAGTTTCGCGCGAAATATGCGTCACCGCAAAGATCGTGTATGTTTTCAGATGCGTCACACCAGCGGAAATATCGGCCCCGCTCTGCGAGGGTGCCGCGGACGACCACGCGCATGCGCTTTTCTCCGTTGATTTTATTTTGAAAACTTTTACAACTCTTATAACAGAGCTATGAATAATGATTTGCCTAATAACAATAAAACGATGGATTTGTTTATGTCTTTGGCTCAATCCTACGTTTTAAAATAAAGTTTCTGTAAGTGGTTTCCGCAAAGAGAGCTCTGTAACTTTGGCTGGTCTCAGGGACACTTAAATCAGGGTCCTAGCCTAAAGCAATATGATAAATAATCTCAAATGCATAGTGGGGGGGGGGGTCCTTTTTACCATTTTTAATGCAAAGGCTTTGTTGAGGTTTCTGTTAAATCAGAGACTGGTGACAGAGCTTCATCTGTGATTACTGTTCATCTTTATCCTCCTGCCACATGAAATAATACTCCAGGCCGACTTAATTGCAAACATTTTATTCAATATGATTTGCACGTCAAAACATATCAAAACCAGATAGAGAGAAGAAAATACACTACTTTGCACATTACATTAAGAAATTGACTACAGATCACTCATACTGAGCAACTGACTCTTCATGGAGCAGCAATGAGCAACATTCAGGTTAACTGAGGTGGCCAAACAACTGAGACTAACTTCTCCTCATCCCCAGCAAATCCCAGCAATTTCCTATCCAGCTGTTTTGTTTCTATTGTGCTAAATATTTAGCTATGATTTTCCACTCAAAATAACACATTTAAAGAGAGCAATGTGTATTCCTCTATTAAAAACCAGCATTTTTAGACTCTTTGATATATATAGATTTCAATAAATCTCAACTGTGGCTCAATTAAGTGCAATTTCCACTGCTAAGTTTGGACATACTTGACATGGCATGTCCATCAAAAGGAAATCAGGCTCACAAAAGCCACTTCAAACCTTTACATAGTAACACTTTTACAAAAGGGTTTCAGGATAACTTTCTATACCCAATTTTCATGTAAACATGTTTCCCCATTAAAATAGTAAAAGAATGAAGAATATTTGATTTTTCTCTTAAAAAGTTCAGCATGACTGTCAAATACATGAAATACAAAGATGGTAAAAGATACATAGAAATCAGTTTAAATATTACGTTTGAAAAAGAAAAACACAAAAGACGAGGGCTCATTAAAGGTATTGAACGAGGACACAATGTGTTATTGAGCTGTTTTAAAGGGCTGGGAAATGAAAAATATTCTGAACTGACTCACACAGAAAGAAGAAGCAAACCTCATCCTGGGGCACAAGTTCATAAATACAATGAACAACAAATGTAACATCAAGTGTTCCTCCGGGTCAGGTATCTTAAGACTGTAATGTGACATTCTTTAAAGAAAACAAATAACGCATGAGGACGTCTTCATTTGTTGGGACAGTAGAAAAGCAAAGATCATACAGAGAAGAGACTGAAACTTTTATCCAAGTTTTACTCATCTTCATCATAGAAGAGAATGGCTGTCAAAATCCACAACCACTGAAAAGAATTTAGAAACTTTGTAAATCTCTAACATTAAATAAATCATCTTCTAACAGATCAAAGCCACATGTTACTTGAACGGACAGCAAAACGCAAATATCAACAGCAACATGAACTGCTGTTTCTTTAACAAAATGTCATGGGAATAGTTCCGCAAGGACTGAAGAAACTTTAACATGTAATGCTGTTCCATAATGTCATTATCAAAGCAACATGGCTCAGCTCGACCAACAGGAATGTCACATTTGGTCCCATGTTAAATAGCCCTGTATGTGTAGACCTCCAGGTAGAAAAGATTTTATGGGCACTGTTGTTCTTTATTCATAGTCACTAACAAGTACCCTTGTAACGTATGGGTGCATACAATTACAAGACTGCAACAAGGCTCAAAAATGCTGGTTTATTTAATGTCTAAATGTGTTTTATTTTTGTTGTTGCATTTCCTATTGCTCAGCCTACAAAGTAAAAGTTTTCTGAATGATCAGGTTTTAAAAGTACGGGAGAAAAGAGTTTGAAAAGATAGAAAAAATAAAGTACTTCACAGTGATAAACTGATGCCATTCAGAAGCAGGGCTGCTGGGACCTAAAATCATCTCTCACAACACACTCGCAGCTCATCGACATGTACACACTGCACATGAAGTGTACAGACACACACGCTCATACAAACTCTCACCAACACACACACACAAACACCTTACTGTGGTTTACCCAGCAAGCTAGACAAGAAGTTAGACCCCTGGCTCTCTCCCCGTCTACTACCCCCTCCTCCTCCAATTGGATCCATCTGGTTCAGCTCAGACTGATCCAGCATTTCAAAGTCCTCTCCCTCCAAGTCTGTGTCCAGCTCGGAGCTGGACTGCTTGCGGTAGCTTCGGTGGGCCCCAGCCCTGTGAGGGCCTTCTCTGTGCTGGATAGCAGGAGGCTGAGATTGCATCGCCCCGACCAGCGCTGCCTGGATCATGTTGCTGGCGATAATTCCAGCCAATTCTCCAGTGAAATCAGAGGCAGGTGGCAGGCCGCTGAGAGAAAGTTCTGCATCCAGATCCTCCTGGTCCGAGTCCAGATGAGCATCTACATCCAGCACTGAAGCCCGGTGACCCAGACTAGGTAGACCTATGCTCGTGTCATCGTCATCGTCCATCAAAGTGGCATCAGGGTTTATGGAGGGGAAGTCTGGGAGGTCTTGAGCAAAGGATTCCTCAGCGTCACTGTGTCTGTCAAAGTCTGACCAAAACACAGACCGGGACACGGTGAGAGACAAGAACACACCCGAAAAGAAAATCTGCGTTCTGAATACCTGCGTACTTACCCTCAGAGCCCTCTGTGAGCGGGGTCTGGCCACGCGATAGGTTAAATGTTCCGTTATCAGTGTAGGAGCCCTCGGCATCAGAGTGCTCAGAGTCAGTCATTGCAAGTTCCTTCGCAACAAGGGCATCATCAAACTAGGAAAGACAGCAGATTGAAAAGGTTAAATATTGTTAAATTGTGTTTGTCAAAATCTTTACTCTTTGGTTCTGCCATGCAGGGTTTGCAAACTTTCTCTGTCCGACTGTTTAGTTACATTCTATTTTTGTCTCATAGCTTCTGCAGGCCTCACTACGCGCACACATTAATGCGAAAATACACAGACCCGACTGTCATGTGAAGTTCTTAGCCCCATCAGGAAGTGGCTCAGATGTGCTACTGTAACCAGTGCTGCGCTGACAAAGCCACATAGGTATGTAGTGAATGTTTTATCTGTATATTTTAACATGCACCTTCCACACTCACAGGGTGCTTAATTTAAGTTGCCTTACATACCCAACAGTTTGGCACAGGTGTTAACTCTCCATAAACGGCACACACACACACATCATGAGTGTTCATTGTGCACACTGATCAAACTTCATGTTAAGTGAAAGTAAGCCTTCATTTAGAAACCCGGCACAGACACATCTTAGATCTGATGTCCCTGATTATAAACAATAGTAAGCCAGGCCCGACGACCGCTGAATTTAGGCAACAGGACAGGGAATAAGAGGACCATGTTCACTACCATCAATGTCAGAATTAGTGACAGATTAATTAAAATACTGAGAGACTTTGGCGGTTAAACAGACTTACCGTTGGACAGAAAGCAGCCAACTCCTCCTCGCTGTCACTGTCTTCAGCTGAGGCTGCATCACGGAGAGGCCTCCGCAGGACTGCCGAGCAGGATGCAAACATACAGACAACAAATGATTACTACACTCACTGGAGAAAGCTGACACTAATTTCTACTAACTGTAAAGTACACATAGTATATAGGACAACTGGTTTTATAGGAGTGATTACAATACAGATGCAGAGGGAGTCTGTGATATGGCTGAAGATTATAACTAAATCACTTTTTGCTCAAATGTAAAAGTAGAGCTGAAACGATTAGTCGATTAATTTGATCATCTATTAATCGTTTAGGTCATAAGTAAAAGTGAAGTAGTGATACAATGCCAACAATTCTCTGGTTCCAGCTTTTAAAATATGAATATTTGCTGCTTTTCTTTGTCATATCATATTGAAGTCCTCACCGTGGGGTAATTTTCACCCTTTTATAGACTAGAAAATTGGCAGATAATCGATAATGAAAATAATGGTAAGTCGCAGCGCTGTATGAAATTAATGGATAGATTGAGGGGTTAACTCCCATTGATATTAGCAAAAATGGGCTTGGAAGACAAGTCATTTGTAATAAATCACAGCAAAACTACTGACAATAATCTGTATTTTTAAAATTATTTTTACATTTTCAAATGGGGCATGTGATCGGTTTGTCAATTGAAACTAGCATCATGTGGTTTATTGCCACCAGAGGACACAAAAGCATTCACCATTACCACAGTACAACTGATTAGCGCTGACTGCCTTCGACACACTGTGTGTCATTTACAGCCAAAATGGATAAGCTGCTGGCTAAAAATGAGCATAAGCGAATAGCACTGTTAGCCGTCCTGATATTTGTGTGAAAACAGTAGTAGTAGTAGTAGTAGTGAAAGTTACATTCATTAATTTAAAACGGTCCAGTGTGTAGGATTTAGTGGCATCTAGTGGTGAAATTGCAGAATGCAACCATTTGAATACCGCTCGCCTCACCCTCCCGTTTCAATCCTTTCCCAAACGCTTAGAAAAAAAGTTACAAACTTCATTACAGTCAGAAACAAAACACCACATGGTTGAGCCACTCCAGAATTCATGTAGCTGATCAGGATAGATCCAAAACAAAACTACGGGGGCCACGAAACTCACAAACAGCCCTATCTAGAGCCAGTGTTTGGTTTGTCCTTTCTGTGATACTGTAGAAACATGGCGGCCACCGTTGAGGAGGACCCGCTCCCTCTGTAGCTATAAACGCCTCACTTTAAAATGTAATGAAAACATGATTCTTATTTTCAGGTGATTATGCACTACTGAAAACATCCTTATAAATATTATATTCCATTTTTGCCGATAGCTCCTCCAAAGTGTTCCACACTGGACCTTTAAGGTTCACTCGTGGGCGTGACTTTCACTTCCATTTCATCTGCGGTGTCAGATCAGCACGCAGACAGATTTTATGATCTGCATTGTCATTTTAAGTTCCCAAGTGGTCTGAAAAATTGCTCCCAGGCTGATAAAAAAATAAAAATACAATAAATAAAATGTGATGTACTACTTACACTGATTATCAATAGGCTTTGACATCATGTATCCACGAACACTGAAGTCCAGCCGCTGCAGGACCGGCTCCAGCTTTACGCACACATGCTGAAACACCCTGTGATGGAATCCCAGAGGGGCCAGGAGAGCAGCCAGCACTACGGGAGAGGAAAATAGTCATTATATAAAAAGGAGGACATTTTTTTGGAGTTGGTCAGTACATGTAGAAGAAGAAAAGCTGTGTTCATTTGCAGCAGTAGAGATTCACAAAGTGAGGCAGAGGCAGCAGCAGGGAGTTAACATGTAGAGTACATGCTGCTGTGGATTGTTTCCGATGTCATAGCAGAGGGCCTTAGCAGCTCTTGCCTCCCCGGCCTGCACTGGTTGGTTAGGAGATTAGCCCAGTGTCAGTCTGACCTTCTTAGCTTTCTACCTGGCTCCCTTCCCTCCTTCCTTGTGTGTCTCATTCTGGCTTTAATCACCTCACAGACTAGGCCCTGCTACTGGGGCCCCACTGATCTAGTTTCACCACCCGTGCATTTTTAATAGGACCAGTCAGGATGAGTTTCCTTTGCCAGTGTGGTCCTGTGAAACAGTCTGGATCTGTAGTTAGGACCGGTTACACTGCTGGGACTCACCGGCAGAGTAGGAGAGCACCAATCCAGGAATGTAGCGTCCAACCATAGCCAAACAGGTGAACACTCCCCAGGTCACGACGCAAAACTGACACAGAGCAACAACACACGGGGAATCAAGTCAGCTCCTACAATGCATGTTGTATATTATACATAATATATATTAGATTTTTTTCATATTGCACGTGGTCCTCACCTTGCCAGGGTTATGTCGTTTGTACTGCACCACACTGGATGTGAGAACGGCTCCACTGACCCAGGCCTCAGCGATGTGGTGGCACAGTTCAGGCACACTGAGGATGCCAGGCTGCACCAAACCCCAGCTAGAAAAATGATTAACATCGTTATCTGCTTTCTACTTATAACATTATTATAGTTGGCATTAAGTAAGGGGAAAGCAGCTGATGGTTACAGTAACAAACCTCTCATTTTCTGATTCGTTTAGGTTTCTGACTGTGGAGAGAGAGAACATCTATCACTGCAAGAAACATTACATACCATAATGCACATCAATGTTACATATACTGAGTGTACAACAAATAAAAAGTTGTCCAAATTGTGTTGCGCCTTCATCTTAAGCTTGTCTCCACCCTTTGGTCTCTTCGGGACCTTGTACACTTAGTATGTAACACAAGTTCAAAAACAGGTTTGGGAACTTAACTGTTCCAGATGTAATACAAATCACTTACAAAGGCCAGAGTGTAGGGCTGCTGACTGATGGCATATCTATTCTGACAATTTACATTTGTTGCAATCACAGTAAACTGGGGAATGATCGAAAGTTAATACAAGAAAGAAGGAAACGACATTCCAGGGGGAAAGTAAAGGCAAAGTACAGAGCATGTCAGAGTCTGCTGAGAGATAAAGAGCCGCCATAAAGAGCAACTTGTAGTACCTCTAATCTCTGGCCAGATCTTATTTCTCCAGGTATCAACACAGACGACCACAGCCAGACCTGAAGCCAGCAGGAACAGCGGACGCAGTGAGGTCAGGGCGAAGAACCTGGAGGGAGATAAAAACAGAGCAAACACATGAACAGACACTACTTGTGATGCCTATCTGTCACCCCAGGAGCTCCATGAACAAAGTTATAATTGAACAACAATTTAGTACAGAATTTATGAGCCCACAAAACTCATGAGTGATGATCTATTGTTTCCTTTAGTCAGAACTAATAAAAGTCGTTATCTCCCCACCTGGTTTGTGTTACACCCACTAGTTATCATATATAGAAATTAACCATGAAAGATGAGAATAATGCTGCTGTAATATAAATGAAATGTAGAGGTGGCAAATCAGGGAGGTGTTCATTAGTAAAATCTACTAACGATGGTAAAGCTACAGGCTGTATGTCTAGTTAGTTTTGTTAATTATCCTTTTGTAAAAAAAATCCCTTAGTGTCTGTTGTAAATGTCAGACAAATATAACTACACTACGGTTGAAACAGACAAACAGTTCCACAACATTGCCAACGGTCAAGAATTAAGTACAACACATTGCGATGGCGACATGACAGGTGTTGATTCAGAGGGTTTCCATTTCGGAAGGAGCCACGTTCACACAAACCGATTTCACTTTGGGGCTCAAAAACGAAAGTCCCCAAGTGTTTCTCCACTTTCAGATCACAAGACTTCAAAATGGGTTGACCGCAACAATGTTACGGGATTCTGCGAATCAGCACTTAGAGATTAACCTAACAAAGAATTTGTTGGCAGAACGAGGTGTATTGGTATTTGGGGTAACAGCGCAATTAGGCGCTACAGTTAGTTTAAACACATAGGAATGCTCTACAGCACTGTTTAAAGATGCATTTCATTGTTCTGCGGAGCTAGATTGTATTCTTTTGTAAGGTATATCTGTTTTCCATTTGTGGCTTGCCATCGTCAGCCGCTTCATGCATTATTATAGATCATGAACGCACATCGTTGGGGATAAACTAGCCTGCACCGCTGAGTTTGTGCTGAAGCACAAGTAAAAGGGAGACAGGACGAGCGGCCTAACGTGCCCTGTGGTCTAATAAAGGCTGAATGCCTGAGCTCCACAAGCAGGCTGGCCAGCCCGGCTGTCCCTTTTTTTGAGAACTTTCTTTAGGGCTGACCTAATCTTAAGGACGAGTGAATATAATTACACTTGGTGCGTTACACTTAATGCCTCATAGACTTGCTGAACCAATTCCACATACACAGAGACAAATGGATTTCCTGTACAACACATTCAAACTCACCTGACAGCCTCAAGCAGCAACAATAAAATCAGCAAAGCGGATAATCCTCGGCACCACACTGTTTTCAAGATTACCACAACGGCTCGGTTAGGAACAACGTTGGAGTTAAGGTAGAAGTGTCTGAAGAGTGTCTATAAATAGTACCACCAGCCAGCCACCTGCGGTGCCTTGAATTGACAAGGCGAAACATTTGCATTGTGTAAAAGCACCAGCTGCTTGCAGTCACGTTGGCTTTCGCCTAACGACCAAACAAGCCTCCGTGTAGTCTGAATGCAGGTCGCCACACACGAGCAGACTGAGGAAAACAGGACACGTTTGCCATCAAAATGTACAAAGTTCAGCCGAACGTCTGCCCGAAACTCACCAGAACACAACGTTGACCACAGTGTAGAGAAGCACACACTGAAAGGGTCTCTCCCACACCAGGACGGACTGTAGGTAGGTCAGGAAGGGCTCGTAGGGCCCCAGCCTGCCCTGCAGAGCAGCTTTGACAGCCCGCACCTGAGCGTCTCTCTCGCTGGAGCACGGTCGACTTCGCAAGCAGACACCAGACCCCGGCTTGGCGGACAAATCCTCCGCAAATGCGTCCTCCATTGCACCAGTGCGCGACATCTTGGCGCCTACGGTCGGCAAAGTAAGCCTGTAAAATGAAGACTTAAAATGGCAAACAGGTAAACCGTTTGAAAAGCGGCACCGCAGCGCCACGGAGCAGCTCCGCTCACAACATCGGCTAACAGAGCTGTGCTAACGGCTTTCTAAGCTAACAGCTAGCGACGCCAGCAGAATCATCGTGTCAGCGTCTAACATTAAACGTCTGAGTATATTGGAAGCAGGAATAATATCAAAGACAACCTGGAAAACATTTTATAATAAGGTGCCACTTACTATTTTGGCATATTTGCAGGAATGTTGCGCGTGTCTAAGGAAGCTGACAATATGGCGTCACCTGTTTTTCCGAGTTCTCAGCAGCCCAATCAGAATCTGCACGAGCCCCTGCGTCATGCTGCATTCAGGGGGGAATATGATTTTTTTTTAAGCGCTGCGTTGACAAACAAATCAGCAAGCAACTAACGCCTTGAACACCTCTGCTAGGTTAAGATAAGTGTGTTCAAACCAAACACAAATATTACAATATTACAGTTTTGCATGTCACAGTTGGTTTATCTGCAGTAAGACGGTAATACGTTACTTTTTATGTATCCTTAAACTGGTACATTGAAATGTAAATCAGAAACACAAGTACGTTACAAAGAGGACTTTCAATGAAAAAGTTCGTTATTGTCTTATTTTGAATAATGATTGTATATATTTTAGATGGAAATTGTTCACCGGAAAGATTTGGTTCGCAACATGTGTCTGCGTTTAGGCTTGGTACTGGAGTTAAAAGATGTAGTTGATGGGTTAGAGCGTTTATAATCTGCCTACAGTGCACTCCGGTGGTCACGATGTGTAACTGCATCCTCTACTAGTTTTATTTTGAATGATTTAACCGGAAGTAATACTATAGTATTGTGTCTCCCTTGACTAGAAGAGTTCAGTTGTAGTTACTAATTGTGGCCACCAGAGGGCAGGGAAACGCATGACTATAAACAATAGAATATAGCGGGTGCTCATTATTAGGATCAGGTCAAGAATTACAAGCTCTCGACACAAAACAACATTTTATACTTGTAACTGTAGAAGCAGCAACATTTCTCAATGCATGTCACAAGGGAAGGTGAAAACAGAATAACAGTTCATAAACTTACTCAGCTCCCTCCAAATCTCTTCAAATCAATAGCGCCCTACTGTAAATATTCAGGTGGACAATTAACCTTATAAAATTGTACTTTCAGGACGGCCTGATGACCTAGAGGTGAAGACCTGAAGACTAATCTTTTAGCTTTTCTGTAGCTCTACTGTCAAATAAAGTCAAAATGTAATAATAATAATAATAACTTTCAAACTATAGAGGTGTAGTTACGCAATGTGGCCACCGTAGGTCACTAAAGAATCACGATAACACATCTTGAACTCCACGAATGTCAAGTCAGATATAATAGCATACTAATACTTCCGGAAAAGACATTCAAAAACATTGAAAATTACCGTAGACAGCAAACCCAAACCAGAGGAGGGAGGTCTCCGTGGTGATGACATGATTTTGGCTTTTATAGCAGCAGTCCGTGCATCTAGCGAGGAGTTTCTGGTTTAAGTCTATGAATCTGCTTCGTGACACTCCGACACAGTAGGTGGCGCTACGCTCACGTGACGTCTGTTTGCAAACCGCCAACAAACAGAAAGAAGACGTCCGCTCGCCTGCGGTACCAAGCGGGAAGCAGCGGGCTGGTGCGGGAGCGGTTTGAGCAGCAGTCTACTTTCTCTTGTATTATTTAGCTAGCAAGCAGCTAGCGGGCTAGCTAAATAAGGAGTAACTAAAGACCGGACATGCCGCGGGAAATCATAACGCTTCAGCTTGGACAGTGTGGGAATCAAAGTACGCCACCCGGCTGCTCACATTCAAACCGTTATAGCGTTAGCTAATGTCTAACATTTAAGTTAGCTGGCTCAGGCGTCAGACTTACTGCTGTGTAACGACTAGCTAGTCTAGCTAAGCTCAAAATACAATTTAAACTGCCACAGCATCAATGTAGCCTAGCTTAATTTAACGTTAGCTGACTTGTGGCTAATGGGTTCTCTACACGGCGAATGTATTCTAACACTAGTCAACGTTAGCTGCGCGTGCAGCGTCATTCAAACAACACTGCATGTTATTTGACGTTATTTACTGTTTGTCTAATAAGCATGGAAGATCACAAACGGCTAGGTAACGTGTTCCTAACTTTGTCCTCTCTGTCTTGCAGTCGGGTTTGAGTTTTGGAAGCAGCTGTGTGCAGAGCATGGCATCAGCCCAGAGGGGATTGTTGAGGAGTTTGCAACCGAAGGGACCGACAGAAAGGACGTGTTCTTCTACCAGGTAACTGGTTCAAGCACTGACTCGCTTTACTTCATTGTCTCTCACGTCAGGAGTTACACGAAGGCGCATCTTTTCTGCACACGGTGTCTGTTTCGGTCTTGTGTCGGGCGATGCGTGCGTGCCGCTTCAGTGCAACAACATTATGTGCCACTAGGTGGAGTTGTTGTAGCGTAAACTGAAGTAACTCAAACCCTGCAAGGACACAGCAACCTACAGACTGCATAATCGCCAGCTAACCCCTAGTTATTCATATAACCCCCCAGGCTGACGATGAGCACTACATCCCCCGCGCAGTTCTCCTGGACCTGGAGCCCAGGGTGATCCACTCCATCCTCAACTCTCCTTATGCAAACCTGTACAACCCAGAGAACATCTACCTCTCTGAGCACGGTGGGGGTGCTGGAAACAACTGGGCTAGTGGATACTCACAGGTGATCGCTGGAAATAACATTTCTTTCTTTAATGCCATGCCATTAATCCCAGCTAAAGAAACAAACATGTAATGCATCTAAAACTCTGCTCTCTAGGGCAAAAAAATCCAAGAAGACATCTTTGACATCATTGACCGGGAGGCAGATGGCAGTGACAGTCTGGAGGCAAGTCTGGCATTATCACATACCACCTGTCCCTGGGGCTGAGGGTGATCGTGGGCTGTGGCTGTGTGGAATTTTTAAAACCAATTTAAAAGTAATGCAATATTGCTGTGTGTAGAAACATTACACAGTATAGTCAACCCGCCCTCTTACCCCTCTCGACCGAAGGATGAAGCTCAAACAAGCAAGAAAATATCAAAACTCTTTGTTTTGGTATTTGTAGTTTAATGTGATGAGTTAATTTCGGATTAAACCTGTAGAAATAGTGCATGGACGGATTGTGAGACAATGGGCCCCCTGGACACAGCCATGGAAAAGGCCCCTCACTCCTCTATAGGAGCAAGACCCAGACTGAAAGAGCCACCAAATGACTGCGCTTTGTCTCTTTGTGGTCATTTTGTGTCTCTTTCAGTGGCATTTTGTAGGTGAAGCTCGGACCCGCCAGGCCAGTTCAGTAATCCATCCATGCTCAGGGAATACTTTATTGTACTCAAACATGACTTCTCTTAGTCTTTGTCTTAGTCTTAGTCAGACTCTTGTATCTTTGTTGTGGCGAAATGCTTGTAGAAATGAATAGCTTGATTGAAACTATGTTAAAATGGTGCCCAGTGCCTGTCATCTTAAAACTAGCAAAGCCCCAACCATGCCTCGCTATTATTCTTAGCCTCTTGTTTCTTTTTGGTGAACTTTCTTCAGCTGCCAACCTCCCATGAAATAACACTCGTATTTCCCCTCTAAGGTCTGCAATTTCTGTTACTCATTCACATTATGACCCCACATTATTATTTAGTGCGTGCACTCGTGTGTGCATTGGACAGGAAGGTGGGCCAAGCTGCCGTGAGCGTGTGTATGTTGGCAGGGTGTGGCGTGTAGAATGTCTGGTGATAATAGCCGGGCGAGTGTAGAAGGCAGGTATTACAGGGCTGTCTTGGGGGGGGCGAGGGAGCCTATTTGTAAGGTGGGGCTGCACTCCCATTTATATAACCGCCTGGGAAGAGAGGCATTTGCTCACCCACACACACTCAGCGTTCTGCATCAGTAGAGTTTACAGTAAGCTTTATACACACGTGGCACACGCTGTAGCTGTAAATTTGAACTGCGAGTAATAAGTAACCCTTTGTCTTTGTAGGGATTTGTACTGTGTCATTCCATTGCTGGGGGGACCGGCTCGGGACTGGGATCCTACCTACTGGAGAAACTCAATGACAGGTAGGCAAACACACGTGCAACTTGTTGGAAAACTATTAACTAAGAACAGCCAGATTTTTTTCACTCAACATTTTTCCCCGTGACCCTGTGTGTGTGTGTGTGTGTGTGACATAATATCTTTTTCTTTTTTTTATCTCCAGGTACCCAAAGAAGCTGGTGCAGACTTACTCTGTTTTCCCAAACCAGGATGAGATGAGTGACGTGGTCGTTCAGCCGTACAACTCGCTGCTCACGCTGAAGAGGCTCACCCAGAACGCAGACTGCGTGGTGAGCAGCAGTACTCGTGAATGGATGCTGATTAATCCCACTGCTCTCTTTGGTTCACAGCGCAGGCGCTAAATAACCTCACAGGATGGCATAAAAATGACCGGGGTTTTTTTAATTTTTTTTTTATACAAGCCCCTGTGAGCTTGTTTGTGCCACTTGGACAAACCAAAGTCAAAACACAACACAGTAGCGAAACTGTTCCACTATCAATGAGCTGAAACAGGAAACAAAAGTAATTTTACTAAAAAAGCAGCAGGTCAGATTGCCAATAAAATTATGATATGATGTCAGACTGTTAAATAAGATTGGCCTCCTGTGTTCTGACGTAAATGGCACAGGTCAAAACGCAGCAAGTAACTTCTAGTACACATGTCTAACTCTGAACCCATCAAAGCCATCTGAAAGTCTTCAATGAAGACGTTTGATTAAGTCTCACAGGCCAATTACTCACTGCCGTCAGTGCCATAAACAGTTTTATTAACAGAAATCAACTCTGCGCTGGACTAGTTTTGGCTAGGCCTGTTTTAAGTCACTGCATCTCCAGACGGAACAGCACGGTTGAATTTCAGCGTTACGTAACGAGCTGTGGTCGACTCGAGTAACGTCCACTTCACCTGTGTCTCTGCTCCGCCCACACACTCGGCCACCACCCTCAAAGCAGTCAACCTAGGGGAAACACTGAATCTCCAGCTTAAATTGGTGATTGCATTAGTCTGAGATGCTGTGACAGTCTAATGGTGTTTCCTCTCTAATACCTACTTCCTCCAGGGTCTTGCATAAGGCCCTCATGTTGATTAAATTAGCCAGAGCTAATAGAATTTGCCCAAGAATTGGTCCCCGTGTTGCGACTGTACAGTGTGTCTTTTATGTTCAGCTCTCCTAACAACAGCACACTGTGTTGCTCCTTAAAAGGTTCCTTGACTGCATCATTACTCCGATACTGTCTCACTCTTTAACATCGTAGTTGTGTATTGAATTTCATTTCAATTGTTGTTGCGCTGGAGGGAGTCTTTTCTTTTTTCTCTTCGTTTGTCTAATAATTGCCCTCTGTCTGTGTGTTTGTGTCTTGTATATCAGGTGGTGCTGGATAACACAGCTCTAAATCGCATCGCCACAGACAGGCTGCATATCCAGAACCCCTCTTTCTCCCAAATCAATCAGTTGGTGAGTGAGACATCACTCAGTGTTACAACCCCTACCTCCTCCAGCTGTTTTCTCAGCTTGCCAGTCAGCAGGTTTTACTTCTAGTTCTAGACTGCAGTCTACCTGATTGTATTTAAACAAAGGCCAACGTTGAGACAAACTGTTCTATACATGTGTCGTTTGCTACAAAAATTACAAGATTCACAAACTAGTTGGGCGAGTCAGTTGCATGTCAGACTGGATTTCAGCTTTCTTAGAAATGAGGTGCACATGGCTGAATGGCTTGCCTGACAGGAGCCATTTTTTTTCCCTGTTAAAGGGCTTTGTTTTTGGGCAGTTTTTCCTTATTCGATTCGAGGGTCTAAGGACAGAGGGTGTTGTATGTTGTAGAGATTGCAAAGCCATTTGATACAAATTGTGACTAGTGATGATGTAGACATTTAACACATCCTGCAGAAACAAACATTTAAACTGATCAAATTAATTTGTATTAACACCGTAACTCTTTTTAACTTATTTGTATGCTTTTACCAAATTGTAGTCTTTGTGTCTAATTTTACCTTCATACGCACAGGTTTCCACCATCATGTCTGCAAGCACGACCACCCTGCGCTACCCGGGCTACATGAACAACGACCTTATTGGCCTAATTGCGTCCCTCATCCCCACACCCCGCCTCCACTTCCTTATGACTGGGTACACACCACTTACTACTGACCAGTCGGTGAGTTCAAATCAAATTTGAGAGACATTTCAGCCAACAAAATTACATCTGCTCAGGTGAAATAATAGAAATGGTGCAAAATATTTTCATGTTAACCCAGCATCAGGGGATTGTAATGGAAAGTGTTCTTGTAATTAGCAGTTAATGTTTAAAATATTGAATGTCTCTTAAGATGCCACAGACCTTTTCAATCTGAACACACTGCGTTTCAGGTTGCCAGTGTGAGGAAAACCACAGTGCTGGATGTGATGAGGAGGCTTCTGCAGCCCAAGAATGTGATGGTGTCCACAGGAAGAGAGAGGCAGCCGAGCCACTGCTACATCGCCATCCTTAACATCATCCAGGGCGAGGTGGATCCCACACAGGTACGAGTGCACAGTATGCGTATGAGGTGTCAGTCTATACAGCTATGAAATCTAAGTGTCCTAACATGTTTCGAGAGCATTCAAACTTGTTTTGCCTGACTCTACTGTAGGTGCATAAAAGCCTCCAAAGGATCCGGGAACGTAAACTCGCCAGCTTCATTCCCTGGGGTCCCGCCAGCATCCAGGTGGCTTTGTCCAGGAAGTCCCCATACCTGCCCTCGGCCCATCGAGTCAGCGGCCTGATGATGGCCAACCACACAAGCATCTCTTCTGTAAGTGCTCATCTTTAAGTTGCGTCCCCTCAGCCTGGTTTAAAACATAAGCTGTGAAGTTGAGGGAAAACGCAATCCTGTGATGTCACTAAATTACTTAATGTCCGATGACTGAGACAGTATTTACAGACAGGTATATTACAATGCCTATATTCGTCGTTTAAGTAAGGGGAAAGGAAGTTCCAGTGAAGTCATAGATTTAATTTTCCTTCCTTGTAACACAGACGTTTAAAAACAAAACAGAAGTGTGCAAGTTTTAAAGAAGTCAGAATAAGAACCTGGAACTAACCCCCTTTCAGAGTATTAGATTCAGTTTTGATGTCCTCTGTTGCTGTCCCACAGCTGTTTGAGCGGACGTGCCGGCAGTACGACAAGCTGCGTAAGCGAGAAGCCTTCCTGGAGCAGTTCCGCAAGGAGGACATATTCAAGGACAACTTTGATGAGCTGGACAACTCTCGCGAAGTGGTCCAGCAGCTGGTAGATGAGTACAGTGCAGCCACACGGCCTGACTACATTTCCTGGGGAACGCAAGAACAGTGAACTGACTTTTTGCAACCCCGTCAGCTTACATGCTTAGCTAGTTTATTCCAATACTCAATTTATGTCCCTTCACTTATCTCCAACATATAGGTGTCCCAAAAGAGAGAGGTATTTTGCTCTAGCTGCTTCTCTGGGAAAATAATAAGTGTATTGGCTTGTTGTAGCCTGTAAAAGTATATGCTTGTCTCAAAATTCTAAAGAGACAGGGATGAGTGTAAACACCCATTCTTATATTACCCAAAAAGTAAAATGACAGTATTTTTATCTGGTCTGTATCACATCCTGGAGAATCTCAAACCCAGTTTAAATAATACAATCCTTACCTAATAGTCCAGTGGAGTGAGAGTAAGAGTACTTGTTTCCTGCAAGGTTTTGCAGAAAGTATCAATTTGTCTTGTACAAAACAATCTTTAAATGTCTGTTAATAGTTGTTCTTTCCTTTCTTCTGAGCTCAGCTTTCCCCCCTCGTAGGATATTTATTTCAGCAATGTAAGACAACCTGTTGCCTTGTTTTGGTCTATTTTTATACCGTGTACAGTACTTTAGTTTTTGTTCAGTTGATTTACAGTAAAACGTCCACCCGCCTACTAAAAGGTGGCCTTGAGAAATAGGAGAAAGACTGACAGAATGTGTTGGGTGATGGTTAATGCAGGTTCTTGTATCCCAGACATTTCTGACACGGTGGTTTTTACCGTCTGTCTGCTGCTGATACACATTGCTCGTTTGTTACCACTGTACATGACCAACAAGAATGTCACGTTGAAGTTGGGCTTGAGCCAAAAATGATGTTAAAATGCCTGCCATATAAAACTGCAATGACATTTTGGCAGCATTTGTCACCTACAATTGCGAAAGTTGTACAGATGAACATGGTGTACAAGGGGGTCATTTTAACATCTATGCCTGTAAGTATACTTAGCTCTGTATTGTCTAAAATGAATATACAGTTTCATGTTGCTTTGCTTGTTGGACCTGTTTGAAATGATAAACACATTTTCTATTTGAAATGTTTCTTGTTATCTGAAAGCACACTTGGTATTATTTCATTTTACTTCCCATTAGTCAAAACACCATTTTTTTTCCCTCTCACCTGGAGCTACAGTGTACTGGTGGCCGTTCATCGAACTCTGTTAAGGCTCATTACCACAGGGGAACGTAAAGGCACTTAGCAACGCTTGCTCAACCAGCTATTGTTTTTAACCAGAAAAGCTTCGGGGGAGGTAAGGCTCTCAGCTCTGCTGCTGGCGCCAAACTTCAGCCTTTTATAAAATGTGCCTGGTTGAAAACAATAGTCTTACACTGCTTCACTAGTCAAGACACAAGAAAGCACATTTTCTGATAATGAAACAAAGGAACTGAGCGCTGAGGCTAAACGAAAGTATCAAAGACTAAATAAGGTAAAATGGTGCTGTTTTTTATTAATTACATACAGTATTTATAGTGTTATTGCACTTCCAAGTTAGTTAAAAACAAAAAATAGTGCAATTAACTATACACACTTTACATAAAAAGGTACCATGCAGCATACAAACCAGCTTAATACAAAAGCAACAACATCTGCAGTTAGATATCTTTTTTTTTTGCCTTTTCATACATGTAGCTCGGAGCTGCCTGCAGCTGCAGTAGAAAAAAAGCAAAGACCTGCTTCTGAGCAGGAAACAGAGCTGACTGTGCAATGACTCGTCAAGGCCTTTCACGGTGAGAAGATTTAAGTCTTGAGGCAGGTTATTGCATGAGATTGTGTAGCCGACAGTACTCTAAAATTAAAGCTACAAAGCCTCTCTATGGTCTCAGATTCCTAAAAGGTCATCTACAGTAAAATAAGGTGTAAAATGTATACAAAAGTATGTCTTCATATTTGTTTGACATTCTATTTTAAAAGAAATTAGTAAATGTGAAAACAGTCAAATGTAAATTCGAGGATCTGTCTGCTTTGGGATAATTTCTTGGTATGAAAGCTTATTAAAAAACGTCTTTGGTCCATGCTCCAATCCATGACTTGGCAAAACTTTGGCTTCACAAGAGAGTACTCCAGTGAGCACAAAGAAGGGGCTACACGGGATTTACACATCTGATCTGCTTTAAGGAGCAGAACCAAACGCATTTATGGCTTTTGGTTAACCTTATATCAAAAACACATCTGGGTCTGCATTTAAGACAAAGAATGGTGAAAAATAGCAAAGTTTGCATAAATAATACTACAAAAGCATCCGTGGCCTGATTAAAAAGGTTTGTTTAAATAGCAGGGGACAAATATGGTGTCACTTCTTATGATACAGACCTCTGACTGGGGGGTTTATGTGTACTTTAAGTTTAATTTCTTCATGTGTGTGTATATATATACACACATTGTGAAAATAACAACAGAGAAGCACCTGTTATTTTCAGCAGAATAGAGCTGCATTAGGATAGTAACTGACAAAAGCGAAATTTCCCAATCAGTCAAGTGTCAACCAAGTTTCGTGTCGAGGATTACAGCCAAGACAAGCAGCACAACAAAGGACACATGAGAGCATTTGGTGGAAACAAACGTAGAAACCGCTCCAAAATCCTTTGGTTTATGTGAAACACAATTAACTCCGATCCCGAATGTGTCATCCAGGAAATGGTGTTCTTGATCAAATAGACACACACACACACACACACAGATAATCCCATAGGTAAGAGTCTATATGGCCACGGCAGCCAAAGTGACTTAGCTACAGAGTTCTACATCTGTTTCCAGTTCCAAGTTCACATCGCTCACTGCATCAACAGTTCCAGGTAATGCAAGCCTGGCAGGGGACCTTATGAAAACTGACCGTCTCTGAGGAACATGTCAACATAAGGGCACGTGAGAGAGCGAGTGTGTGTGTGCGTGAAAGAGCGCCAACGACAGGCGAGGGTGTGTGTATGTCACTGAATGTTCTCAACATTATTCCAGCAGTGCATGAGGGACGACTGCCTTATAGGAAAGGCAATACAAACAGGGCACACTTCGAGAGAGCGCGGGAAAGAAGAGAGTAGTGTTTTCACTTTAAGCCATACCTTCAGGAGGGGAGTACCACGGCTTATTGTTGCCATAAGTCCTAACTCTTTTGATGCTCTCTCTCTCCCTGATGTAGCAAGGCTCACGGCAAAGTCTCACATTGTCGAGGATGGCAGGGTGAGGTGGTGGTGTGGGGGGGGGGGGGACATGTAGGGTAACAGAGGTGGTTGCGTGACAGGATAGGGTCACGCAACTCCACCCCCCCCCAGCTCCTTCAGCTGGAACGCTCAGCAAGGGTTTATTTTCACGGATGGGGAGTGGAAACAGCCCTCTCTTTGTTTTGGCTGCCGTGCCGTTCCCAGTGGAGGAGGCGTGGTGTCCTGAGGACTGGGGCTGGGCCTCACAGGGGCCCCATGGAGAGGACGGTGGGGGTTGGGGGTGTCCGAGTATGGGTCCTTCTCAAACGGGGTGCGAGGGCAGCTCCAGGAGGGTGGCTGTCTGTGTGGAGGCCAGGTGATGGAATCCCACCTCTGTGCTTTCTACTATGTTGATGTCCGCATCCTCCCCTTTCGCTCGCTGGCGACGGATGGCACTGAAATACGCATTCATCAGCTGCATGATCTCAGTCAGCTGTGGCAGGGAGAGAAGGGAGAGAGAGGTCAGATTGGTGGCAGTCTTAGTGTCTGTCTGGCACTGTCACAGGAGGGTGGAGAGGGATGATGTCATTCAGCTTCTAGAAAAACTGGATCCTCCAGTTTGATGATGTTTAGCAGAAGAAAAAAAAAAAAAGAGGCCTTACATGCGTAGATATTTCCTCACTTTGACATATTTTGTTCAGCAGCTGTTGCAGAAAAAAGGGAGGGCACTGCGGAGGAGTTCATCTGTCTCTCCATTACCCTGACCTTGGTGGACATGACCACCAAACAACCACCATGACCATTACCCTTCCTCTAGTCCTGCTAATGCTTGCCTGAACATGGTGTGTGAGAACACCGCCTAGAGTCTCAGAGCTTCAACCTACACCTCCTCTTCAACTTTAACTGTAACCCTTGAAGCAGCAGCTAATCTTGCCCTCACCCTTAACTACATGCCCAACCATAATCACCCGCTGCAAATCCGCTCTCTTTTTTTCCTGCCCCATAGCTCAAAACCCTGCACATTCATGTCAGAGCAATATGTCAGGCCTTAAGTTCATGAAAGTAGGAGTCTTTCTCGGTTGTACTTCAATTCGCCTGTGTGTCCAATAAATAAATAAAAGCCACTTTTGTGCCCCATGAGAGATCACAGAGGGATTTTTTGTTCCGTGTGGGAAGATGCAAGAAAATCTGCCCAGTGAAAGGCAAGATTTGTTCTCTAGTGAAAAAAAAGTCACTTTGGAAGAACCTCCATGTTTCTGAGAAATGTTGCCTAATATTTTAATCTAACCACTGCAATAAAACTCACCCCCAGTTGCCATTTAATGCCAGGAAGTTAGACTTTCGGTGGTTAGCATCGGTTGGAGAGCAGGGGCAGGTTGTGTGCTCTCTATTTAGACCAAATTAATGAGTGTTTTTTAAGTGGGTCAGAGAGCTGGGGGGAGGGGGGGGGGTGTATCACAAGCAGACAGCGTGCTTCTTTCACTTACTCTGCAGAACACTGCATGGTGATAAGGCTACTTGGCCCTGCACTGTACACAAACTGAATCCTGACTACAGTGGAGATAGATTGTGTCTAAGCTTGGTGGAGAAACAGCTCCAGTAATTAGAGATTTTACTTCCCGTATATGATAATCCGGGGTGTGAGCCACTATACCTTGGTGGTTTCAAATAGCAGATCCCGATCCCCAGCTGTGATCTTGAAGGTGTTGCTGTCAGATACGCCGTAGGAACATATTTGGCCATAAGGAAAGGACTCCAGGGCCTCTGCCTCTCCCTGCCGATACAGAGACACGGATGTAGCAGCTACACCCAACCACAACTTCTGGGAAAAACTCCCTGTCGAACTCTGGAGTGAGGAAGAGGTAAGCAGATGTCAGAACAGCTGACAGTTATCTCTTAATTTGCCTCAAGACTGACTTAGCGTTGACCTCACAATACTCACAATATAAAAGTCCACTTCATAAAGAGTACATCCAAAGCCCGACCACTGGCGTGCAATTGTGAGGTAGGCAGCCATACTGTCCCTGCGGCTGTAGCCGGCCAGACCTTTCCAACGCTCCAAGATGGATCCCATGACAGCCGCTGCCTCCTCCTTCAGCCGGCTCCGCAGACGCATGTCCTGCTCTACCTTTTGCTTGTGCGCTGCCGTAGCCGTGTGGCTCCACAGCGTCCCTGCCAGGAGGCCCGTGGGGAAGCGCTGCGTTGCGGGGCAGCCCTGAGCCGCCACCTGGCAAGGAGGCACGGCTTGGGGTGCAGAAAGGGACATGAGGACTCGAGCTTCTAGCATGTGGCCCGGGAAAAGCTCGTCCAGAGGCGGGCAGGGAGTGTGTGTGCTGAAGTCACCCATCAGACACTGAAGCCTCAAGGCAGCTAAGGCCTGCAGGTCCTCTTCACAGGATGGCAGCTGGCCGCGCACCACCATCTCATGGCACTGCAGTGCAAAAGCCAAAACCAGGACAAATGGGGAAAAACAGAATGGGACGAAAAGAAGGTGCAATTTGTCAGTAATAGCCTCAGTCCTGCCATCCATCCTTTCTACCCCACCCAATTTTATTTTGTCCCATAACTCTTTTATGGGAGTCCACAGGAAAAATGTTCTAATGAAGCCAGTGTTGGCTGCCTTTTGCCCCCTCTACAATACAGCCAGTGCTCTTAGTCATGCTTTTAATTCACCGTGTTTTATTGCAATCACAGCCCGTAAGACATTAATGATTGTTAAGTGAAAACACAATAATCCAGTGAAAAACAAGGAATGAATCGCTGCAGGACAATAAATGATGTCTCATTATCAGCACTGAAATGGTCACTCATAACAAAGACACTCTCAAAGGAGGACTCTGCCCTTTGAGGAGTTGTGTTCTGCTCCATTACCTGCTCAAAGAGGAGGAGATACTCAATGCTGTCCACTGATATGCTGTCAGCATCCAACAGGCAGTAGAGCTTGAAACACAGTTTCCATTGGGATTTAGACTCTGACTCTTTGGTGGAGAGGCTGCACAGAAGAGGGACAGAAAGGGTTAGAAAGCTGGGACAGGGAACAGATATAAAAATGGTATACCAAGAATCTTAAGCCTAGGTGTTAATATGTTCCAATATATTCTCTCCTCAATGTGTAATATTGTTGTTTAGTGACTTGGCAGTTTGCCGAGTTTCTTGTTAACCCTGTCACTCAGCAGTGTGACGCCATAGACGCTCGTGCTTGTTAAAAGAAACACAGATCCCTTTTATTCCAGCTGGATGCCTTATCATTTCATTTGAGACTTTGCCGTTACAACTAAATTACATCAGCTTCACCTTGGCTATCCAGCTGCTGGCTTTGCTGACAGAAATCGTAACACAAGTCCAGTTTCCCAGCGGGGTGTCATGTTTGACCAACAAGACCAGACAAGATCACCATTTATCAAGGATACTAGATAGCGTTCAGCATGGGAGTTGGAATAGTGAAGATAAATATACAATTCACTGCTCTGTTCGCATTCACCTAACGAGTAGAAGTCCCGCAGAATCCTGCCAGACCTAGACAAAGTGTTTGATAGCGTGTCTGTCTGCTTGGTTTTATTGTGTCTAACTTCCCCACGGTGTCTGCCTGTTCTGTTTTACAGGGTGAAGACAGACATCTACTTTTCAAACCTGGTAAGGATGTCTGCGATCAGAGCGTTGCCTGTGACTGGCTGCTCCCACAGGGCATTTTGCTCGTACAGTGCAAACGTGTTTTTGCTCTCTTGCAGGCCGAGCTTCTCCTGCATCTTTCGAACCACCTGGTGAGGGGCAAGGGGGAGTGGGTAGAAAACACAGAGGGACACACAAATGGTTAAACTTTGTGTGTGACAACAATTTCTGTGATTCTCATGGCGTGGTAATGTCACTCGACTCCGGATGAGGCTAGGAATTTCTGAAGAGGAACATGTGAGAAGCTGAAAGACTCAGAAAAGTTGTGCTGTAAAGTAGAATACAGATAAATGCGCCCAAACCTCATTGGCGGTAGTGTGTGAGCTGATGTAGAGCTGGCAGGATCCGGGGCCAGGATAGTGCACAGTGCACAACATCTCCTGTCGGTTCATCAGCATCTGGATCTCCTCCCAGGATGGCACCCGCTCCCGACACTTGGTCTTATCCAGAGCCTCGCTGATGAACGACGCATAGTTATCCATCTCAGACTCCGGGCTCTGGCTCTGGATCCTGCAGGAAAGAGTAAGAGTTGGATGGGTGGATACATACCGTGTGTGTGTGTGTGTGTGTGTGTGTGTGTGTGTGTGTGTGTGTGTGTGTGTGTGTGTGTGAGAGCACATTTGGAAATGCTAGATATTTGCCAGTAAAATGAAAATGTTGAATACTTAAAAAGGGAGAAGTCGTTAACGCGCGTGATGTTAACAGTGACTAAAAGTCTGAAAAGTGTTATGCTATGATTATGGACTTTGCGTCATCCTTTTGATTCAAGAGTTCTTTATTTTCTTTGGGCTGGCAATGCTCAAAAGTCAATGAGGCGAGGAATGACAAATGTTCTCACTTTAGCGCTTAGAGACTTAAAAGGCTCAACATCCTTCAGTCCTTCAAAGAAAAGGAAAATGGCAAAGAAAACATTTTTGACTTTGGGTAGCGCACCAAGCAGGAAAAGGTGTTTCCGCTCCTGTGAACCGGAGTGACCTGCCACTTCCTCCCAGTGGAGTGTCCAGGAGTGGTGGGTGAGAGTGTGTGCGTGCCGTTGTTTTAAACAAGGGGACACAAAAGGCAGCGGACAACACACTCCAACTGGAGCCCGAGGTCTCGCACACTTTGCGGAGTGTGAAAGGTGTGAAATACAACCTGATGGAGTTATGAGCTCAGTCCTGTGTAAACAGACGGAAAAATAGGAAGGAAACAATTATACTGCGATGTTCGTCCCAAAATACACATAACGTAGGAGAGAGAGGCGAAACGAGAGGGCCTCAAACATTCTGCCAGACAGAGAGAGGCCCTCTCATTCCCTCCGATGTCTTGCGCTCTCATAACTATATGGCCACAGGGTGGGATTTGTCCCGCTGAAACATAATTAGGAATGTTCCACTGAGTCTGTGTGATCCTTCCTATACTCTGCTCTCTTCACCCCTCTCTGCTCTTTCCGCCT
The DNA here is from genome assembly GCA_011952105.1 of Coreoperca whiteheadi. Taxonomy (NCBI): domain Eukaryota; kingdom Metazoa; phylum Chordata; class Actinopteri; order Centrarchiformes; family Sinipercidae; genus Coreoperca; species Coreoperca whiteheadi. Next base: position 6,959,813 of record CM022470.1, on the reverse strand, counting down.
TTATTGTCCCCTCCTCCTCTGCTTTCTTTCTCCTGGCCTATTCTCTCTGACAGCAGACATTCCCTGGGGGTTTCTCAGGGCACTGGGGGAGTGGAGGAGGGTTTCTGGGCCCACTGCCCAGCTCCAGTCTTAGCTCTGCCCAGCTGCAACCTCAGCACTGATCCACAGTGTGCGTGAGAGCGACGGCAAGACGTATCAAAACACACATAGAGGGAGTTCCACTGTGTTATTATGAATAGCCATTGCATGCAACTGTTCCATTAGCCAGAGGGCGATTCCCAGTACAGACATATAGATAGAAAACTGTAGTGGTTTGATGGCATGGCGTTAGACAAAAAACCTAGAGCAGGAGATTATCACTGCTAATAACTTAGATTAGCATGCTTGACAGAGGGACTAATTCAGACCTGCAAATCCAGCCCTTAAACACTGGATCTGAGTAGGGGAACGCGCTAACAATGTGAAGGCATATCATGCTACTATATCTAAACTGATGGTACGGTGCTGGCGCCTGCTCTTTGTCCGCTGTCTAGACCCCGTGTTTTCCCTGCTGCTTCACGCTACTGGTTCACCTTCATCTCCCAGCATGAAGGTGAACCCACAACCTTTTCTCCCTCACACGCTCCCCCAAAGCCAACAACTGGATCGGTTCACACTCACGCAAAATAATATTCATGAATTTAAAAGAAACACTGCCATATTACTGTTAACTGACAAATGGGATTTCTATTACCTTAAACTGTCAACATGGATGGATTCGCTTTAGTGTTTTCCAAAAGTCATGTTTCCCATATATAAATCCAATTTGTATAAATCCAACCCGAATGTGGCACATGTGGTGTGTCATTTCTAATTTTCCAAACTATATAACAATATATACATATAGCAATAACAAGGAAACGCCTGCTCTCAAGTGAGTATATTCAGCTGAGGTAAACAAAAAAACATTTAAATGGCATACTGCAAATTAAATACAATTACAGCACCTCACTTCTCTGTAGATTTTTAATTTGTGGCCAGTATCAGTATTACTCAATGCTTAAAAACATTAAAGTCAACTGCATCGCCTCGTCGACACTCGAGTGTCCATTGTGTGCGCCTCACCTCTTGAGGTGGAATCGCAGGTACTTGAGCACGGTGGGCCCAGGCAGGAAGGTGCAGCTCATGCAGGTGAGAAGCTGCCAGTAGCGGAGGTGTGCGGCAGTGTACGGGGCAGGCGTGTAGCTGGTCTGCTTCACTAGCTGGCAGTAGACCTCGTCGCGGAGCGGCCGCAGGTCCAGGCAGGTCTGCAGCACGCCCTGGATGATGGAAATGGGCTCCCTCGCGGACTCCAGCTGCTGCTGGCAGTTGAACAGCTTCACGGCCTCCTCACGCACTGAGCCGTAGCATTTCTCGCTGTGGTCTGGAGAGAGGAGGAATAGTGGTGCAATATTGTTTTAGATTTTGAATTTCTTCTCTTTTTCCTCTTTCTGTATGATGCTAACATTTTGTTATGCAAGCATCATTGAGTTGCAGCAGAAGTTTAAGCTTTACTACAATAATTGATTTAATTTATTGTTCTTAACTGTCTTTTTAATTTGTGGTTTGCACTTGTTTTAATGAAAACAGCCAAGCCATGAAAATGTGTTGTAATAGTGACCTACATTGCACTGTGCTAAATGCTGCCTCACAGCGATTCAAATAGCACAGTAATCACAGAAGTTACACTGCTTCTTTCCAATTAGAAATAAAGCCCTTGAACGGTAGTTACAGAAAATGGTTGCTAACTGTACATACATAGACTTGAGTGGTCAGTTTCTGTTAGGTAGCTAAACAACTGTTAATATAGTCAAGATTATTATAACAAGACTTGTTATATATTTCACAATAGCTTCAAGAAAGACTCAGCCATCAACACTGAGACCTGAACCTACTTGTTTTATGATCAATGATGTGAATTTCCAGCACTTTGTAGTCTGTACAATTTATGTTTACCATTATCAACATTTTTACCTGCAACTTCAGACACTAGCTATGATAACGTATGACGTGTACATGTTAACTACTTACATGTGTGCTCCAGGCTGCCATACGGGAAGGGCAGCAGAGGAGCGTACAGTGGGCCCTGGGTGTACTTCAGGATGGGATTGTGCTGGTAGATGTGCTCCACTACCTCTGGGTTGAACTTATTCTCCTAAAGTACGCAAGTGAAAAGAACGATGTGATGATAATATCAATAGACAAGGTAAAGAACAAGGAACTTTCGTATGCTTTCAATATGCCTGCAGCCAACCTGGAGGCAGGTGAGTGAGTGTGTGATTGAGTGCGTCTGTGTGTGTCTGTCAGGGGTGACCGGGGTCGATTTGACCAGGGTCACAATTCAGCTCTGGCAACTTTCAAAGCAGCAGGAAGGTCAAGTGATGACCCAGCAAACCACACAAGCATGACTGACACATTATATTTTATCTGCTGGTGTCAATGAGTTTAGTGTGCGTGTGTTTGTGTCTTTCGTTGCCTATGTGGATAGATGCCTTCCAGCAGTACAGATGGCTTCCGTGCTTCTGCCCTCCAGCACCTGTTGCTCATTAGTAACGTTGCCACTGCTCTGGCTCTCCACTGTCTCTGCTGCCCCCCCAAACCAGCCACCCTTTCTCTCTGGCTACAAGACAAACCCGCTTTCACCCCTCCTTAGTGGGGCAAAGTTGACACATTCTTCTGAAGTGCTTGGTGCACACTGGTGACAGACTTCTCTGTTTGAAATGTGGGAATAAGATGCTGCTCTGTGGACCACTGACAGCAGGATGCAGTACAACATCCCAGATGATATTCATACACTATTCGTAGGCTGTCTCTTATTACCTTCGGTTTTCCCCTGACACATGCAGCAGTTTAACATTTTGGGATATACGCTTATTCTCTTTCTTGCCAAAAGCTAGATGAGAAGATTGATACCACTCTCAAGTCTGCACTGTAGGTTTGAAGATACAGCCAGCTAACTTAGATTAACGCGAGCACAGCCCCCACACTAATTAAAAAAACGAAATCTAAAAATGAAAATTTGCCGTTTCACAGAGGGTTATGTACCAGACTATTTCTTGGCTGGGGCTAGTAACCTGGAACCTCGGGTGGTTGCCTGGCAACTGGTCCTGGCAAAGAAATACTTCGGCACATAACCTCCAACAAACCAGTGACTTTTACACTTTGGTTTTTGTATGTTTTCAACAAATCTGATATAATGTCAGCGAACAGGCATATTTCCCAAAATGTTGAACTTTTACCTTTAAGGATAATTGTCGTTTATTACAATTTTGGTCTTGTTTTCACAGTTTTGTCCATTGTTCATATCAGTTATGATAACATTGTGCTCACCGAAGTAATTGCTAAGCTACGGCAACATTGCCAAGGTTACAACAAGGTCAGCAGAGGCAAGACACACGAGCTGTCAGATGATAAAACAGGCCGTAAACAAGCCAGGAGTATAGCTGGATTATCTAAATCAGTTTATTTAAAAAGGTAAAACCAAACCTGACTGCAACTAAAATGTCACTAATAAAATTGTTTGCACAGCTACTATAAATACAGTAGGACAAAGTTGAGCCAGGAAGCCTGTGTGTTAACTGTGATGGACGTTTACATCGGACAGTTTAGGTAATATTTTTACAGTTTGCCTTCATTTTCTCTTATCCAAATAAGTTTGGCTAACTGGTAAGATCATCTGAGTGCTTGTGATTCTTGCTCCATTAGCTTTCATTTTAGTTAAGCTGCTGCATTCTCAGATCTTAGCAATTACAGTAAACTTGGTAAATACAGTTATTACAGACACAAATTGTAATAAACCAGAGTTATCCTTCAAATGTAATGTGTGGCATATTTAAGATAGAGCAGTTCACCCATCTAATCTGTTCTTCAGATCTTCTCTTCATTTTTTTCTCTTTCACACATGGCCTCTGGCTGTAGGTCCAAGGCTAAAACTGCAATCCCTGCTCTCCCTTGTGTCTGTGGCTAGAACATGAATCTATGTTTAAAGATAATCGAGCAGGCTTGTTCACACAAAGCCTCTGCTGTTCATTCTCCCTTTGATTTTTACAGCAGCGGTCCTAATCTCACACTAGAGCGTGAAAGTGCCTCGCCTATTTGAGAAAGGGTGCCTGTGTGCAGTGTGAGGGAGAGAGAATGCAATAGACATACAGAGTGTGAGAGAGCAACACTGAAGACGAGTCTCCGGGGGGGGAAAAGCTAAACAATGAATGAGGAGCACTTTAAAAGCAGGCCCCCTCTGTTCCTCCAGAATTTAAACTTGGCCCCTCCTGGCCAAGCAGAAGGGCAGACGGAGGCAAGCAGATTAACCACTTTCTTTGAGATTAGAGACTCTCGTTGGGAGATTACACAGACGGGAGGCCAGGCAAAGGACTGCTTATCTGGCCTTGCTGCTTCACGGCAAGCACTCCTCAACCTCCTTTGCCAAAACTGCCCCTCTCTTCACCCCAGGGGCAGACTGATGCAAGACAAGTCATCTGTCTGCTCAATGAGATTCCAGTACGCCGTGCTCTCTAGCAACCCCTGGTCTAAAAATATGGCTGTCCCTTATAAACATACTTCATTCTGCTTCCACGTGAGAAGGTAAACCAAAGAGCATCCTTTCAAATCCTACAAATCCAAATTTTCTGGGCATTCAACAAGTGGAATTACCACATCTTGAAATGACCTCTACGCTTTTGCTTGGTTATGTCCTGTCCCAGTGTGGTGGTACAAAATGAGGTCATTCAAAAGAGAAAGGCAAGCAGAGGAAACTTTGGACTCCTGGCACGATAAGGCTGTGTGGGTTTTCATGGTAACAGAGCGAGGGCGGGGGGGGGACAAAATCCACTGGGTGTATATGTGTTTGTGTGTGTGTTGTGTGGTGATCCACCTCGATGTCTCGAATCAGGAGCTGTGTTGGTGTTTCCACTGGCGCTTTGGTATCAATGATTTTCTGGATGGCACATGCCCAGTGCACAGCCTCGTTGAAGTGCTTGGTGTACAGCCTGTAGCAGTGCTTCCGCCCATACACTGTGATGCTCCAGTAGCCTGAAAGAAACATACAAAAAAAACATTTTATGCATTTTATGTGATTGGCACTTGAAATTCAAACTGCACCTCATCTGACTGTCATTTAAGCAAATGGGGAAGAGAAAAGTGAAATCCACAGGACACCCCGCGTATCAGGCGTGACTCCCACTCCCTGACTTCCTCTCTCGGTTTCACAGAGGATCAAAGGTCAGCTGAGAGGAACCTCAGACCACGACAAAACCAAACAAGAACAGTTATTCTACAGATGGGTTAGGACATAAAAGTGATAAAAGGCATGCTTCCTCCTTGTGCAGAAGAAGTATTAGATATCCCCCGAGGCAGCCTGGCCTGATCTGCAGCCCCATGGCTGTTATTCGGCTTTCCTGCTACGTGATTTGTCACCACATCCTTTTTTGTTTAGAGTCTTGGTGAAGTACATTCCCAAAATTAAGAGGTTTTACGACCGAGATTGTGACATAGTGGTATTGCCACTGCCCACTTTGAACCTGTTTGGTACCCTTACATTAAGTGCTGAAAAGATCAATAATGCCAAAGATGGAACCCGTAAAAGGGAACTAATATTTCATGGTAACAACCAGAAAATTCACAGAGGAAGTAAATATTTCATGCAATTCTTATGTGACAAATTTCTCAGTGGCTTAGGAGGAACACAAAGTTATTCAGTAGTGAAACAGCCAGCAGAGCTTGGGACAAAGCCACTGTTGAAAGTGCAAGTCTATCCAGAAAGGTCCTCTGGCATATTAAGTTAGTAAGAACTATGTTTGGGATTGGGTTTATACAACGGCTTGGACAATTTAAGTGGTTTGGTGAAGTCAGCAGGACATAATCCCCTCCACAGATGGACAAGCAGACAGACAGAGAGAGACAGAGGGCAATGTGTTTTGACTGTTACAGAGACTCGAAAAGGACAAGTCATTCCTGTGTCTCTTCCCGTACAGCAAAGACTTTCCATGTCCTTTGTTTCTTTCATTCCAGAAAGGGAGGGGAGATGCCCCTGCTGATTACTCAAACGTGAGGTTTCTAGACCAACCGTAAGCCACGTTATGGACCAAACACAGCTGGGGCTTCCCAAACTTACTCAGAATAACACCACTCATGGGAAGGGAAAGGGGACCACAAAACGTCATTTACATATCAAAAAACCCACAACAACCTCCTAGGAATTTTTTTAAATGTCTATGATCACTTCACCACATAGGGAATTAACACAGGTTTTATGGGACTAGAGATTGAGGGAACGTATACATGAGCGTGAGTCAGCTGTGCATCTCCCCATCTGTGCGCCCCTCACCCGTCTCCTTGTACGTCTGCTTGTCTGGCCAAATGACAGAGCAGAGGTTGGTGAGGACCAGTGTGCCCAGTCTGCGGGCTCCTTTCTCTGGTCCGCTGTAGTAGTCAAGGGAATCCTGGCTCAGCACGAACCAGTACCGACGTTGCTTGATCCAGTTGCCTCGCACCTCCCGAAACAGCCACCCTTTAAATTAGATACACACACGTGTCATATGACAACTCAACTGCAAAATGAAATAACACAGTGGCTCTTTTACATGCCATACATGAATTGCAACAATTATTCAAATGATCATTCAATAACAGAAAATTAATCTGGAACTATTTCGATATAAGATTAATGGTTTATGTAATTTTCAAAGCAAAAATGCCAAAAAGTTGATGGTTCAACTTACTTGCAGCTCAACATAAGCCCCAAACATAACTGAGCCTGGGTATTGTTTGAAATGTTTTGATACTCATGCCAAGACCCTAGTTTTGGTATTGATAACAAAACAAAACACATTACTTTGAGAAATATACTCTACCCTTTTTTTTGCCAGCATCAAGTAAGTTATCTTGTCAATTAATGATAATAATGAAAATGCATTTCAATTTGACCAATTGACCTTTCTGGCACTCCTTTTATTATGCTACTAGAGAAAGCCTTATTTTCACAATATCTACACACCAGCAAAGGTCTGGGCGGTAGGTGGGCTAGTCATGGAGCTACTAAACCAAGTGTTCACTAAGAATAATCCCAAAGGCATGTAATTGTCCATAAAGTTTGTTGCAGTCTGTATGTGACTGCCTTGTTGGGGTAAATACTAGGGGATAAAAATACAGCCAGCTAATGGCATAGGCATTAAAGCCTGCATGCAGCCAACATAATTACCACTTTAGAGAGAGCGAGCGAGAGAGAGAGGTACTGGAACAGTGTGACAGAGAGACAAACCAGCTCATAGGCATGCCCGTTGGTCTTGCCAAGCCTGGCTCTACTATGCAAGGCTGTTGTGTTCCCAAAGTCCTGCGGGTTTGGAAAGACTGCAACAGCCCAGATCCACTGTTCCCAAATAGCAGTGAACCTCTTCTCCCCCCTCAGCTGTGTGCAAATTGTTCCTAATAAATATTTAATCTCAAAGTAGATAAATAAACTAGCTTGGCAGAGCTCTGTCCAGATGCTGCCTGGAGAGAAACAGACAGAGGAGGATTGAAAAGTGCTGGTAGGGGGTTATAGTTCATCCAGAGGTCTGATGGAGAGGCTGGCACCACTACTGGGCAGGGTGGGACCATCTGCGGGGGCAGGGCCCTGCTATACACTGGCAGTGTGCCACTTGTGGCTGTGCATGTGTGTTCATATGGCTCGCGCATCCATATTTGAGGGTGGTTTTAAAGGAACAATTAGGCAATGTGCCTTCAGCTTCCTACCCTTTGAAAACAGCAATGATGCCACACCAGCATCACAACTTCCTCTGTGGTTAGCAAGCTGTGTGCCACCTGTTAGCCAGCACTCATTTCGCCTGCATCCTTCTTCGCCATGCTCTCACTCTCTTCCTATTTACTTTCATCGCCCTCATTTCTCTCCTCTCCCTGTTTTTGTCCTTGCCTCAAAGTGGTTTTCCCAGGCAGTGCAAAGCTTCCACTGCCCCACTGCTATTCCAAAATAAGGGGGGGGTGCTTCTATATGATATAAGTGGCAGGTTTGAACCCACCATAAACCTACCCAATATAGCCCAAAGCAAAAACCCTGGAGGTACTTAACACCACATCAGACGGGGGCAGCATCAAAACCCAACATGAAATGGATAAATAAAAACCATGAGGTAAGTCGGGCTGAGCTTGCTGACAGCCTGGATATCGGACAGGGGAGGCAGACAAGCTGACTGGGTGAGAGACATGGAGAGAAGGGCATGCCTGCTACCTTGACGCCTCTGTCACAGACATGGGACGTCCCACAAACCGTGCGATAAGGAAAGGCAAAAAAGGAGAGAGACAGAAAGAGCAGCAGAGTCCCGAGACCCCCTGTATACCCCTCCCATGGTCCCCCATCTGGATCCCATCTCTGTGGCCTGCTAATGTCTCCCCCCGGGGCCACGGCTCGCCCTTAATTTGTTTCATTTGTGAACTCTGACCCCCAAAGCCCCACCCCCTCAAAGACCGATTGAGCTAACAATCTCTCTCTGTACATTTCCATCTCTTTACTGCAAGCCTCCTGTCACTCTGAGTACAGGCTGTTTGTTGTGTGATTTTTTTTAAATAGCATTACAATGAAATAAGCACTGCAAATAAAAAGACCTCACTTTAAAGTTTAAATCTAAAATTTGTTTAGTGCACATATTTGAAAAATTGCTCTGCAGGCATTTGCATGCTGGCAAACATTTTCCTCTTTAACTCTCAGGTCAGCCGCTGAACCAAAAGCCATTAGTTTGGCTTCAGGTTAAACGTTTTGTAAAAACAGGCTAAAATCAGACAGTATGATGGTAGTATTATTTACCTTGCTCTGTCAAAGTACTGTGGTGACTAAATATTGTTAGGTCTGCTTATGTTGTCAGCTGGCTGTTCAAGAATTCATATTTTGGAATTTTCAAAAGCGCTTTAAGATGATTACAGATTTGCCTTTTAAATATTATGAATTATAAACCAGACCTGAACTTTACATTTATGTACAAGAAACTCATAACTAAACTTTTTACCCCCTTTTGGTTTATGAGAAGCGCTGCATCATACAAGGAGGAGCTGTTCATTTTAACTGTAAATCAACAAAAGGTATGTCAATAAACCAATGTCTTAACATCTTTATGTCACCACTCCATGCGTTTTACAAGTCGTCCTCCCATCATCAGTCTATATCAGCAATGCTGGTGGCCATATAGCCTCAGGCTGTACTGCTGAAAAAACAACTGAACAAAGAGAAAAGCCCTAATGGAGGACCTGTTGAAAACATATCCTTGTGCAACAAACATAAAGAAATGAGAGGGATTATCTAACATCCATGAGGTGTCTTGTGGTAGCTGAAATAGTGTGGATGGTTTAAGGACGGGGTGTGGTGCAAAAGCTGAAATCCCAAGTGACAGTATAATCAATGGCCCTAGGAAAGTATCTGTCCTCTACAGGGACAGGGACAGGGACAGAGAGGGGACAGCAGTAAGGGAGGGGCACTAACCAAAGGTGCATAGTAACTGCTGTCAGAATTAGGCAATCTGACTGCCGCCATTCCAAACAGGACGTAACCTATCCAAGTGCTGGCATTTTACTGCTCCCTTTCAGTAGCAGGCCAAGAAGAAAGAAAAAAAAAAGAAAAAAAGAAAAAAAAAATCACACAGAAATATCTTATGAGATCATTCCTCAAAAGCATCAGACACCCAAGACGGTGCTCCTGATGCCAGTGGCTAACCTTACATGAACACAGACAGAGCGGGGGGGGGTGGAGAGAGGAGGGTGGGTGCAGCTGTGGGCCACATGTGGTCAGAGCGGGGTTGGCTACGGTGCAACAGCGCAGCATGGAGCTGCGACAAAACTTATTAGGAGACAATTAGGGTAATGAAATATATACTATACTTAATGAGATGAACAGCGCCAACCTAGCCCTGCAGGGACCTCATTTATTAACTAAAGGACGAAGTAGGGCTGCAACTAAAGATTATTTTCATTAGTGATGCATCTATGTTTAGTTTTTTGATTGATCTATTAAATGTTTAGTCTGCAAATGCCCACATTTCCAAAGGCCTAAGAAAGTGTCTTTAAATTGCACGTTTTGTCTATCCGACAGTCCAAAACACAAAAGGCATTCAATTTGCATTAAAATAAAATAAAAAGAAAATCAGCAGATTCTTGCATTTAAGAAGCTGGAATAAATGAAAGTTTAGTATTTTTGCTTAAATAATAAAAAGCTAATCAACATTTTCTGTCAATCGACTAACTGGTTAATCAACTCATCGTTTCCGCTGTATATTAAGTTCACTACAAGTGAACAAAGCAGGTAGATGCATTCAGTCGAAGGAGGACCAGAGTAATGGTGGTTTTATAACTTATGTGCCGTATTTGTTGTGTGAGTCAGACTCACCTTTGACCAGCAGTTCAGGGTCTTCCTCCAGGCCCATCTTATGCTTCTCAATGATCAGGTTCTTCATCTCTTCAGACACCTCTGAGACAGTGTGCCTGTGTGGAGCAGCAGAAAGAGAATGTAAATAACTCTGCCTCCCTCTCAACTCAAATCTTCCCCTGACTACTCCCTCCTATTGGATAGCTAATTGGCCCAGAGACACACAGTTGGCTGTGAACCTCCCCCAGGTGACACTATGCCAACTACAAGCCTCTGTGATACTCTTAGGTGGGGGTCACACAGGGGGAACTGGAAGAAGTGCCATGAATATCTGTCCTCCAGCATTCCCCCACTTTCCCTCCCTAGCAGCACACAAGCACACAGACACACGCGGATACATACCAAGCCACTGTGGACAGCCCGTCTCTCTTTTATCACTTTGGCTGCCGAGCCAAGTGAGCGACTGAAAATAAACGTGACAGAGCGACGCCGGCCTGACTCCCAGCCAGCCAGCTCACGCTGGTCAGAGGAAGACAGACGGTTCAAGAGGTCACAGCCTTGGATAGTTAAAACCAGAAACATCAAAAACATCCGTAAATCTGCTGAACCGCTGTTCTTTCTTTCCCTCTTTAATGCATCATGATCACGTTTGCTACCACCAAATACAATTACACTTCAACATCTGGTCAGGCAATGTTGTGGACAAATTCAGACTTTGTTATCTCTGGGCCAAGGCCCATTTCCAGTCTATTAGATCGTTTAGAGGCATTATCTCTCCACATTTATTTATCTAATTACTCATTTATTTTCTCTGTTTCCTGGGTCTAACTAGCATGTGAGGTACAAGTGACAAACCGCTCCTTCCTTCCTGTCCTTCTCCTCCTCCTGCAATCATTGCTCAGGAAATAAATCAAGCCTTCCCTCCCAGGGATATTTGGCCTCTAGTTAACTGCTCCTTCTCCAGCTGATTTGTCGTTATTGAGCTTAACATTAGGCAACAATAATCAATGGGTCTGAATATAGCCTTATCTACTTTGACTCAGCTTACATGACTGCAGAAACCATTTCCTTTCTTTTTGTGTGCGCTGACCTGAACCTGTCTATATCGTGCCTATGGTTTATCATGTTGACCTCTGTGACTGTACTCTGAAACACTGCCTCTTATGCTCAAATGCATACAATTTGTTTCCTGTATGAAATGTATTTGCAGTTATAGATCATAACCGATTAGAACCACTCCCTAATTTAAGCTAATGTTCAGACACAGTGAAACTCTATATTAAGGGGCCAGTTTTCTGTATGTCTATGTGAACTGGTTCAGGGCATCACCAGAAAGCAGAAGTGAGAAGGACAGAGTCAGGATCCTGTCACATTATACTCAGTCAGGCTGTATAAATAAGCCAGCTCGCCTGCTACAGCAGCCGCCTTCGGGGACCTTTGACAGTCCCAGCATCCACAGACCCCATTTATAGGCATTAAAATAAACACAGACATCTCTTATTTGAAGTTGTTAATAACCCCTGCTACACAACGGAGACATGCACGCAGACAGGCAGAGTTAGTCTATATGTAGCCCAAATGAGAGAGGGATTAAATCTATACAAAAACTATGCCTCGCCTGGAGAATATAGTCTGCTGTGCACAGCGGGGGTGTTTATGTTCACTGTCTTGGAGTATTGTATGCTATTGTCTGTGATGGGCTTGCATCCAAAATGTCAAGCGCAATGAAAAAAAACTATCCGTACATTTAGTTTTTAAATCTCAAATGTAGTATACACTTTATAACTACGCCAATTCTGAATTAATAAACAACTGGTGTAACCTGCTGCAGGATTTGAACCAGCAGTCTTATAGCAATTGAAGAGGTGACTTTCAATTTTACAGTTTATTTGAGAGGTTATGTGGTACACAAATTCGTACATCTTGGGAGAATATTCTTGTACTTCAATCAAACTTGGTTCTCATGTCTGTAGATTTCTAAGAAATGTGGGCAAATCAGTTTTCTGCCCCTAACTGGTCTGCACCCATCTTAAACCTGAAATACTTTATAAGTCAACTTCAGTGCTTCTTTTAGGCCATTTACAGGAGGAGGAATTGAAAGGAAACACAGGTCCAAACCCACGTTTTGACTTTTAGGATCACAAACTAGCCTGACCTTCAATTTCAATGCTGCCTTAGCAGAAGCAGTTTGCCCATTGTGTCCAAAAACCCAGGCTAATGTCCAAAATCTCCCTCGCTGATGACCACGGCAGTGTAAATCTGTCTCTACAAAATAAGCCTGCTTAGTGTCTCATTCAGACAACTGTTATTATATTTCTTTAGCAAAACGCTTTAGTTGTTATAAGATAAACTGGTGTCAGCATCATAAGATACATTCACATTGTAGTCTATATCAGAGAATTTACCAATAACGCTGACCTCTGACAAAATGTTGAAAGTCATAGGCTGCATTGGTATGTGCTCTAAAAAACGTTCACTTCTCAATAAAGTTAAATGACAGTTAAAAATCAATGAAGTTAAAAATCAATATAAATGTGTGAGCAGCTACTGACCACGCACACATACCACCTAGATGTACTGTACATAGCGCAAGGCTCTTTGTAGTTACTGAACAAAAAAATGCAATTCATTAACAAGAACTGGCCTGTTTCAAACAAACCTGATGGAAAATAGATTAAAAAAAAGAATATGCAATTTGCACCCAAACACACTCAATCAGGTACCATTCTTCAATATTATTATTACTCTGTACTATTTTTGTCAGAGCAGGTACTGATTCTTACTTCTGTACATTCCCATACATTTCAACGTTCCTCAAAAATGCCAACAATCAAATTGTGTAAAACAGGCAATTTTCTATAAGATCATTAAGGTACAATATTATAAGCTTTAAGCGTTTCTTTTCTCATCATAACAACATAATAAAATGTTTCTTGTTATAATAACAAACCAACTTGTCTACTAAGTGCCACCTCAGTTGTCCAGGTCATACAAACAAAATGTCTTTTAGTCTTTAAAATGTTTCACTAGTCATCAAATGGGCTTAAAGGATTGGACCAGAACAAACACAATGACATGATTCTATACAAAAACGCTCTCCTTCTACTCCTCTTGTGTGTCCCAAGCCTTACACGCATTTGGAACTTTGTCAAATATGACATGGTTCAATCTATACTTTCTTTCCAGTCACACTCCAATCAATGTTGTAGCAAAATAAAAGATGGCTGACAAAGAAACCTACATGTTCTACATGTTCTACAGGTTGGGGCAAATGCTTGAGCACTGTTGATGTGGGGGCTTTGGATCTCCACAGCTGTACAGCAGCCCTAAAACCCCCACCTCCACTCAATCCCCCAGACCCCCATGCTACCGCCCCCACATTCCCAGAAGCCCCAGCAGAGGCTGTGACGGTGAGGGCCTTTAGTGGGCAACTTCCTGTGGAGAGCAGGAAACAATTTGACATGGGGATTAGACAGCACGGAGAATAGAGCGAGTGCACATCTACAGACAGCACCTCTCTCTCTCTCGCCCTCCCCTCATGGACTAAACATCAGCCACTGCAGAGGAGGACCGTTATTTGAATGTCACACTTTTAAACTATTGAAGCTTAAAATGTATTTTTTTTAAAAACTAGGTATAACTTCTGCTCTGTGTTTTGGGTCTTGTTCAAGATCAACACACTGTACAATAGTTTTTCTTTTAGAAATACCGACAAGTTATTACTTTGGCCTCAAATGGAAAAAGTGCAGCACTGTGGAAACAGGCAAAACACCTTCACAATTATTTGTCTATGGAAGTGAAAAGGAAAACATGGGTCGCCTAGGTCGGCTCAAATAAACTGCTAGCTGCCCCACAAAGTAGGGGAAGGGGAAGTCATGAAAATGACAGTCAGAAAAGAAGAAACATGATTTGAGAGAGGAAGGGAAATATTTCCTACCCTATATTCCCTAAACACAGATCTGATTCTGTAATAAATCTAAAGCACATATTTAAATCCTGTGCAGTCGTGTGAGTGTAAATGTCCTCTAGCTTCTGTACAGCACTACTTTGTGTGTGCCTTGCTTTCTCGATTTGAGGTACACATACAATTTCACATCTCTTTAATACTTAAACAACAATACAGAGTTCAGGTGTGACTGGCACTGCAATCAGTCAAGTATTTGACAAGTTGGAAAAAAGGAAGAGAGCAACATAGCAAATGAAAGTGGACGGAAAAAAAGAAATATAAAACGATTTAAAGAGGACACATTGGGGTATCCAGCACAATCAAACACCAAGGCCAACTATTGTATACAGTACTTTCAGATATTGCTGTACTCTCCCTTTCTACCTCAACAATTTGGAAACAAGACTTACTCCTTCCTTCCCAATCACTTGGTATCATCAAGTATGGCGTATGTGTTGACAGGTTAAAAATTACCACTCCATCCCAATAATAAATCCATTTTAACTTTTCACCTTTTCTCTATCTTACAAACTATTAAATAATATTGATCTGCCAAAAATGACTGGCTCACATTACTTAAAACCCACAACATTAACATAATACAGTATAAAGATGTTTAATTAAATAATGGTATTTTGACACTGTGAAGAAACAAACTACTGCATTATTAAAAGAACACCTACGCAAGTGTCTTCAGTTAGACTTGGCTAACCTCTGTGCAGGTTTTGTTGGGTGGAGATGTACTGTGAATTACATGAGGTCACCAAATTCCATGTCCTTAAAAGAGTTATAGAGCTGTATGTTGCCTGCCCTAACAGGTGCAACAAAACTAACAGGAGAGGCAGGGAGATGTCAATCAAGTACAGTCTGTACACACCCACACAGTCCTGAGAAGAGGTCTAATCAGCCACAATAAGTGAAAACACCAGAGTGGCTGCGAGGTTAGGTAGTAAGCTTTTTATCAGCATGGAACCAATTAATTTTAATGCCACTGAACTCAAGGTTGTTGGGATTTTAACTGCCTCAGCACAACCTCACTACCTGGAAATCTTGCCCGTCGCACCGTAACTGCTTGAAATCAAGTCGAGAAAACTGTCCACGTCAGCCTCAGAGTTGTAATTTCGAGTAGGAGATATTGGGAATTTCTGACAGCGATGATATTTCCCCCACTTAGTGAAAAGAACTATAGTAGTCTATAGTAGTAAACAAACCATTGGCAAAATAGCTGCAGTTACATTTAAATAAAATGGAACAATTGATTCAGCTAGGGCTGCAACAATTTATTATTTTTATTATTATTGTTATTATGTTCTTCTACTGCCATTTCATGAATGCAGCATTATTTACACTATAAAAGCTACAGATTTACGCAAATCAACAGCATATGGGCTGTTCCCACATACTGAAATAAGTTCATCACAACTGATGAGCATATTGTCTGCAGTCCTTTCATGGTAACAATGGTGACACACTTAAATCCACCAAGTATGAGCAGCACAGTAAGTTGATTAGTTTGTGACGGTCTGTCTGGTGGTAGCTACTGGAGCGATGAGTAATTGATTTCAGTCCAGGGTCAAATCAAAACGGCGAGACACTAATTAAAGTTAGAAATGTAGTGTCCTTGCTCTCGGGCTTGGATGACCACAGTGAAAACCGTAGAGACATGTTCCAGCATACAAAGCGGGTCCATGCACAGTTGCAAAAATGACCCTTGTGCAGATGTGTCAAAGGAATACAGTCCGATTTATCTGACTTGATGAATTGCCTGGATGGGTCCAAAAAATGCATTCAAACAAATGACTTCAATCCAGCTGCCTTTTGTTGACGTCCAGGCTCATATACTGTACACAAATGACAGCCATACATCAAGTTACACAGTTTATTAGACATCCGAACAAGCACAGTGGATAAATAACACTATCTGACGACCAATATGAAAATACAATGGGTCATACTGTAGCACTAAATACTGTGATCAGTTGCTCTTTGTAGTAATCCATTTCTCTCTCTTAAGTCTCTATGTCCCCTCCACCACAGTGCATGGGCTGGCTGCAAGGGCCTCTGGCTGAATCAGTGCTGGTGGGAAAATGGGAATGGGTTGATTAAGACTGGGCCTATATGACCTCCCAGCTAAAAATACGCTGTTTACTCAAGACCACTGCCAAGAAAACTAGGCAGAAGGGAGAGGAAAAAAGTCATGTTTTGAGAAAGGAGGAGGGGGATGTGTGTGTGACAGGATGTCTGAGTTTGTGACTGGAGGAGTGAGTGTTGATCAGCAAGACATTTTATGATAGAGTTAGTGACTTCTTAGTTTAAATAATGTCACTGATGGTGAAACTTAGTAATGTGAATAAAAACTTTGTATATTTGCTGATGTTGTAAACAGGGCCAGTTTGTGATGGTTGGATGGCTGACAGACAGGCCGACAGACACTCAGACAGGCAATTATCGTGGGGCCCACTTCTAAACTTTTCATGCAAACACCCACATGTTTCATGCATACATACGCTCTCTCTCTCAAACACACATAAATTCACACACGAAATACATTCTGAAACACTGGTCTCTTTCAGCCTCGCAGCCCACACCAAAAAGGTCAAGTTTTTGACTGTCAAAAGCTGTCAAAGAAGAAGGGGAGCTAATGAGAAAGCAGACGGAACAAATGGTGAGAAAGCAAGCTGAAGAAGTCCTCAAGGGGCCACTTTCCTTCTGGTACAGTTTGTACTCTGCTCTGCCCCAGCTATGAGAAGGAACTTGAGAATCAAGATAGTGGGGATGAAAAAATAGAGATGATGTAAGACAGATTTGAGTGTGAGCACAGCGAGAGGGAGAAAGCTGCTTGGCACTTTGTGCTGACTGGGAGACAAACAGGGAAGACCTCGCGCTGTCTGCCTGCAGAAATATGTCCATCACCCACACCCTCAGTAAGCTGCCTGTGACTTTGAGGTCAGTGCAAACACACAACAAATCTATTACAGGACTCCTGCCATAGGCCAAACTAATATTATCATTTGAAAAATGAAATCTGAAAACTGTTCCGAGCCTCTCCAGATCAGTCTCAGCAGTTACACAGCAGTCAACTTAATGAGCAGATGTCTCTTTTCTGACCTGAGTTAAAATATAACAATCCACTATATTGTAGTATGTGTGATATAACATTGAATTGTGGTAATTCCACACATCAGCTGTGAGTCTCTGGATTGTGACAGAATGCATATGTCATATCAGTGATGTCCAGTTTCTTGAAACTAATTCAATATAAACTGCCAGTTATCACAATTATCTTGTAAAGTCTATCTTGTAAAAGAAATCTTTTTTTTTTTTTTTTAAAGTACATATATGTGCACTGCAGCTATGTGTGTCTAATCTAAATCCTGTTAGAAGATGCAAACTGCATAATACACACGAATTAAGTGCAATTTTAGCACACTATATACAAAATACCTTGGGAATTCTCCATTATAACCAAGAATTCTGGGAGAAATCTGAAATGGCCCGCACTCAGATGTGTGTCTGTATCCACCACTCTGTTTTGACAGAGGTGGGCCTATCTCCCTCCCAAACAACATCAGGCCTACAGCATGATGAATGATCGGAGCATATTAACCTCAAGTCTAGTAGGATAAACATTAATCTCCCCAATTCGCCACCATCACATCTGGGCCATTATTCAAACTAATAGTTGAGATGAATGTCTCCTTCAGGACAGTTCAATTCAGTTGCTCAATAAAAATACAAAGTAAACCAGACCAGACCCTGCCTGTTACAGGAGACTGATGATAAATGGATATGGCACCATTTGCTACATCACAATGCCCTGACTTATCAGAGCCTGGTTTGGCTTTCCCTCCATACAACTGGGCGCGTCCAGTCATTGGCCAGGTAATGACCAAGCACTACGCTCTCTAATCTCTGCACTCAGTGTGATGATTACGGCCAGGCTGTTAACACACTCCCTTCAAAACCAGTAGTTAATTATGCCATGTAGCCTGAGGCCACCTCCACAATATTGTAGAAGTGACACACACACACACACACATCCGAGCCGCACCTTTTCTGGGAGTGCTGCTGATGTAGGACTGAGTCACCCAGTCCAGTTAGCCTGCTTCCCTCCTCACGTCTTCCCTTCCTTCTTTCCCTCAAGCCTCAAGAGACAGCATGTCCTGTATGACTGCAGCAAAATATCTCAGATTCAGCTCACCTACCCACTTCCTGAGGCAGCTCTCTTCTTATTGAGAGTTGTTGCAGACCCTCGTCAATTCATTTGTGGTGTTTGATAGTCCTACAAGTCGAGGTTTGTGACCCATTGCCTGTGAGTCGGCAGATGTACAGTAGAGATTGTAGATGAGGGAAGAGGGGCGGGGGGCATGATAAGGGCATGATGCCAGAGACAGAGTGGAGCAGAGCATGGCTACATCACTGTCTGAGATCACAGTCCTGCACTAATAGTCTGGACCAAGCCCTCCATGAATCACTCCTTTTCAGTGGTACTGGCATTCTCTTGTGAACCACATGACCATTTGAATTTCATTACTCGTGGAAGCATAGTGGTTCCTTGTAACCGAAAGTTTGAGCGTAAAGCCTTCAAATTAACAAAGTGATTACATTTGTTGTTACATTACAACTGTGATTGGTCATAATCCTCTAGGTTGAAGATTGACATATTATTGGCCAATGCAGCCAAGCCAACCTTTGAATGGCAAAACTAAACTCAGTCAAGAGGTTAATGAGTGAAAACTGACACCGACATTATCCATACGCAATCAAAGTACCACTGCAGCTTGGAAATGTCGGATCAACTGTCAAATACACATGTGAGTCTGTGCCACTTGTAAGCGTACACATGTGAGCAGGTGTGTGGATATGAGGTTAGGCACGTGTCATGGCTTGGCACATGAGGAGAGCCCCATGAGATAACATACACTGTGAAAAATCAAGTGACTGTCCTGTACTTACACGTGCCTGCCCGAGAAAAAATACAGAACTCCCCAGGACACAAGAGGAAGTATATGAGTAGAAAAAGGAACTATTACTTCCTAAAATGTAGATTTTTTAAAAATCTGTTTCTCTCTCTTCCCTTACCCATTTGTTCCATTGGCTGTGCGAGTTGGTTGAGACACAGTCACCTCAGCTGGACTCTGTCAACAGAAGAGAGAATAGTGTGAATAGATGATAATGCAACACAAACAGTAGTCTGTCCTTAGAACTAGTCCACAGGTTGCAGTGATCCCTCAATAGTTTCCCTTCAGTGGCCATGTTACAGTACAGCTTGCAGCCGTTCCTGGCAGCCTCAGAACATAGCTGCTCTGTTCCTGTAATGCTTGGCTTTCACTTGCAAGGGGTGAGCTGGTGGAGAAATATGGCATGCAAAACAGTTTCATTTAATATAGGAGTTGGGAACAGAAGAATCTTTTGTGTGCAATAGCTCGCATGCACCCCAACCAGCAACCCCCGAAATTATTTTATTTAGATCAGTCATTTCTCTGAGAAGGTTGTTAGCCTGAAAATAACCCTGGTCTTTGAGATTGCACTCATAACAGGAACAGTTTCCTTTGTCCTTTCTAGCCACATGTTTATAGAGTTAGAAGTTATGGTAAAAGGTTAGCTTGATGAAAACAAGTGAGAAAGACAAAGAGAACCTCTGGATAGATTGTATAAAAACAGCACTTTGTGTAGTAAAATGATGGTGTACTAATGTTGATTATCTGATGAACACAGTCACAAATCTTACACAAATGACTAGCTAAATCATAGAGAAGTTATCTTGATTGCGAGCCAGCTACTCATATCAAATCGCATTCCCTCTTTTCAGTTTTATATGGAAACTGAGGTTAGTGCTCCTACTGACAACAAATGGGGCTGCCACTGGCAGAAACGTAAAATCAAATTTCAAATTTCATGGGTGGAACAATGAACTTTTTTATTCCAGGTCTCCCCTATTAAGCAGACGATGGGATAGGATGTTTCCTTTCACAGCACTCAGGCCCATAGATGCTCAACCTGACCTTGGAAAACCCCATCAGACATCAGAGCTTGCCTGTGTACAATTTGGACTAATTCCCTGGTGTAGCAGGGCAGCACTGTGAGTCCCCGTGGCCTGACTTGTTGTCTATGTGAGCCACAGCCTTGAGCCAGCTACTGTGGTTGCCCCGGCCCAGCTCAGGGGTGTTGGCCTACGTGAAACACTATCCAGGTCAGCTCTGGGCCCCTCACAGTTCACACACCACACTTTACTACTGCGCAAACTAGCATAGCCCTTTCCCTGCACAAAAAAAAGTCTACTGCTTCTTTTTGGATGGCTCAAAAATAACAAAGGAAACCTGAACTGCAAATGTATAGGCTAGTATGGAGTCAGTGTTATATTTATAAGGCAGATGGATTCTGAAGCAAATGAGGAAAAAAGATGAGGGTTTGGATAATGAGATTAGATTAATGTTTAGCTCAGGGAGAGGTACTGTAAATGTCAAACCAGACAGGCAAGAATAACTTTACAGTGTCAGAAGGCGACTTGTGAATGGAAGAGAGTGTATACGGTAATTCCCTTCCCCTGTCTGTTAGCCATAAATGATTTATCCAAGCCAACAGCCCTAGAGAAGAAAATTCAGACAGACAGCCATGACTGAAAACGACAAATCAATACTAATCACATCAGTGACTGCAAAGCTGTAATTCCATGATATAAACTAATCAGAGGATCAATAAACTAATGGGTCAGGTTGATCAAGTTAAAATATTTTGAGTAATTCTCCCCAAAACGTGACAATTTACAGAAAAATAGCTTTCCAATAAAATTAATGGGCTGTGGGATGAGGAACAAGGATAGCGTGCGATGCAGAGCCCTGGCAAAAGCTTTCCCTTTGGACGGGCAGGGGATGAATCACTCCAGACTAGAGTAGAGCATGGAGGGAAAGAGGGAAAGATGCCGTGATGTGTTCGTTCCGTGGCTGACTTCCGCCCCCCCCCACTCCCCCACTCTCTCTCCCTTCAGCTCTCCTGGGAGGCTGAGTAACCAGGAGGAAATGCTTGGGCTCAGCCAGTGTCAGCCTGAAGACCAGATGTGTGGCCTGGAGGTGGTGAGGCAGAGACGCAACGGAAACCAAATATAAACCAGCGTACCGTGACACCTCTGAAGACAGAGAGCAGTAGTAACGGTTAATGGGACCTGCTCTCAGCATAGCCAGACTGTGCCCATTTGTTCTAAGTAACCGGATGCACTCCGGCCCACACTTACAACAGTGCAGGCCTACACACTCTGTGATGGTAGTTTATTGATAAACGTGACTACATGTTACATAAAAACTGAAGAAACTTTCAGTGGAAAAATGTAAAAGAATAGAGAATGACGAATGTCCTGTCCTAAAATTAGTGCTTTGCTGTCCCAACACTGGAGGCATTCAGCTCCGTGGGACTGTTTGGGCAGCTGTTGGAGACCAGTTTCTTTGAATGAGGACTGTAAACATGCAGGCAGGGAAAGGGCTCTGACATGGCCCCGTGCTCTTAAGGGCCAAGCCTACACAAACGTCAGCATACTGACTCATGATTCAAACCTCAGTGAGAAGAGTCCTGGCATATGGCTTTGGTGCTGTGGATGCTACACATCTGGCAGCATGTTGGAAAACAACACAGGAGACTAGTGGGGTTAGATGTCTCGGGCAAGGGAGACTCCATCAGACCTGTGGGCTAATGTGGTCATCCCTGGCAGGAGTTGGACAGGGGCCTACTAAATTGTGTATTTCAGTGTTACGAAGCCCCAAAGACACACACACACACCTACACAAGGTCTGACCTGCTGTCTGAAAATGTGGCTTGTCAAGCTCTGGACGAAATGGTGCTCTCTGGGTAAACAATGGAACGTAGCCCTGAGGGGTTTTCCCTGGGAAACGTTGTAGACCATCTTCAACCTCCACCCCACCCCCTCCGTTGACACCATGGAATACCAAACAGTACCAGTGTATTCTGAGGGGAGGGGCTCTGGGGAGCATAACGAATTGCATTGGCTAAGGGTGGGTCAGCTGATGATATTGGCTTAAGAGTGGTTCAGCTGTGGTCTTAAATATTGGCTCAGCGTGACTTATTGACAGATTTACAATACCCAGCATAAACCATTGACACAGATCAAGATTCAGACAGGATTTACGGAGGTTGATGTATTACCTGCAAACATCAGGGAATCAATAATCCATAACTTCAGAAAACCTGGGTGAATGTATTCTAGTAGCCTTAGGTGACTAGTTAAGACACTGTCAATAAAGTGGTTCCCCCCCATTAAGAAGGAATCTGATAAACTGGCCTAGCCACATTATAGATTAAAGGAAAATATATCACTCAGATTAATACAGGCACAGTAGCATTTTTATGGCTCAGGATAACTCATTTCACATTTCAGGAATATTTATGCGCAGGAAAGCAATATAATCAACATTCTAATCAGTCATGTAACACCACTGTAGGGGCGAGAGCAGCTCTAAACACATTAGCATTATGAGATTCACAGAAGTCCATTTTGCACTGCCATACATATGCTTATACCAAAAAATGGTAGGAGGCAGCTTTGGATTAGGAATTATTTGTGGTTAAAAATGTAATCAGTTTCACAATTCTGACCTGGCCTCAGGAATAAGCAGTATCCTATGTAACTTATCTTTAAGAGAGACTAAAGATAGGCCAGAGCGCAATCCCTCAATCAAGTTACAGGAAAAGGAGATCGCTGCGTCTTGCCTATGATCTTGTATGGGTCGTGAATATAGAGCACATGGGTTGGGTTCCTTTGAACACGAATGGCCAGCCAGATAGTACATTACGACCAAGACAGGGTTGTTTGCCAACAAGAAGAGTGCTACATACCAACACCTCTCTGGATACCCCTGAGCAACAGATGTTGCTCTTATCTGGCGGCTGGTGGTAGTGTTAGACGTTCGTTGAGGCAATAACTGTGTAAAACGTATCTGTTCCCAAGGTTTACATGCAAATCGCTGTGGTGTCGCACTGGTCGGTTGCAAGCAGACAAAAGGGCCAGTAAATAGACAAGCAGGCTATGCAAGTAGTAGCTCCAGGTGGTGTTACTTTCATCTACATGGCCATGCTGTTAGTGGAAGCCATGTCTCAGCAGCACAGAACACCTAGGCCTATGATACCAAATAACACATCATGAAAATGAAGCTTGCACTGGAGTCAAAGATCAAAATGTATGAGAACATTCTCCTTAAAAAGAGTAGGTCAGATGTGAGGAAAAGCACACAATCCAATAAATGTTTATGGGTGGATTTTTCTAAGAGACTATATTTAAAGAGCTGCGCGTTGGGTCATACAGATAGAGCCTACCTCAATTCAAGGCAACAATGCCCCCTCACAAGTGGGTGGACAATGCTGAACTCTCTGTGCCTGATCAGATGACTAACATTACAGAGAAGACAAGGCCGCAGTCTTATTTGCAATTGAGTGGACGTAGGCCAAACACACAAGTTCAGTTTTACAGCTTGCATCAGAGTGTGTGTGTGTGTGTGTGTGTGTGTGTGTGTGTGTGTGTGTGTGTGTGTGTGTGTGTGTGTGGGATTGCTCAATGTTGCCTAAGCCTCAAAGACTATGCAAACCCGAACGTCAAACTGGCCAACAGCAGCAGCACATAGGCTGCTATATCCTGCATCTGTTATAGAGGCTTGCTTCTAAGGGTTAGGGTGAGCAAGTCGATGATTCCCACAGACAACAAAGTTAGCAGCCAACATTTTAACACCGTTGCTTGCTACTTCAAAATATGGGCAATCTTATGAACACAGGTTGCATTTCTTATCGTACCTTGAAAATCAAATCCATTGTTTACTTTTCAAAAGCAATCATTTTAAAATCAAGACCTGTAACCATGTGTGATTTTATAAAACTGAAATGATGCTCCTGAAGTTGACCCTGTTTTATGAAATGTTCAGGTTATAATGTGCAAGACGTACAGGACAGTTGTTACAGTCACTAGGCTACTTGACATGATAGAAGTATGCGTTCAATAAAAAAAATTATGCTATAATAATATTCATGCGCGGGAGGTGTTCTTATCTAGTGCAGGTGGAGAGTTTTTACCCGTCCAATGGGAGTCAAGTCCTCCTTGTTGCGCAATTCAAAAGACTCTTCCTCCTCTTTCTCCCCATAGTCCCGTCCGAGCAAATTGAAGCCCTGCCTGCAGCACAGAAACCAGCAAACTCCTTGCAAAGGCATTCAAATGAGGTTAAGTGTGTCGCCTTCTGCTATCCAGGTCGGTGAATTCAACGCTTCAACACGGTGCTGGCTCGGCCGCAAGTAACTCCAAGAGCTGCGTGAGAGCACACGGGACACCCTCTCCATAGATGTCCAGCGAGGAGGATGAAGGGTAGCATGAGCTTACTCTCTCCTTTCTGTCAAAAGAGCGTGTCTACTAACTGTACGCGACAGCAGTCATTCTCCAACAAAACCGACAGACAACTGGTTCAAGGAAAATCCTCCCCTCTTACAGGACTCCAGTTGCTACGATCACGACACCTTGCTGTCCCTGTTTGAACAACTTCCCTCGACCAAAGTACAACAAAAGCTGATTTAGTTTCCAAAACTGGCACTGTTGGATACAAATACATCTAGTTGAATGCGCTTGACAAGTGCGACACTGTTGTTGTCAGTGTGCTACAAACTCACATGATAAGCGCACCTCTGTAAAGGGCCGACTGTCTGACTTCTGAGTTTGAACAAAAGCGTGCTGCAGCTGGGACAGGATAGTGTGGGACGAGTGGCCACGCCCACCGTCCTCACTTCTAATGTTTGATTGGCTGAACAGAGACACTCCCTGAATGACACGCCCACAACGCACGCCCCTCCACACTGACAAAATATCATACCTCCTGATAGCATCTACCAAACCATGTCGCGTGTACCAAAGATCTACCATCTAGCATGATAACATACTTTTTCTGTATATCTTTATTCTCTCTTACTTACTCATTCTCTTACCTTTCTTGCACACACACGCACACACACACTCCTCCCCATCTCTTCCACTTTGCTGAACAGCCTACAAAGATACAGCAGTAGGAGGTAGGAGGACTGGTGCTAAATCCAGACACGTGATTTATCCAGCCCCCTCAGTGCTCATGCTTATTTCTCCCTTAATATCCCTTCATTTCCCCTTCTCTGCTCTGTGCAAACTCCCCCCACATATCTCAGTCAGTGGGCTTTAACTCATTCTTCACCAAGAAGAGCTCTCAGCTGCTGGTCTGCCAGCTTGAGCTTGATGGATACACTCCTTCGTTTCAGCTCCTTCATCCCCACAAAACACACACACACACACACACACACACACACACACACACACACACACACACAAACACACTCTATGCAGTTTTTCCAGATGCATAAGCTCACTGCCCCTTCAGGTACTTTTAACCCTTGTTCCCTGAGGACTTTGTAAATCAATAAAAAGGCTCATGGATGCATCTTTTCAGCTGGGGTGTACTCAGCATTATGGACAGTAATCCTGACCAGCCCTCCCCCCATCTCAGACCGACGCATACACTTTTAAGTAACATCACACAGACATACTGCCCACACATTTCAACCCCCAATGTTTACAGGAAAGGACTTGACTTTTCTTTCCTTTTAACATGTAGGTGTACATTACAAAAGAGGGTGCACGTATTTGTATGCAGGAGTGTGTATTTCCTTCACTCTTTTCTTGAAAATACAGCAGCCCTGCCCCCTCTGCTCTCCGCCTGTCTGTATCTCCCTCTAGGCCAGATCCTCCCTGTCCTCCCCCATATCCCAAAACAATACGCTGGGGGCCCCTGCTCCCACAGACCTGGAGGAACATATGTTTTATTTTTAGCGCTCACTCCCTCAGCCCACGCTAGTAAAGTGAAAAAAAGAGAAAAGCCCTCCCTTCATATATGGTTTCTGAAAGAGCTGAAGTCAGTTCAAAAAGCAAGTACTGTATATTGGCATAATCCTCAAATAGCAGTAGAAGCCATTACTCAACAGTTGTCTGTGACAAGAGTAGAGTAGAAAAACTAACTTAGAGAAACTCCAATGATATTCTCCTAGTTTCTCGTATAAACTCTCTCCCAGTCTTTCAGTCTCTTCCGCTGTCTCCCTCTGCCCCCTCCTCTGTACCTCTCTTCCCCTCTTTCCAGGAGATGACACATGATTCTCCATTAACACACAGGCACATACACACACACACACACACACACACACACACAGTTGGATACACGCAAGATAACCTGATACAATGTGTCAGGTTGAGGCACCAGATCAGGAGAAGGGCAGATGATTTGGTTGGGCTCCCAGTATGAACACAAGCCAGGCTGGCTAGCCTCAAGACCGAGGAGAGGGAATTG
This sequence comes from Coreoperca whiteheadi, assembly GCA_011952105.1. Lineage (NCBI taxonomy): Eukaryota > Metazoa > Chordata > Actinopteri > Centrarchiformes > Sinipercidae > Coreoperca > Coreoperca whiteheadi. The sequence goes on along the minus strand of CM022470.1, from coordinate 6,933,160 downwards.
TGAATCTGGAATAAAAGAGTAGTTATTGAAGGCTTATAATATGATGGGATGTTGACACTGGATGTGGTGGAGCAGGGAAATGTACGCACATAGCTCCAATAAGAAGAAAAATGTGATTTTGCTTGACAGTACAACAGTGGGAGTAGGGTTATATTTCTTGCAAATTAAATAAGCTGGCATTACCCTTTTGCTTTTGATATACCCTATCTTAACTGTGGTGTTAATAAAACTTTGACCTTCATCTTCTGTTTTTTATTTCTGGCTAGTTCCACCCACAACACCGTTTGTTGAAATTGCCGTGTGGGGTTTCCAGTGGAGACGCAGGCTAGACACAAGTCGCACATGTCAAGTTGATCAGAGACAGAGCAGTGCAGTGCACTGTTCCCTCCATTCTCTCTCTTTCTGTGTCTCTCATTCTGTGCCTCTCTCTGTGTCTCTCACTCTTTCCCCTTTGAGTTTCTGCACACAGGATCCTGTTTCACTGCAGCCCGCATCACAGCCAGACTCTTATGTTGGTGAACCATATTGACTGTCAACAGAAAGGGATGTGAAATCTAGTCTGCCAAGGAGCTCCCTGCATGGTTCACATTTGGGTGGCTGTCTGTTATGTTTTTAATTCGAGTGTTCTCTGGGTGATGATTGATCAAATCTTTTGATATGTTTAGGAGTACTGTGAGATTTCTGCTTTTAATTTGAAACTGAGCTTGTGGCACATATAGAAATTACTCAATAAGACAGTTTCTCTGTGTTTGGTGATCTACACGAGTTTCTCTTCAGAAGACAGCCTACAAGGTCAGAGTTTATCTGACAACCCCAAACTTAGGATTTAGGATAGGATACGAACTCCAGTGACCCCTCACCCATAACTCAGACAGGATTTCCTCCCCACTGTGTGCACTGAACTTAACCGTCATGCTACCGGGCCACCACCCCCTCTACCACCAGCCCAGTGTGTTTAGGTCCAGCAGAGATTTAGGCTATGGGTTAGTGAACAGAGGACTGCTGTTTGACGGCTGTTGGAATCACAGCTCCACAGCAGCCCTATCCCATGTAATGGGATAGGGCTGCTGTGGAGCCCTTTAACTACTGCACCACTTGACCTGAAGTTTCCACTGTGAAATATCCAGCTGTGCATGTGGATTGTTTGTGACAGACAAGCTTTATATGCGGAAAATAGGATGAAATGATGATGGAAGAGAGTTCATTAAATGAATGATAAAGAAATTGGAAAGATCTTCTTTAAATTGCACACACGCGCTGCCACAGAGAGCCTCGTTGCAGGCTTCATAAAAAGAGATCGGATGGTGAATTCCTATTGATATCATGTCCAGTACCTTCTGTCTTCCTGTCCTGTCCTAACGTGCTTCGGGAACGGTTTACCAGTACTCGGGACACCACAGAGTGGGCAGTGTTTCTAACCCCGGCTGAGGGTACATCTGTTCCTGGGGACTGTGTGGCACACAGGATTGTGTCAAGGGTAGGCCAGATTGGGGAAAACATTCCCATCTTCAACTTCTGACCCTCTTGCCCCAGTTAACCCCTCGCATTCCCCCTTTCCCCCTCCTTGCCTGGCTTCATTACAGCAACCCTTAGCACTCCAGACTCTTGCACTCTGTCTCCGCCTGTCAACACATAAACTCCTTGCAGAACCTGTGCAATAGATGAATAATTGTGTTGGAGTCTTCTCAGGTTTTAAGAGACTGAGTGATAGTTTATACCTGAGGCATCTGTCTTGGGCACCATTAGACTATAGATCCATTATTGACCTCATATTACAGCAGCTAGCTATTTTTCTATAGTCTGGAAAATACACAAGGAGTGACATAGTCCTACTTGCAAATAATTTGTTTGAGAAAGGTCATTGTACTTTGTTTAATACAGCTTTTGGTGTATGTAGGCGGTAACTTGCAACTACTGTCTGTCAAAGAAACATCATGTCATCGCTCTTTGAAAATATGTGCGCCTGCAAGCCTTTAGATATGCCAGGGCCATCATTTATTCTGTACATTAAATTCAGTTTTTCATAGCTCTGCACCACAGTTCACCAATAACTGGAATGTGAAAACCAGACATTCCTCTGCATGGGGATAAACGAAAATAAGGAGTCACAATACCAGAAGCCTTGTTATCTGCAACTGTCATCAAAAGCCAAGTGATGAATTGTACTGGAATCAGAGAGGCAAAGAGAAAGATGGGGGATTGATAGAGCTGAAGAGTCAACATGAGCAGTTAAGCAGCCAGAAGAGCTCAGACTAAAAGCTGAGAGGAGACACAACAACTGACAATGCAAACAAACAGCAGAGATATGCCCTCATATTGTCTGGTATTTTCACATCAAAGAGGAAATAAAAACAGATAGGGTTCCCCTACACACTTGTGCTCAATACATCCTTTTATTTCTAGTTAAGAATTTTCCTTAAGGCCACTGAACAAGCCAGTTCCTTCCTTATTCCTGTAAATTTGCCTTCATTTTACTGAAACTTGGTGCATTATCACATACTTCAGGCAGTCCAAATTAGAATTATTTACGATTAACTTGTGTTTGGGAGACAGTGCAGTTAATGTTTGTGGTACTGTAGGTTTTAAAGTTGAGTGTTAGTGCGTGGGAGAAGATAACTTATTGACAGTGACAGGGAAGCTGGGCAAAGAGCCAAAGTCCTTCAGCTATTTTTAGGATGCTGACTGTGTGAAAATACGCAGAATACAGAATTGATGACATTGCCAAAATCTGAACATGCACCGGATTAGTGGTGTATACGTATGTGCACCTGCAATTGTACATGTGCAAAAGTGTGCTTTTGCACAGAAGCACGTGTTTATATGCATCAAGTGCAAAGAATGCAGAACTCTGAGTGAGTGTGTCTTTGTGTGCAAATTAATGGCAGAGCTTGTTTATTGGTGGTCATGATCGAGAACTACTGAAAAGACGTACATGTCAAAAGGATTTATAGAATCATTGGAAATGCTCTGCTATTTGTGAAGGAGTCTAGCCCTGTATGTCTTTGCTCTGTCTTGCTCTTGTTTCCTGTGTTTAGATATCAGCCTTGAGAGTGGCTCTTAGCAGTACAAGCAGTATAATTACTGAATATGGAAAAAGTGCCCACTGCTTTACTTTTGTCTGGGCAGCAGCCCTTCTCAGACTGCGTCAATTTCTATTCCTTTGGTCCAATTTGCGAGTGTGTATCTGGGTGTCTGTACAGAGAAACCCACCCTAAAACAGTACAGCGCACTCCTGTGATCTTCCACATTTAAAGTATTATTGTAAGCAGGAACAACTCCCTAAGCAATAATCAAGAAAACCAAGGCTCCAGTGCCAATGAATGGGAAGCTAATCTTCTGCATAATTACGAATCTTGTTTGAATTTTTTACACTTTAATTAGTTAAAAAGTTCAAAAAGATCTGGCATTTATATCAGCAGGAAATCATCAAACATAATGTGACACTGTACACAATGAAAGTCTGCTATTCATAGTTAATAGGTTGGCTCAAGAGACTATTAAGGAGATGGTGTCTTTATCAGACAGATCAAAGTGGAGAGAGACAGGTTAGACAAGGAGAGAAGAGGGTAACTTAATACAAAAATTCTAGGCGGGTTTTAAACTCTAACCAGGGGGTTAAGTGAATATTGTGCAAACATCTTTGCATTGGTTGATATGGCAGTGCATGGCCTTTATAAATTACTGTTCCTATTAGTTTTGCATTAAAGTGATGCAAACATCCCGCTGTATGGTCCATTTATTAAGCTGTCAACGTCTTACATTAGCCCACAAAGTCACAACTACGTGAATCTTTTGTTAGTGGTAATTAACTATAAGTTAACAACTGGGACTGTGGGTAGACAAGAAAATAAATTGTGTTCCGCCTTCTAGATAAATCAGTGATTTGATCTCAGATAACCAGGTCAGTCATGCAGACACACGCACACTAAAAACTGAAAATTTTATTCTAAAATACTCTGCACTCCAGGCAACATCACAAGAAAAAGCATTCATACAAAGTTAGTTAAATCTGTGTGTGTTTAGGCAAATTTATGTTATGACATAAACTTTGTGTGCAGGTTTGAATCTGGCAGAGTCTCATGTTTCCTTCAGGACTTGATCCAGGCTGTTGCTAGGTGCCGTGACCTCTAAGAGCAACATTCATGGATGCAGAGGGTGAACCCTGCTAGAAGTAGGGCTGGATTTTATTTCTGCACCCTCCCCCTACCCCAAACACACACCATCACTCATACACTGTATACCACAAAGTCCCTATGGGCTTGGCCTGTGGCTAGGCTTGTTCACTTATCCACTCTCATCACAACTAATGATCTTTTTCTCTTTTTGACCAGAGGAAGCAGAGGAGTTTCTTATTCTTAAAGAGGTAGGATATTTCAGTCTTTTTCACCCTTGAATAAAGTTTTTAGTATGACATCATTGCAAATTGGTCTTAAACACTTATGAAATAGGCCTCCCTTGCATTAGCTGCACTGATCGCTGCCCTCCAGATGTCCCGACCCCCACCCCACCTGCAGGTTGTGAGTGGAGTGGTGCCCAGCATCAAGAGCACAAGCCGTTCTGCCAAAGGTACTTTACTGGAGCTCAACTCCAAGGAACTGAAGTGGGGAGGGGGAAGGACACAGTTTGCATGTCTGGCCAGATATCTCAATGTGTTTTGTTTGTGTGTGTGCGCCTAGCACAGCATAGTACACTGTAGAAACAGGCTAGCAGAACTACTGACCTTAGTTTGAATTACTGTCCAGTGTCCTCTTGTAACTGAATGTGAAGAGAACCATTCAGTCTGTCGTTTTTTGAGCACAAACACAGAAACATTGCTGTTTATCCAACCTGACCACCTTGATAATTTGTCATTTAGCGTGACCCTTTTCATCCTCACTCATCATTCTCCCAGCTGCAACTGTCATTTGCTATAGTCAGCAGTTCACATCCAACAAAGCCCAAGGCAGAGCAACAAAAGAGAGAAGACAGTAGGCAAACAAACCAGGGGGCAGACTAAATAACTGCGGCTTGTCTGCTGTGTGAGGGAAACACAACCCAGTGGTGTGTGTGTGTCACTGGCTGTAGCTCTGCATCTGTGGCTGTGTGAAATTTTGTGCTTGTGTTGGCAGCAAACATGAGAAACAAAAGTGTCTCAGCTCCACACATCTCCACCAAGCTGCAGCTGTTGTTGGTTATTAAACTTAATGTAGGTGTCAGTACAGTTGTCTTTGTGGAGCTGTCATTGTATATATATATCTCCTATGTCTCCTCTGTGAACAAATCAACTTGTATGTAAGCATGTGTATTCATTAACAAGAGTCTGTATGTGTGTAAAGATGGGTCAGTGACAGAAATATCACAAGCATCTCTTCTGTTGTACTGAGCAGGCAGACACAGAGGAATAACCTTTCAAACTGGACAGAGGAACTTAGTATGGGAACCAAATGTATGTGTATCTCTTACTGCTACATCTTTTATATTTTATTGACATTAACAAGGCTTTATAGTGGACATCCAAACAAAGTTACAAAGTGCTTTACAATAGAACAAACGGCTAAAACAGAGAGAGACAATAAAATATGCTAAAATAATAAGATCACAAGAAGGGAAAAACTTTAATATAGGAAACACTAAAATTCAAACAACAAAAACAAGGTACAATAGAGTAAAAAATGGCAAAAGAGAAGGTCGATAAAAAGTGAGTGTTAAGTGATTGTAAAAATTCTAAGTTACTGACTCTATGCCTCAGTATCTCAGACTGGGCTCAGAGAGGGTCAACTATACAATGTCTAAGTGGTGGCAGGTGACATATAAGGCCTGAATAAAGAGAAAACATCTAAATGAAGGAGATAAAATCACGGACTACTTTTTGAAGATGCTATATGCGATACATATATTCATGTCCGTATGGTAAATATGAAGCTACCACCAGCGGCAGGTTAGCTTAGCTTAGCACAAAGACTGGAAACGGGAAATATCTAGCATGACTCTGTCCAAAGGTAGCAAAATCCACCTACCATCACCATTACAGCTCACTAATTAACACGTTAGATTTTGTTTAATCTGTACAAAAACCAAAGTGTGAAAACGCCAATTTACGGGCATTTCTATGATGGACAATTTATTTGCCAGTAGGCCTACCAGTTGCCAGGCAGCCAGTGGAGACCCCAGAAAGTCACATAATCCCCAGTAAAATGGTGAGTTGTTGTTTTTACACTAAACAAACCAGAGCATGTTAATCATTGAGCTTTGGGAGTGCTGGTAGGCGATTTTGTTACCTTTGGACAGAGCTGTTTCCCTGTTTTCAGCTAAGCTAACCAGCTGCTGGGTCCAGCTACATGGCAAAAAAAACAAAAAAAATGCAATAAGCCTATTTCCCAAAATTTTGAACTATTCTTTTAAGCTAAGATCCTCAACAAAATCCACCATGTGTCCTAAATTGAGTTGGTTGGTGTGGCCACGCTGAAGTAGTGTGAGTGGTCAAACAGGTTGGAGCAGCTGTCTTCAACACACCACTTGAGCTAACACTGGAGGCAGATCTTCAGTGGTGGGATCCCAGTCTGTGCATCCCCTGCTGGGCTTAATTTCAGCTTGGATTGGCCCTCACCAGCAGGAGGTCGTACCACAGTACGGGCACCTGAGAGCAGGCTGTTTTAATGGCCCTGTTTACAGCAGCTCACCAGTATGCAGGGAAATTGGGTTCCCATAGCTGGTGGCCAAAATAAACACCTGTCTGAGAGTCCAACTTGACTATAATCTTGCTGAATTCTGCAGTTTCTGACACACATTTTCAAACCAGCCACCGTCAGCATTACCCACTACTGTTTTCTGTTTGACGTATCAGATGCACATACATCAAGCCAGTGCTCATCACATCAAATGTAACAGATTCCCTTATCAATCCTCATGACAAGTAGCATTCAGCTATGATAATAAGATCAGCACCACTATCTCTTGGAAAGATCTGGGCATGAGTCAAGACTTGACCTCTGTTCGAGAATAAGAGTGTGTTTGTGTGCCCCTGGTTGTGGGTTTGACAGTGTATGTCTATGCGTGAGAATGTCTGCGAGTCTGTGTCTTCATGCTCGTACCCTCAGCACATGTCCTATGCAGTGTACAGTGGCACCCCTATGGAAAAAACACACGATGCTAATGCTGGCAGACCAAAGTACAATCTGATCCCAAAAAATCCCTGTGAGAAACAAGGCCATAATAGGTCTCCACCTGTGAGTTTGTTTGCAGAATGAAGCATCATTTAAGACCTGTAGAATAAAGTTGAGTGATAAATAGATTGTGGGAGAGAGTTGGACAGCAGCTTATCAGTCAAATCAGACAAGAAGACATCGTGTGAGAGAAACAGAGAACCAAGTCTGAGCTTCTAGTGACATCTAGTGGTCATTTGCAGTTTGACTCTGAAACAGCTGCTTTACCTGAAAAATGCAAAATCAGTTCAAATGCACATGAATGAAAGAGAGATGTAAGTTATATTGTACAAAAACAGTGTATTACTCTTATAATTAACCCTAAACCTAACTCCTAATTACTACTTATTAAATGAATAAAACGTATCAGTCTAAACAAGCTATTTAATCTTGTTCTGCCTTATTGTAAAATATTTTAAAGACATTCAGTTTTTGTCTTATCTTGATAAAAGTCAACCTTTATTGTGAAAAGGTGGAATTATTTCACCCCATTAACTATTCACATAAGAAAAATAAGATCAGTGTAGGACTGATTTGATATATTTACGCATATTTTGCAACACACTTGGTGCCAAAATTACCATGACTCTGTGAGTGAGCTTGAGTGCTGGAAAGCCTGAATTATATTTGCTGGGAATTCTGCCTCAGATTGCTTTTGTTAATCAGTTTATCACTTGAGCCTTTGTGGGTTTTTTGTGAGTAGTTTAACCCCCACCTGACACTATTACGTCTCCTCTGAACCGGTCTCTATGGTTACTATAAGGTCAAATATAAATGGTCGATGGGGAAACAGATGGCAATCCAGTTAACCACAACCCTCACATCCATAAGCTAGGTGCAGATGTGAGAGAGCGTGTGCATGTGTTTGTGTGTACATGTTATCTGAAGATAACAGAACAGCATCAGAGGACAACAGTTGTTTTTGTTTTTAACTCTTTCACTGTTTGCTTGCTGTTTTACCTTTAATTAATATAGGTAAAATTACACACTCAGGTATAAATGCCATTGCACCTTGTTTGAGTAAGCATATCTGAAATAATATGGATCACTGTACACTATCAATAAGAAAACCTCTCTTAAATATCCAGAACACCTTCCACATTTCCACTGTGATTGAGATTGATTACCTCACCAAATAATATTTGTACCTGTAACATTTCAGTGACTGGGCCACATCTGCAGACGTTTTCCCCTGCTGATTTGATGTCCTACTTTATTCTCCAATGCCATTTGCCATTGTCTTTTTTTTGCAGATATAATTCTATAGTCTTATTTCAGGGGGAAAACCAGCGGCAGGGAGCTTACAAACTGACAATCTGATTTGATTGAAACCATGGTAAATCCCACGCTGGCCCAGCCATTCAATCTCACGTCATCACTGACACACTGCCGCCCCATAAACCCACTTTTTAATCCCAAAGCCTTTTTATTTTGTGGTCAATGTGCCACCAATTGCCACAAATCCTCCTCTGCCTTAGTCCCACCCCACCCCCACCACCCCTGTGTGTGCAGGGATGAGTCTGAGTTAAGGCACAGCTGGCATCATCATCCTGTAACCTGTGCTGCTCTGGGCATATTTGTGAATGCACTGGCATGAATTGAGTACCTGGACAAGGTCAGAAAGACTCCCCACAGAACTGTGCAGCTTGCGGATGCTGTGACTGTCATTCTCTGTGGTTCTGTGGCTGACACAGGATATTAATAAGGACTTCCTTCCTGTTCTGGGGCTCAAGTTCAGATCTGCATTTCTGGAGAGAAGGACTTCTTAACCATCTCCTCAATATCGCAGTGCACTCTTGGCTAGTTGGCAGCCATGAAAAGAGTGCCAAGGGACGATATGAGATGCCAGGACAGAAGAGAAGAGGAATGCATCTTTAGTGCATTGGTGATATGAGCGACAGCCCAGATGGAAAAGGGTTGTTTTTGACCAGTTCCACAAGACGTATTTGGTGATTGAAGACAAGATATTATTCTTTTGCTTTGGAAAAATACTATCAATCTGCACCGGACTGAAAAAGTTTATTTTCCTTCCTCCCTTCCAGTCTCCTCTGCATCCAGACGCCTGCGGAAGTAAAGCAACAGAATCCTATTCCCACCTGGCCTACCAGCACTCTGCTATTTAAGCACATTTACAACCATGTTGAATTATATCGTGCAAGAGCCACACCATTACACGACAGCCATATGAATAAAACAGTTTAAAGCATATAAAAGAAGAAGTGCGCGCTCTCGGCGTAGCGCAGCATCAGCACCAGCACCCGATGCGCGTCCCCGCCCCGGTAGAGGCTGCCCGAGATCCCGGGAAGAGGAGTTGGAGCTGCGCGAGTTAAAGTTGGGCTAAAGGGGGTTGAGAGGATGCTGCAGAACAATCTACGATCTAATTAACATAGCCTATGCGGAGAAAGGATGACTTGCAAAATACTGAGCATATACCTCATATTTTTGGGTTTTCAACATTGCTCATCACGTAAGTCTTGTGAAACAGCAATTATTAATCTATTATCGGCTGCTAGAATATGATTAAAATATTTCAAAGTGTATATACATGCCATATTTGCATATTGTTTAGCGTCTGATCATATGCTTAAGAAAAAGTTGCAAGATAACATTCGGTAATAAGTGGAAAATACCACTTGAGGGCAAAATGTGGCCTGAGGTGTTGGGATCTTTGAAGGGCAACGCACGTTGCGATAAAAGCAGACAGCCTTAAAACACAGATCATTACATTTCACTGCTTGTCTTGGCTATTGCAATTTCAGCAAAGCATTGTTTTGTGGGATCACACAAACAAGTGTGGAAGCAAACCGCGTCGGTCCTGCAGAAGGTGCGCACGGCGATCCCCATCGCACTGGACTGTCTGCATTGCAGTGCTTTCTCTCAGCCAGCACGCAAGTTTCTGCACCAACTCGCGACTTCTTTGCAAAGCACGATGCTGCTCGAGAGTCTATATTGTTCGTTCTAATATAATCATCTCCGAATCGCTTTGACAGTGTATGTTGTTGGTGCTGAAAATCCGCTGACCACATTTTCAAAGTCGCGGTTGAGAGAGCAGGGCTCAGCGTCCTGACCGGGGCCAGCCCACTGCAGTACTTTTTTTTTTTTTGGGAAGCCTATGTTCCCGTCACCTTTCAATACCATACAGCCCTGCATCCTGCACACGACGAGCGTGGATTCACTTGGCGGGGGAATCGTTAGTCACTGCAAGATCAATGAAGCAGCCATGTGGTGGGTTTAGTCGGTTTGAGGTGGGGCTGTGTTTAGGGCTAAAATTGTGTTAGTGAAAAGATGCCATCCACCCATCTCTCACAGAGCTTGTGTGCATACTATAAGCAAATACATAAGCATGCGTGATGTCAGTGTGAGGATGACCTCATAGAGTCTTGACTGCTAATTAACCCCATACAGTGCATTGCATGACTCATTAGTTTTGATATCAGTGGGAGATCAGGGAATGCTTTGTCATGTGACTTCTGGATAGCTAGGGATGTGAAATAAAAAAAAAATAGAAGTGATAGCCACCACCATTGGTAATTTGTCTCTCAGCATACAACTGATTGTTTAAGGACATAATTCAGTAACCTGTCCTGTATTTTGGTGAAACAAAAGGTTAACCAGGTTTACAGTATAGTACTGGGTGCTAATGTAAGTGGATCCACTTTACATAGATATTGTGCACCTTTCTGAGCTCTTTATGTTAGGGAAATAACATTCCTGTCAGGCATTGTGTTATTATTTGAAGATATTTTAATTTTTTTGATGAAAAATAGTTTGTATATGATGCCATGCTGCAACAAGCTCTGTCACATAGTCTACTGGGAAGTGAATGGTGCTTTCTTACTGTAGTGTTAAGAGAATCAAATGGTGAATGAACAGGAAAGACAACAATAAGGTGTATGTTTTTTTAACCTCATTGGATCAACAAATGCTAACCAGTGATTGGGGGCCTGTGGGGTTGCCTTGTAGTACTGTAGATCCTGCTGGTACTTCATTGCAGGCCAGGCCAACTGTATATCTGCTGTGTGGAAGTGCACAGTGGAGCTGTGCCAGATTAAAATGGAGCCTCAGATCCCAGAGCACAGTGAGCCTGGGGTGGAGCTGAGACTCACCGTGTAAAGTGTGTGTTTGAATTAGGAGGATGTGATGCATATGCATAAATCTCAAGTTTATGCTTTGTGCATTCTATCATGGTTGTCAGCCCATGCAGCAGGAGACTCACTGTTTGGTCCATGTGATGGGAATTGATACCTGGAGAAGGAAGGGCGTGTTACTCTGAGAAAACAAAAAAATCAAGCCGTTTGAGATCTGAATTTAAGTCTGAATGTGAGTCTGATGTGCTGCATAGTTTGTGTTTTCATTCCCGGCAGTAGTCAGACACCACCCACTGTGATGCCTGCCTGGTTATGAATGATTTATTAAAACCCCTTTAACAGAACATGCTATATTTTTACTACCCCTGTGTGCTGTTCTGTTGCAGTATTTTTGATATAATGCTCCTGGACATCTGCATTCAGTTGCCTTCTGCACACATGCAGGGTTGCTTTCTGAATCCTCAGCTGCCACGCATCATATGCCAGTGACAGCGAGAGGAGGTGCCTCTCTGCACACTGTATGTAACCATCAGTAATGATGTGTCAGCCCAGACAGACCAACCTACACTTACAGCAGACTGCTGATTCAGCAAGAGTGGTGCTAGAGCTCAACACCGCCACACTGTTCCCCATAGACCCGCAATGATAAATGGAGAAAGAGACTTCTCTGTGTGGTGCAGAGACGAGAGGGAGGTGGGGGATGCAGGATCACAAGGAGACGGGTGAAAGCCCGGTGACTGGATGCTCTGCACAGCCTTCAGGTAGCTACTTTAGCCACTGCAACATGACGACGCCCACATGGGGAGAGAGAGGCAGAGAGAGAGTGAAGCAAAACAATTGCAAGATGAAGATTAGCGAGAGTATGAGGTAATGGGATGCAGTGAGAGCAAGAAAGAGTGGATGATTTTTGGAGTTGGGATGGAGATAAAGAGAGAGGACCCAGAGTGAGGGAGAGGAAGCGAGACGTTGAATGGGTGGGGGTGTAGAGTGCGTGACAGTCTTGCTATAAGGAGGAGCTGAGGAGCTGAGTGGCCTGGGTTAACCTGCTGTAGTCTGGGATGGAGCTGCTCTCCACATTTAAAGTCAAATTTCTTTTCTTTTACTACTAATTGAGGAATTAAAACCAATCAATATACATCAAGCCATTAGCAGCAAATGAGGTTTGCCTGAATGAACTGCAGCAAAAAGCTTCTAAATATTTTTGTTTGAATAGCCATTTGAACAGTGGATCACTTGAAATGGCTACAGTGCAGTAACGGAGTGATGCACCAGAGATCTGTTATTGATCATCTGCAGCATAGCAGGGATTTCTGTATGATAAAGATGTAAGAAAGCCTCTTAGGAGGGCAGACAGAGACGGAAAGTCAAGGTCACATTTCCCTTGCTCAGCACGTTTTCTCCACCTGAATGTGCAAAGCGTGTCCTTTGCATGAAAGGTGACTGAACTCATGCTCATGTGATTGAATCATTGTTACCAGATGAGGCAGAAAATGATGTATTTGTGCTGTATAATGGCTCATGTACATACAGTATGTTTCATGCATCGTTTAAGGTAGTGTACGGCAGTAAACAAAAGCTCTCTACTTCTTGATTTCTGCAGGATTTGCAGTCAAAATTATTTCAAATTTGAGTATATGCAACACCCTTCCTCATCTTGCTACATCTGCAGCCTGCATACTAATTCTGGTAACTTCTCCTGTTTCCATCCACTGTCTAATGCCCTTTATCCTGTGCTCCATGAGCTCTGTGATTGTAAGAACAGGAATTACAATTCCAGAACTCCTGTTTACCAGTAAACAACTCCAAACCTTTAGAGAGGATCGTACTGATGAGGGAGGTGGAAGAGGAAGGTCAGATTGGAACTGCTTTCATTTAACTTATTTCAATTTGAGTTGCTCCTGTACACACTCAGATTAAAACATTCATATTTTATTGGATCTGCCTACCATCATATTAAACCCCCCCCAATATATCTATGTTTGAGTCTATCTATATTAAATCTTTTGGAAGTATTAAAGAGCATACTTTGGCACTTAAAATGAGACAGTGTTTCTCTTACAGCTCGAGGTGAGGGCATCATGCATTTATCCTCAGCAGTGACACAAAGATTAGGTAGAATTATGGGCAGTCTTAATGGCTATGGGCTGGAGAGCGAACCTGAGCAGATGGGTGATGGTCCTATCAGTCCCATAGTCGCATGCAGAGCAGGAACTTAACATAACAAAGCGACAGTCTCAGTTTGACTTCGACTTTCCTGCCCATGAAACTGCATGTTCTTTTTCAAGAAACTACACAGAAATATACAGATATGCAGGCACTGACAGACACATACACACACCCACATGTGACGCTGCAACATTTTTATTCTGTCTTTGCAACACTGAACAACATAAGACCAGATCCAATTTTGTACTCTGTAAATTCTGTAACTGCATGACATTTACAAAAGTTTATATAGATAGTGTGCATAATCAGTAGCTATTAGTCTCATATTGTACTGGTAGTCCCACCCAACCTGTAAAGAAATGAAGATGCAGACATGTCAGGACAGTTAGTTAGAGTTATAAGTCTTGGTCCACCACCTTCTAATGAGGCTATGAACTGTGTTTTATTGTGGTATATGAATCTGTGACCTCAATATCTGTATACCTTTACCAGTGGAAAGACTAAACGTGTTTGTGCAACGCTTTGAATTTAATTGGATTGACCCGGATACATTTGTATTTTATGTCTCATGGAGCATGCACTAGCCTCTAATTAATCTCCAAATAGTCTTGTCGTATCAGCCTGTGCAGCTGTGCCAGTGTTTGTTTCATAGAACTGTATTATTTTAAAATTGATGTGTGACTGCTGCATTATGAGAAGTGCTTTTTAAGAACTCCTGACTTTGGTGTCTTCCTTATTTTCACTGCAGGAGAATGTGTTGATCCGCTCGTCTCTGGGCTGTATGCCTCCTCCTTCCTGGCCTCGTCCAGATATAATTTTCTTTACTCTGCCAATTTTGCCAAATTGTATGGTAAGTTCCTTGCTGTAGTGTTGATTTCATACATGATTTCACACCAGTCACCTTACAGACTTTCTAATGGCAGATGTTTTAACTTATCATAGCAGGAAAAGCACAAGTGCAACAAATAACATAAAAAAAACACCTTTGTGCTATTAGTTACACCTGTGTTTTACAAGTGAAAATAACATTGTGACAAAGGGCTATTCCCACAGTGGCAAAAAAAAAAATCAACTTACAGATACTGCACTATCTGAATGCTAAATGCTTGTCCAATCAAAGACAAGACAAAACAGTAGCTTAACTTTACCTGACTTTACCTGACTCATTAAAGTTCCCCACCCCAAATTTCACTGAAGTTTAAAATGGCTGCCATACGTTACAGGTTCAGTTGAAGTCACAATTGCTTTGGTGATGATTTAATCCTTGTCAAACTATATCTGTCACCCACCAATCAAACACTCTTTCTCCCGCTCAGGCAGCAGTGGTTGGTCCCCATCCCCCAGGGACAGGCAGCCATGGCTGCAGGTAGACCTGGGCAGGAAGTATCGACTGTTGGCCATTGCCACCCAGGGGACCTTCAACTCATATGACTGGGTCTCCAAGTACACCTTGCTCTACGGAGACCGACCGGACTCTTGGACGCCGTACATCATGAAAGGAGGAAACTCTGTAGGTGTCACTGAGCCAGGATGGTTGGGGTGGGATGAGGGCCATAACAAGGATGAGGCGTGGATTAACTAGTCAAACTTAATCTTTACAGCTGATTCTCCAGTCAGCGGGTGTTCCATTATATTCATCGTCACTGGCGCTGAAGCAAAGCAAGCCACAGCATATTATCTCTCTCGACACTGACAAAGCTAATCTCATCTTTAGTTCATCTCCAGTCTGTTAATAAGGCGTTCACACCATTGCAGTGACTCAATAACTCTCTCGCCTCTTTCCCAATCTCATCTGTTTGCAGACGCTGCCTGGGAACTGGAATTATTATCAGGTGAAGAGGAATGTCTTCCATTACGCCTTTACTGCTAAACACATTCGTCTGCTGCCTCTGGCGTGGAACACAGAGAATGGAGGGAAGATCGGTGTGAGGCTGGAGCTCTTTGGCTGCCCTTATGGTAAAAATGACGGATGGACACAGGGATTTAGTCCCTCTGATTCACATCCAGGGACATTCTACAATCCCAGTGCTTAATCATATTTGATAATATGCCACTAAATCTAAGTGCTAAATATGCTACAATATGTACCTACTTAATAAATGACTAAGCTCAGTGTTACCTGATTCATACACAGGAACATCATACACTAGCTAAATGTCAACACATCTGAAGCACTCCAGGAAATGTGCCATTTACTCATATAATCCTTAAAACCTCAATAAATGCTACATAAGACTTCATATAACCTAATATGTGCATCACATCAAGTTTGAGCAACATCTTGAATCTAAATCCTCTATAGTGATGCTGGAAATAGTGAATCCATTTTGAAATTTTGTCTGCAGATTCCTATGTGCTACAGTACAACGGGGATGACTCAGTGGTCTACATGTACCCAGGAAAGAGGTCCCGTACACTACACGACCATATTGCAATAAACTTCAAGACTCTGGAGCAGGATGGTCTGCTGTTACACAGTGAGGGGATTCAAGGTGACCTCTTCACCCTTGAGCTCAAGAGAGGCCGTCTTTACCTGCACATCAGCCTAGGTACAGCCTGAGGCTGAGAAAGTTGAACATTTTTTGGGCATTATACAGACATGCCCACATGTGATCCCCATATAGTTGAAATTTATGGAAGAGATCTTGTTGTAGTTTTGGGTAAAGAAAATATTGGCATATGTGACAATGACATCCATCTCAGAAAGAAGCAGGCTTTTCTCAATCCTGAAAAAAAGCCGAGTTGTCTGGAGGGAAAATCTCAATATTGCTTCTTAGATTGGTGACCTACAATTGCTTTAATGTGAAAAATTCTGAATTTTCTCTCAGATTTACTTTACTTAGAGCAGATATGAGCATTTGTTTTTATTGTTACTTACTCCTGTCCTTGCCCTCTGTTTTTCAGGAAGCAGTGTCATACACAAAGTTGATGGTCGAACTACACTGACTGCTGGCAGTCTTCTTGATAATCTACACTGGCACTATGTCACCATCAAGCGCTATGGTCGACAGGTGAACTTCACAGTGGACAGTCAGACAGTGACAACCATCTGTAATGGAGAGTTCACACACCTGGATCTAGATACGCAGGTAGGCCTACCTCATAAATGGGTCATATCTATGTGTGTGTAGTTACAGTAGGCTATAATATGTAAACTGAAGGCTATAAGTAATGGAAACGATCACTGTATGCTGAATACATTTCCCAAATGCTTCTTTGGAGGATATTTCCAAATGTATTTTAAACTTAAGTTGAAGGCAACTTGTAAACTCTTTTATTCAAATATTCATTATAAGCCAGATAATGAGCTAACTGGAGTAGCAAATGTGAAACAATGTGAATACATTTTCTGGTTAATGACAATTACTGAGTGCCTTAATACTGTTCTCCTAGTTATATGTAGGAGGTGTAATAGAGCAAAATCTTCCTCACCTGCCTACCACACCAAATTTCCGGGGCTGCCTGGAGAACGTCTTCATCAATGGCGTCAACATCATTGACAAGACACAGAGAGAAGAACTTGACATCCGCATTCCACGAAAGGTAGGGCCTTATACAAACCATTATACAGCATTCCAGTAAGAATATCACTGTTTCACTGATCACCATTGATTGTAACTAAACGACATTATATGTTGTATGCTAACAATAGAATATCAAGTAATGGAAATGTTTTATCCCTAAACTGAGTGGGTGTGATTTCTCTTTCCTCCCCTCAGAAAAAGATGCATTTTGCCTGCAGGGACATTCTGCTAAAACCAATGACTTTTGCTGGGCCCAACAACTACCTGCAGGTGCCGGGCTTCTTCAGGAGGCCTCGTATGTTTGTTAAGTTTAAGTTCCGCTCATGGGACTACACAGGGCTGCTAATGTTCACGCGGTTCGCTGATGACCTGGGTGCTCTTGAGCTGGGCCTAAGCGAGGGGCAGATCAACGTCACTATATTCCAGCCTGGCAAGAAGAAACTCCAATTTGCTGCAGGTGGGCTTACGCAATTTTTGGCCTTGTCATATATGACAGTAAAGATAACATTGAAGGATTTTGGAACATACTGTCCCTAATGCTTCATGCAATTGACTGTTAAGCCCCACCCCCTTAGTTACTTTTGCTATGCCTGTCGAGCTGTTTATAATGCTCAGCAGATGCAGCTTACAGTGCAATTTGCAATATGTTTTTAATAACTGATCCTGGCTTTCAGACAGAGGTAGACAAAAGCTAACTTCTCATTTCTAGCTGACGACCATAGCTAGCCAGCTAAGATAACGTTAACGCTAAAACCCAGTTAGATTTTCTTTTAGACCTTTTAATGTTTCCAGTTGATTTGAAAACCATTGGACAATCCAGTTTGGCGGCGGGGTTTGGCTGTCTACTCTGGATGAATGGTTTGCATGTGATCTTTGTATTGAAACCTAATGTAGAAACACTGCATGACATGCATTTCTCTACTCTTTAGGTTACAGGCTAAATGATGGTTACTGGCATACAGTGGATTTGGCAGCTAGAGACAACCTGCTGACCCTCACAATTGATGAGGAGGAGGGCTCTCCACTAAAGATCACAAACCCTTTCACAATTCGGACAGGAGACCGCTACTTTTTTGGAGGTGAGGTGATGACTTAAAACAATCGCTGACAGCTCCTGAAATCAACTTACAAATCTGTATCGTTCAATTAATACATTTGCTTTCCTGCACTTAGGTTGTCCGAAAACCAATAACACAATAAGGAAGTGTGAGACCAAGCTGAACCGCTTCCATGGTTGCATGCAACATATCTTCATAGACAATGAACAGCTTGACATCGACATTGTTTTGCAACGACAGTGGGGGCGCTATGCTGAGTTGTTGTTGGGCACATGTGGGATCACTGACAGGTAAGAAATATCACCTAAATGACAATATGTAGCATAAAGCATGCATGCCTGATATAATTTCATTAATAGCGGCAAAATGCATAAGGAAACAGAAAAATATGGCACTACAAAACTATCTTCTCAAGTCATTTGAGTCGATAAAGTTACCAGTTATGTATCCTTTTCATACCATAAAAATACCCACATTCCTATAAGGATTCATTATTTCTGTATTGTCTTGACTCTTTTATGGTGTTGTCAGAGTAATGTTATCTCATTCAAGCTGTTTGTGAATCGTTTGGCACTAAATTGTGAGTCTTTAGAATGAGACATGACTTCTTTAGAGATGTCAGCATTCATCACCTCGTGGTAAGTTTCACCTCATAAAACCTTATCTAAAGGCTCTCAACAAGAAGACAACACAGAGAAAATATAGAATATGGAAATGAAAGAAAGAAAATAGCACACTTATGAAAGTCTCACTTTTGTAACTCAGTATAAGCATATCTTTTGTTAACAGATGTACTCCAAATCCATGTGAACATGAAGGGAGATGCATCCAGTCCTGGGATGACTTTATCTGTCTGTGTGAGAACACAGGCTATAAAGGAGAAGTGTGTCACATGTGTAAGTGCTAGCTGGCAATCCTATCACTGTAACAAATGTTTCTTTACAGTTAATTACACTTGGTCCATGCCATATTTCTTCCTAATAGTCACAAATTGATCATCTCACTTCTCGAACAGCGGTTTATAAAGAGTCATGCGAGGCCTACAGACTCAGTGGCAAGTATTGGTCTGGGAACTACACCATCGATCCTGATCTCAGTGGACCGCTGAAACCATTTGGAGTGTACTGTAAAATGAAGTGTAAGTAATCACTGTCACTAATAAAAGACAGCTTCATCAGCAATGTGTTCGGTATTTGCTGGATCCTCGGTGGGTTGTTAATGAAAAGTTAAAGAACGAAAAGTCAGGTTATTATGTTCCTGTAATGCGAAATGCGTACTAACATTTCATAGGAAATAAAAGGGTTTATAAAACAAGTTCCAGCTGTTTCTGTGTGTGTGTGTGTGTGTGTGTGTGTGTGTGTGTGTGTGTGTTGGGAAAGTGTGCATCATCTGTGTCTCTGTTTACATTCTTATCAGATATTCAATAGTTTTTCAGTCTTTTCTTTTCAATACATTATTATTCCCTCCATCTTCCTTGTTTTAATCATTTCACTGTTTTAATCACTTCATAAACATATAATCAGTATGACCTATATCTGTCACGCCTCTTCACAGCATATAAAGCTTGGACAGTGATTTTGCATGACCGTGTGGATGGTACCAAGGTGACTGGGAGTTCAATAGACCGGCCGTATATAGGAGATGTCAATTACTGGAATGCCTCCTGGGATGAAGTCACTGCTCTAGCCAACACTTCCATGTACTGTGAGCAGTGGATCGACTACTCCTGCTACAAGTCCCGTCTCCTCAACACCCCCAGTAAGTGTGATTAGTCAGTTTATTAATTTGGAAATGTGTTCATGGAAAACAAGAACTTAAATGACACACTAACACACCATTTCTTTTTCAAAATAGATGGAAGACCTTTTGGTTACTGGATTGGTCGTAACAACGAGAGTCACTATTACTGGGGTGGAACATTCAGAGAGGTCCAGAAGTGTGGCTGCGCAATCAACCAAACCTGCACTGATCCCAAGTTTCAATGCAACTGTGATGCTGACTATAGACAATGGTGAGAGAAGGACACATTGAGCAGGTTTAGCTTGTATCTGTGACACTGACGATGAAGTCTTAACATCCCCACTGTGGCTTTTCAGGTACTCGGATAAGGGCTACTTGGACTTTAGAGACCATCTGCCTGTGAGGAAGGTGGTAGTTGGGGACACCAACAGGACCGGCTCAGAAGCACAGTTCACCGTCGGGCCCCTCCGCTGCCATGGCGACAGTGAGCTTAAATATTATGGATTGTGCTCACACAGTGATGTTCAGTTTAAAGTTGTTCAAGGGTTGATTGATGAATTGTGTTTTATATATATATATATATATTTCAATGTTTTCCACAGGAAATATCTGGAACACCATAGCCTTCACCAAGCCCACCTATATAACCTTCCCCACCTTCAGGCCTGGCTCCAGCGCTGACATCTCCTTCCACTTCAAAACCTATCGTGACCATGGTGTCTTCTTGGAGAACTCTGATGATCAACTTCGAAACTTCATACGGATAGAGCTGAATAGTGAGTTGGCTCATTTGCTAGCAGGGACCTATTCTACTCATACAACTGAAAGATTTATCTTAGAATTACTGTAAGTTTTTTATTTTTCCTTTCTGTGTCTTCTTTCCTTTTCCAGCCACCCATAACCTTGTGTTTATATTTATGGTTGGTGATGGCATCCTTAATGTGACACTACACTCCCCTGTGCCACTCAATGACAACGAATGGCACTTTGTTCAGGCCGAGATTAATGTGAAGCTGGCCCGGATCAAGGTTGATTATCAGCCTTGGGCTGTTACGCGTTTTCCAGGTCAGACCTTCGTCACCATGGAGTTTACACATCCTATCCTAGTAGGTAGGTTGCCTGAGGTGAACTTGGAAATTTGGAATTTAAAACTGGCATGATCTACAATTCACTTCAAGTTGAATAACCACTGATAAAAGTATTCTTTGTATTAGGTGCAGCCAACCGCACCCTGAGACCTTTCTTGGGGTGTCTTCGAGGGTTACGAATGAATGGTGTTCCTCTTGATCTAGAAGGGAAAGTAAATGAAGAACAGGGCATAAGGAGGAACTGTACTGGACAGTGTCTCAATGCTACTATACCATGCCGAAACAGCGGCCAGTGTATTGAGGGCTATGCTTCCTACACTTGTGACTGTAACAACACAGCTTTTGATGGTTTCTACTGCCATAAAGGTGAGTTCATACATGTTTCCCTAGAGCCCTTGACAAAACCTTCGCATAGTAAATTACATCGTCTGCAGCAATACTTTGGAACAGATGTAGATATGTAATTCCACAATAATTTTTTCTAAGACATTGGAGCCTACTTTGAGATTGGCTCGTGGCTGAGATACAACATACAAAAGAAGCCTATATCAGACGAAGCAGCATGGGCCAACTGGATCGACCCGCATTATGACAACTTCAGCCTCGGCTACAATGACACAGCAGATGACATAGAGTTCAGTTTCAGCACCGTTCACACGCCAGCTGTGTTGCTCTACATCAGCTCCTTTGTCCAAGACTACATTGCTATCATCCTCAAGACTGACGGTAGGAGAAGCTCAGAAACAATTACTCTGAGAATGTGAAAGCTAGTATTTTTTAAGTAGAATTATATTTGTGGGGTAGCAGATTAATTTTATTCACAGATCAGAGACTCAGAATCTCACAAAAATTACCCCAGTAGTTGATGTAGTGCAGTTACTCATCAAAACAGTATATGCTATTGATGTCTTTTGTTTCCTCTCTTCCCACAGGTAGTGTAGATCTAAGGTATAAACTGGGGCTCATAACACACAAGTATCAGCTGACTCACCGAAACCTCGCAGATGGATACCCCCACTATGTCAATATAACCAGACACAACAGAACCATCAAAACACAGGTTCGTGCTCTCACTGCTGTTACTGAGTAAACTGATCTGTGGTTTATGTTATTTTCAGTGAAATAATGTATTATGTCTACAAAAATCATAGGCTGAAATGCACCCATCTAAGGATAGCCAAACAAACATTTCCAAAATGTTCTTGAAATTACAAGAAAACAGTGATCCATGAATCTTAAAGGAATAATTTGACATTTGTGGGAATACACTTCTTTACTTACTTGCTGAGAGTTTGATAAGACTATTGATGCCACTGTAATATCTGTACCTGGAGCCAGCAGCCAGTTAGCATAGCTTAGCATAAAGACTGGAAACAGGGGGAAACAGCCAGCTTGCCTCTAAAGGTAAGAAAATTCACCTCCCAGCACCTCTAAACCCACTGGGTGGATTTAGTTTCCTTTATACAGAGCCAGGTTAGCTGTTTCCCATTGCTACACGAGGGTGGCATAAATCTTCTCATCTAACCCACGGCATGAAAGCTAATAATTTCCTTAAATACACTAATCACTTTTACATAGACAATATCCAGAAAACAGTTAGTCAGATTTTCTGCAAATCTGTTCTATTTGAAATGTACAAATGTTTTATTTTTGTAATTACTTCTGTTTGTGGTACTGTGGTCACTTACATACTTTCTTTTCATGAATTCCCTTCCTTCAAAAGATGAGGTGTATAACTTGTTTTGCCCACAGGTGGATTACATGGAACCCATAGTGGAAAAGATAACCTTAGTGGAGGACGCCAGATTTGATTCTCCAAAGTCCATGTTCCTAGGCAGAGTGATGGGTAAATATTTAATTTACCACTTGTTGAGGAGTAACCTAATGTATTCATCTTGCTGACAGTATTATTAATACATTCATTATTTTAAGTGGGAACTGTTGATGTTTTATTTTTTCTGTCTGCCCTTTCAGAGGTTGGTGACATTGACTATGAGATCCAGAGGCATAATGCTCCAGGCTTCATCGGCTGCATATCTGGGGTGAGATATAACGTCTACGCCCCTTTAAAGGCCTTCTTCCGTCCAAATGAAACAGACCCTCCAGTGACGACACAAGGCTACGTCTCTGAGTCCAACTGTGGCGCCTTCCCTCCTGTCCTGGGTTATGTACCATGGGAGGTAGACCCCTGGTTTACCGGCATAGGTGAGTTTATATGTCCCATAATGCATCAGTACAAAAAGAGAATATTATTTTGGGTTCATCCACTTATTTGTGTACCTCTCCCTTTCAGAGTATTTTTATATCCATGATGACCTAGGCCTGTTTTGGATAACAGGTAAGATTACATTTTTTTCTGTTCTGTTATAAATGAAATCCTGCATATCTGACTTGTTTCTGAAATTTAAAATAAGACCAGTAACGTGATGTTTAGCAGTTTATTCAGTTAATTTTGAAGCACTGCTTCTCTGCCTTGTTTCTGTTTTACTCACCATTTCCTTCCTGTCCCAGATGACACAAATCAGTCGTTCGAAATTCCCTTTCGTTTTTTCCTAAAATCCTCTAATCCTAAATTAGAGCAGGGTTGTCAGATTCCCCTGTGGGCTTCTGAGTTTTTATTCAAGTGTCCGACTGCAGGCTAAAATGTATTACACGTGGGACAAAACCGAAAAAACATCCAGACATTTCTAACGCATTATTATAATACTAAAGATTATATTTGATTTCATTCAGTTGAGGTCAGATTATCTTTTTAATCTACTTGAGTATGTGAGTTACATGAATGTAAGTAAAATTGAAGTATTTGTCTTTGCAATAAGATATTATCAGTCACTTTTAAGTCTCTGTTACCTGCTTAAACGTATACATATATATATATACTATAATTATCCAGAAATACATTTACAATTATGACAGTAACAGATTTAACAGTACACTCTATTCCCTTATCACCATAAAAACAAATCCCCAAATCATATTGCAATGACAATAGAACAATTATGTAATAGAAACAGTTAACAAATGTTAGGAAATGTATCATCATAGATATTATGTTCATTCATTCTGATGTTATTCATCATTTAAAATGAAACAAGGGAATGATCATATCATATGCCAAATATGTTTTCTCTATATATCTATGGATTTCTGAAAAATATCAATATTTAATATATTTCTTCACCTATTTAATCCCCATGATAACTCTGCATCTTATTACAAGAGGACATGGTGAGTGTTGAGACCAGATTAATAGTTTGCAGCACAGTATTACAGATGACGGACAAAATTAGAGCAGGTCCCTCTGATGAGCAGGAGAGGCTGGAGTCTCAGGATTAAACTGCAGCACAGAGACTCTCTGCTCCATCCCTGTCTGAGACCTTTACCGGATCAGCTATATTTAGTCTGCATGGGCCCAGATTACTATTCATCATTGATAGATGCTTCAGCTTAATAGATCATTCAAATTCAGAAGTATTATGCTAATGCAGGACATCGCCGTATCATCAAAGACTGCTGCGCCATTCAGGCATCCCAACAATGGTTCCCCTTGGTTATCAGACACCATTCCTGTCTGATATATTGCTCAGGATAAAGTGGTTATGACTGAGAAATTACACCACTTGTTTTAAATGTATGTTGATAAAACTAAATGGTCAATTGTGCTTGTGAACAAATTCTGGCACACAGATATTGAAGACATATGTTTTTCCTTCAACATTTTTGCTTCTTTGCTGCTCTAAGCTCTGTGTTAGGTGTAGTATATCTTTTTAAAAGCATCAACAGCATCGGTCCATTCTCTATACCTATTTATTGAGGGTATGAACCTGAGGAGCTGAGGCCTTTCCCAGCATGCATTGGCAGAAAGACTGGGAAACATTGTTGACATTTCGCCAGTCCATTACACAGTGAACACACTGACTGACAAACAAACACACACCTACAGGCAATTTAATTACTCCAGTTCAACTGACCTGCATATCTTTCGACTGTGACAGGAAACCCAAGCAAACGCAGGGGGAACTTCAAAACTACACTCAGAAAGGACTGAGGTCTGAACCTTTAGCTTTAACTACTAAACAATAATTCTGGCTGTAGGTGCCAAGACTCTTATAAAGCAATTGACCACATTACTAATTTAGGAGATATTTTGGATGCTGTCATGGCCTTTGACAATCACATTAGTAGATCAGTCCCAGTCTGATGCTAAAATTCATGCACACCTCTATCATAAGCAGGCCGAATTACTGCAGTTTAGAACTAGCTGAAACCTCTCGTAGACTGCAGCTAATTCAAAATGCAGCGGCATGCATGCTAACCAGGACAAAAGGATCAGAGCACATCACCCCAGTCTTCAGAAACCTCCACTGGCTACCTAAGATCCTCCTCCTGGTGTATAAGGCCTGGCAACAGTATATCAGATTATGATATGCTGAATTTACAAACCCCGAAGACCTCTTAGGTCACAATGCACCAAGCTCCTTCGCGTCCCGAGAGCATACTGGTGGGATTGCATTTAGTATTTAAAAACCAAATGGAATTGATAATCTGGTATTCTGAAACTTGCACTCACACTGAGTTAATTAATAATCGACCTCAGGACATTTTAAGTCAGTTTAGCATTCTCATTAAATAGTTGTCTGTCTTTCATCATTACTGTTATGCATATATTATTACTGTTATGCATATATTATTATTCTGCACTTCTCTTTACTTTGTTCCTGTTCTATTGATAGATGCCTGACTTCCTTTCCCCCGTACAACACTTTGAACTGCATTTGTATGAATACAAATGCACTTGAACTTGAAATTAAAAATTCAAAAGAAAGGGGACTTGGTAGAGTGATCAGTGATACCTTGACTGAACAGACACACAAAAATAACCACCACCAGAATTTGTCCTTCATAAACAGAAAAACAAAGGAAAATACTTTGTACATAGTACTGGCCAGTCTGTGTCAATGCCATGCATAAACAAACTAAATACAAAGCACATAGCACCAAATATGTTGCAGAAATACATTGCAGGATTCGGTCACCGTATTATATAGATGTTCTGTGTGCAGTTTGGACCGACCACATATTATAAACCTGACTTGGATGTTAGAGGAAGGTGGTTCTGGCACTGGAGTTACCTTATTTTCATTATAGATAATATCCAACCTAAATTCACCCACACCAAAACTGATGTAATGGCATAATATAGCATTGAAAATTCAGTCACACAGTGCCTGCTCCTCATCAGTATGCACCGCTTTCCTCATTGTGTTGCAGATTAACTGTGACTGTGCTATTTTTATCCTTTAGTCATTGTCATTCTGGCGTTGCTGCTGCTCTTTGGAGGCCTGTACAGCATCTACGTCTATGCGTATCAGCAGAAGGGCAGCTACCGCACCAATGAACCCAAGAACCTGGAGTCCCCCAGCAGCTCCAGGCCACTGACCGAGACCTTGAGGAGAGAAAAAAAGAACCTCCCAGAAATTGAAGAGGAGTTCAGGAGCGACTAGCAGGACCTTTGGGGCAGTGGGCGGGGTTTGACTGGGGGTTGGGGAGAGGGAAATAGCACTTACAACAACCACAGATACCTGTATTAAGTTTTCTAATTCTTTTGTTCTCTTTTTTTATAGTTTGGTTTTTGTTCCTTTCCCTGGTTGAGTGGGATCTGATGCCTGGTGCTCTACATAGTATGTATTTTGGTAAGGGTTAAAGTTCTCATCAAGCCCCATATTGCGTGAGTAGCCAACAAGTCTCATGCTGTATTGCAGGGTGAAATACTGAAGTGCCTCATCTGAGCAAGCTTGATAGTCATAATAGCTTATTCAGATAAGGTTTAGATTAGACACTGTGGGAACAGGATTTTAAGGGATGTTTAATTACAGTTGGAACATCAGTTTAAAGTATTCAGGCTTTTATTGATTGATTTTTTTTCCTGAGCCATTTTTGAGACCGATTAAAGCTACCGATATCTTACTGTATAGATTTATTGCCATCTAAAATATACCCTTTGATGACAATCTCTCATGGAGCCATTTTTGACATCACAGCTCATAATCCGTCTTGGGTTTGAGCAGCGAGCACATCTGAGAACTAGTGAACTAAACCAGTACAACAAAAATCCAGATCACCGAAACAAACAACCAACCGAAGAGAGAACATAATGACAAGCATGAAGCTTAGGGTGATGTGAAGCTTTGAGATGATACATATAAAGATTGTAAAAGGTATATATGCTTATATTTGTTGTATTGCAGCCTCTAACATACCTATACAGAATGGCACATGTAAGTGGTTCAAAATTACCATAGTGTCAGTAGATAGCAGCTTTGCCGATCACAGTATGCTCAGATTCCTAACACATTCTCAACTATGGGGCTTCAGAAATGAGAGTGTGGTGATATATACGATATTGTACCTCTAGGTGTGAGAGCTAACAGACTGTTGGTGTACTGCAGAATCAAAACAAAACAGGGTGACCTAAATATCCAAGTTTCATTCCTTCTGTCTTACGTCTGGTTGCTTATATTACGGTCAAGCTGCCAATAGCTCGGTGCTACAGAGTGTTTGACTCTAATGACAGTATTACAAAAGAATCAGCCTTCTTACAATCCTTTCATCCCCAATAATAAGCATCTTTCAGGAAACAGCTGCTCCCTATGGCCATGTGGAGAATAAACACACATGCACACACACAATAACATGTACAGAGGACCACACAAGTGTAAATGATAATCTCTTACTTCTAACTCATACTGCTCGAATGTTTTTGCATAATGCTATAGGACAGTAGCCGACCACGCTGTCATCGCTGCTGCTGCTTTTTAGCTGCTTTCAGTGGAAAGTTGAAAATTCTACATATAGTCAAATGAAATTTCCTTCTCTGTCAAGATGAAATTTCGTGTTATGTGTGGTGCAACCAAAGCTTAGGGCTTTCATCACTCACTGCAGCGTTCCTTGATACTAAAGCACTATTGTGTATGTGAAAAAAAGTAAAACAAAGTAAAACATTTATAACATATCAGCCATGCATTTGTAGAGCATGATCGCAATTTGCAGTAACATGCAATAATATGAGCTTTTTTCAGCCACCAATGATGTTAATGTCTCAGTTTAATTTGCAGATGCACAATAGCAAGTAGGATGTAATGAGTGTATACGTGAATATATGAATAATGTGTTAAGTGACTTTTTTATTCCTATGGTTTATATAAAACAAGTTAAAGACAGTTAAATAGAGTGCTTTGAATGTAATTCTTCTGACTCTGTAATGTATAAGCAGACACTACAGTGAATACCTGCTCTGATGCTTTCATTGTAGGCTGCTTAGCACTGAAAGTTAGTATTCATGGTAGTTTTGTAGAATGCTCAGGAAGAAAGTACAGTACTTGTTCTCTGTAGCTCTAATACACCTCCAAAACTCAATGCTTCCATTGCAGATGGGCAGAACTGTGCGAAATTGTACAGTGAAAGAATGTACAGTAGATGTAAAAACTGCAATTACTGTAAAGGCACGACTTGCGAATAATGTATGAAAATGTACAGATTCGGCCAAAAAGTGGCATATACAGGCTATATTTTTAAGAATGCTGTAATAAGATGAATGATGATGAAAAGTGAGCAGAGTTAAACTGTTGGTTTGTGATGGACACAAAGGATAGTTTGTGTTTTTGTTAAATTGACAATCACCACACCACAAGTTCATATTAGGCGCAAGCCAACAAACATGGGTCAAATATGCTTTGTTACCTATTAGGAAAGAGTCAACTTATGTATTATATAAATGTATACACCTCACTGTTCATTGGTAAATTGACTATGAACATTCAGCCTAGCAGTGCCACTTCATTGCAACTCCCTAGTTAATCATGCGTGGTCCCTGAAGCGTGTGTATGTGTGACTGACTGGATGTTTAGATGTTTGTGTATTCATAGTTTGCCCACCAAGATAAAACCTTCTGCTGTTAAATAATTATTAAAAAAAACAAACATGTGCACTGATGCCAACTATCTAACTCACATATTGTAGTGCACCAACAGTAGTAGTGAGACAGAAACAAAGCTTGGGTGTAGCTTAGAGTGGCTCCTCCACGTCCAGGTATCAGGTGTCTGTAAGGGACATTACAAGCACATTGAATCTGTGCTGAACTGATCGTGACGTGTCCATCCTGCGCCCTAATAATGGAGGCAAGGGTGTGAATAAAAGGGATTCATTTAAAATGGCCAGTAGAGGGCGTAGGTCAGCAGGATGTTGTTAGCTCAGACAGGGTATCTGCTGCTTCCTGGAGTTAAAACCTAAAATTAACATCAGAATTAAAACAAAAAAACAAGACAGCTTAACATATTTAAAGGGACATAAAGGTAAATTGTGGTTAGTAAAAAGTCATGATTTTCTTGTAATTCTGTTCTGAGATTAACAATTATTATAGAAATTTGAATACTTATAAAGGCCTGAAGATTTTTTTCATAGCCTATATGAATCTGCAGCTGCCCTGTCAACAGTGATATCATGTATGAAATCAGATGATAAAAGTGAGGAGAAGGCAGGTTAGACCAGGGTAGACTTCTCTGCACCATCAAACTGAATCCTTCTGCAACAGGTATCAGAAATATCATTACAGTTGTGTTTGTGATCGCACTGAAATTTAGGGATTTTTCTGTTCTTCATTTTGTTTTGTAATACTTTCACTGTAAATGACCATTACTGTGTAAATCAAGGCAATCTGTCACCTCAATAAAAGAAGCTTGAAGGACAGTGTGTTATTTTAGGTGAGATGCTTTTTGCACTGTGACAGTTAACACACTCAAGGACTAGAACAGCATGTTTTTAATGTATAAAGTTAAACTTTTATTTTTATAGGCATACACTGTACATAGCAGTAAACTCCATTTTGTTCATCTCTATTGAGAAAGATCTCATTTAAAAGTGGGCTTTAATATTTTATAAATGAAAAACAGAGTGAATAACAAATCTGGACATATAAAAAAAATAAAGAAAAGATGATAAATGATATTTTACATTCACATGTGGGGGACTTTAATATTTGGTCAAACACTGATAATTTTACCCATGGTCATAACCTTGCAAAGGTTACCTTTAACACACCTCTTTTAATTATGCAACACATCCACACTGTTTCATCCTTTTTCAGTGTGGAATCATTTGGCACTTGAATGATTATATGAAGGAAGACATTTACTGTTGTGACTTGTTAATTTATTGATGATTTCCCTCACATAGTGTGAAGGCCTTAAGATCATGTAAACATGAGGATAAATTATTGACGTGCATGTGTGTTGCTGAGAGTACCAATATAATGGGTTAATGTGTAAAATGAAAAGAGGGATGAGATCTCTTCACCATCATCTACAGGTTACATTCAGTCAGTCGGTTTCTTGTCTGGTTGCCTATTTTTGCAGAACGACGATATAAATGCACAATAACTTATTTCACCATAAAGATGTGGTGGTGATGCTAGCCGCTGAAAAGGTTCATAGAAGAACATACCTGTCATACCTGTAAGCTGTCAAACCTGCCTGTTCTTCAAAGGTTCTTCTGAAGAACATACAGTGGGGTAACATGACACTACAATACTAAGTGACTGCACAGAGCAGCATCTGACTGAAGTTAATGTTGTGGCTAACATGTTTAACGGTTTGTTTATCCAAGAGACAGCACATGCATTTTACTGATCATCATTAGGTACAATGTAATAACTTGCATTACGTATTGAGAGGTCAAACAAAAGCCTATAGGTACAGTAACAAAAATTGCTGAGCGATTTACACACTGTATGATGGGTAATCACGGCTTCTTTGCTTTGACAAGATGGAACGAAAAAACAACCATGTGATCCTCTTGGTGCAGTAAGCGATACGGATTAATAGTATTTCCTCTTTAAATAGTTTAGTTTTAAAAGCTTGGGGTATACAGTCTTGCAGGTGGATGGGTTTGGGCAGATGACGGGAGAGCTGACGGCTGTCATTGAAGGAGGAGGTACAGTGTCTGCAGAGCAGGAGCACCTGCAAACAGCAGGGAGGGGCTTTCTATTTTTGGAAGTGCAGCAGAAACGGCAGAGAGAGCGACTGTTCATAGAAACACGCCAGCTAGATGTGACGCTGCAGGGAGGGATAGAAGCATTAGTGGGTGGCTGAGGAGTTAGGGACAGGTTATGGAGGTAGGCAGCAGGTGCAGCTAAGTACAGTCTACCTCCCTCTCTATCCCCACATATTTGAGGGCATCGGCTTGGCTGTATCTGTGGGAGGAAGATGACATAAAGAGTCTGAGTAAGTATCCAGTATCTGCAGAAAGCAGTAATTCGGTCACAATGTACAGCAACCTTGTTTTTTATTTTACTTTGAAGCTGATGGAGAGTCACAAAAAGGCCCGTGACTCTACCTGTAGTCAAAGAAGAGCTCCTCTCCTTTCAAGATAGCTCGTTTGGCAAAGATTCCAATACGGTGGTCTCCATTCACCATTACCACTGCAATCACAGCAAACACAACAACAAATAGACAGATTTTATCCCACAAAAATCATATCCATTCAGATTTGACTTAATAGCAAAACAAACTGACTCCGTCTTACCTTTTGCGTAGCAGTTGGGATTAACAGAATGATTTGCAAAGCGGATTTTGTTCCCCTTTCGTGTGGCATCCACAACGAAGTCTACTGAGAAACATAGAGTAGATTAAGTACATTAATATAACCATGGTATGGTTATGACCCGATGAGGAGTGGGGAATACTTGCCATTGTTCAAATTGAAAAGGAAGCTAGACATGTATTTGTCATAGATCCTTCCACGTCGGTCTGCCTCATCCTGGGAGATCAGCTGCTCGTGAATAATAGACACTTTAAGTACAAAACTTCAATCAAGCTGAGAATTTATAAATAAAAAGTCAATTTGACTAAACTGCATGGGCTTGCCTCTCCGCAGTATTCAGAGATGAACTCGTTCTTCTGAACTGACTCTTTGATGAAGGTGCCCCATCCGGCGACATCTGATGGAGCCAAAAGCAGGTGCTGAGAGAAGTCAGATGCAGGTTAGCACACCACAAGTCATATGAGTGATCTAAATACCACTGACGTGTCTCCAGATTAACAGAATATCATATTTCAAACATTACCATTTAGACCTTCAAGTGGGCTTGTGTACCTTTTTGAGTCCTCTCTGGATGCTGCAGTTCTTGCAGGAAACCCCTTTGCTGTCCCAGTTGTCTGCAGTGCCGCAGGTCATGCACAGATCTGGGTCACACTCCCTCACGGCCAGGTAGCAGGGACACTGTTTAGTGTTGCAGTGTGTCTTACACCTGCAGCCTGGGAAGCGGTTCGGGCCTGGAAAACATTTAGAGAGGCCGCTCCTGTGAAAGGGGACTTGCTGAGAAGGTTTAGGAGTTAACTGCATGCAGCAATACAGAAAGATAATACATTATATGACCTGGCAGAACACAATATGATTATGATAAATAATTCCATCTCAAAATGCAGCTGCAGCACAGAAGCGCAATGGCTGAGTAATGCAGAAAAGCCCATCAGTCAGGGACCTCTGCTGGCAGATATGCTGAAATGCAATTTTGCAGAGTGTAACATAACACCCTCCGGGCAGATGAACGGAAGGATCAGGCAAGAATAACCGAAATGTCTTTCCAGCAGACTCTGCCTGGGGAAAACTGTCCATAACAAGAGCTCTAGGCAGCATTCGTCTCCTCTGTCATGCCGTTTTAACCTCCCATTCCCAGCCTGTGTGGGTTTTATGTGTCTGTATTGTGTATGGTCAAGCATTGTTTCGCTGGAGCTGTCTGACTCATACTGATGTTGGAGATGATGTTGTATATCAGTGTCACATCCCTTTGATTTCTCTCCAAGTCTTTAGAGCACACACATGTGCAACCGAGGGCTGCTTCCTGTTTGGCCCAGGCTCTCCTCTGCTACGGGAAAAGGCGAGGTAACAGTCGAATAAGGACAAGGGGGGAGAGAAGGTGACTGAACAACAACAGATGAACAAATGAGGCAAAACCATCTTTCCCAAACCATAGCAAAATGTTTACTTCATCTTATCTTCTTTCTCTGTTGTAAACTCTCCAGTGGGCAAAAAAACTAAATGCATTCCTCCACCATGCGCCCATTTCAGAAAACACAGTTCTGGGTCATTGCTACTGCAGCGAATGCCTCATTGTGAACGCAGCTCTGTATTAAACAGACACCCACCTACCCCCGCCAGAGGACAGTTTCTCCTCTGACCGCTGCCAGAATACTGCAGAATCGTTTTACATTCTGTTGCCCTGCTCTATTGTGGCCTGGCAAAAGGGCTTTAAAGCTACTGAGGGCTTTCAGTGGAAAATCTGGTTATGAAAAACAGTTTTCTTTTAGAGTCACAAGGCAGAGCAAGCTTATTATGTTTTTTTGCTCGTGTAGAAAAGAAAGAAGCATACAGTATGTGAGCGCATGGTCTCACAGGTGAATAAGAAAGGTGACACTCACACTCGTGCTGGCACTGGCAGAACTTCTCACAGAAATTCTGGGTCATCACACACGGGCAGGAGCTGTCACATGGATGGTCGGGGTGATCACATGGCTGGTAGTTAAACACCTGATTGGATGAGTTATCTAGAGCAACAGAGGACAAAGCCCTCAGACTGGCGCAGTTAGCTGTGTTGGATTTCTGAGGGCATAGTGTAGTAATAGTCATGCTGTGACATTTATTTTGAGATGAACATACCTTTCTTTAGCTGAATCTTTGCCCATAACCTACCACGTTAAAAAAAAAACATTACAGGTTTTATTCAACTTGGTCAAAAGCTTCTCTAACTTGTTCCACACCTATTCAGTTAATTCACTTCTCATGGCTTATTAAGTGACACAAATTGAAATGTGACAGGAACACCAAATGCAGTTGTAATACAAATGCAACAGTGCAGAATACATTTATTTCTGCATGACTTTATTTATTTATTTTAACCTTAATCTATTCAGGGAAGTTTCACTGAGGGCCAAGCTCCCTTTAGCAAGAGATCATGTTTCCATTTTTCAGCAAAGGGTGGGCAAGAGAGGGAGAATAACTGGCAATATCATGCCTGTGTTTCCTTTTTTTCTTTTGGGGCGAGATGCCTCCATCAACCAAAGGAACACGATGGATCAGGGCCTCCTTCACTGCAAACTCGTACACCTGTGGGAAATGAAAATGACGTGAACAACAGCAACAACAACGCATCCTGCCAATGTATCACAAATGTACACTACTGTGAAGAAATTCTGTTCTTTTCGTCATAATTATGTTGTGTAATGCAGTGCCGCTCATGCTGAAAAGCACATCGCCGCGATTACGCCACAGAACATCCTGCCCCCTCCATCCTCTGCTATCAAAACTCCACTCAGAAGCCAAACATACACATGCAACCACCTCTGGCTGCCAAAACACAAGAGCTGCTAACAAGGATTGGATGTAAACGGGCAAGGCCGCTTCAACATTACTTGTCAAGATTTGTTTTAGCGTGTGTATTGTGCTCAAAACTAAACTTTGAAAGCTAATTTATAAGTTGTAAAACATTCTCTACGAGCCTTATGCGCGGTCCACATGATACTCAACTGAGATAAGTTTGAGAATGTCTGAGGCTGAACGACTGCATCATGAGAGAATATGAGAGACATCACATCTGGTAAGCATCCCTGTTTATGGTGCCACATGCCATTCTCTCTGTAGTCAGCCCAATTATCCACACCATAAAACCACAGCCACAGGATGCATGTGTTATTACACTCCCATTGACGCAAACGCAACAGAAACCAGCGACATAAGTATGTTGTCTGCTTCATTTCAAAACAACTATAGGTCAGTTTCAGAAAGTATTAGTCAGAATTCATTATTTAACATTTAAAACTATATTTCATAGCCAATATAGCTAGTAAACAACAGATGAGACAGCTAACAACTCTCAATAGCTGTGCTTTTACTATTAGTGCTGTTTCTCTAAAAATTAAGACCTCATTTCTCATAAATCCTCTTCCTATTTGTCACCACTCTCTTTCTGAGCCCTTGTTTTATGTGTGTTCCTTATATTTTCTGCTCTACTGAAGTGTTTAGAATGTTTACATCTATTTGCAGCCTTTTTCTCACTCCAGCATTTGAAAGGGCAACTCAACCAATTTTACATATCAAAATCTGTTTACAAGTCATGGCGAAGATTACTGCATATGTGAAAAATGTTGTATGATGCCTTTTGTGGGTCCAGAGGCATCACTGGTTGGAGCTGAGGACTATAAGCTAAAAATATAATAATCGGGGGGTTTGGAGTTAGAAAGACGTGAGCTTACCAGACCTCCCGCTCCTCCTAGCCACTACTAGCATAACATACTCAGGCTGAACTGTCGGTGGTCCGGTTGCATTGTGGGTAATGTAGGCAAGGAAGACGAATGCGTGGAATAAAAAAAATCTGGTTCTGCTTTTAAACTGTCCATTGCAAGTCTGATCCTACATGTAGCAAACTTAAAAAAACATAATTTGTTTAGATATAAGCCATAATTTGTTATGTGCTATAAATGACTAAGTACGCTCAGTCATAAGAGTGTGAACATTTCACCTCCTTGCAGTTCTTTGTACCGATGAGGCGAGCGATGGAGCAGAAGTTGTTGAAGTATGTGCCGTGTAGCACCCTGAACAGTGACTCCTCGGCCCCGCTCCACTGGACCACACAGCATGCCTGCTGCTCCCCGTCATCATCTCCTGGACGCAGCTTGGTGGGAGTCTGGCACCGCGAATTCCCCTCTGTTTTATACACACACACACATACAGAAAAACACTTTAGTATCACTTACTAAATACTCTTGCCAGAACGTTGGCTTCATATTTCCTTAATCTACACACATGCAGCTGCACACACAAATATTTTTATATTATTTGGTCTTGGCAAAAGGTTTTTGACAGCATTTTATCTGCATGCACACATCACTCGTGCTAATTTATCCCTATGCCACCACGCTATTTCTGGGTGCCATTTTTTTAGTATCTGCACGCACACACGCACACACACACACACACACACACACACACACACACACACAGGGGACCATAGGCTTTGATTTAGCTTTCTGGATACTCAAGACTGATGCCCGTACACGCACAGCTCGAGGCAGAGAGCTGAATGTTGCTTGGCAACAGGCTGAATGTAGCAATGCTGTAGCCACATGCTCCAGCACTGAGTATCTTTATTAATCTGCTCAACAATCAGTTTTTTCCACATTATCTCAACACGTGCGAGAGAGTCTGCTGAGTCACTGGCTGAGCATGAGCAGTTTCCAAAACTAACAAAGACTTCCAGTGAGGCCTGATGGCGTTGAACAACAACCTAAGAGCTCCAGGGGAGGAGTGGACGATAAAGAGCCAGGGGAGATTGCTCTTATTTCCCTCCCGCTGCTCTCCACATGAAGATGTCAACAGAAAAAAAACACGGTAGGAGGAGGGGGAGAGGGAACAAAGTGTTTATGTTGGGGCTGAAGCATGCAAAACTAATGGCTGGTTTATTTTGTTTGGCAAGAGAGAGCTGATATTGAGAGGAGATGTAAGAAGGGAGACAGAGGAGGGAGCAGGATATGACTTGAAAGCTATCATCTTCAGCCAAATTTCCCTTTTCGGAAGGGCTGGCTGCAGTCAGGGCACACAGCCTTCCAGAAAGGGAGGGATATGGGGGGTGGGTTACAGTAAATGATGCATCCACTCAGACATACAGTGACTCAGAAACATTAAAATTACTGTGTCTATACTGTTAGAAACCTCAAAGCAGACAGTCATAACCAGAATTTACCAGTACTTTACATTTATTTTAGACTAGCAGAGGTATTGGAAATCTCAAAACAAGAGGCAATACATAGTAATAAGTCAAAGTAAAAATAAAAACGCCAATATAATAAACTTTTAGATAAACGGAACCTCTTCCATAACTCCCTTAGCCGTTCTGGCTAGAGTAGACAAAGCACCTGGTGGTTTCAAAAGCAGCTCCAAACCCAGTTCCTGTGAGATCAGACTCCTACCTGAGGAGGAGGTGGTTTCATGGTCACTGTCGCCATCTTTGCCTTCCTCAGCAGACCCAGACGGTCCAGGACAACTGGAGCTGGTGGGACGCTGCTGCCTTCGGCGCCTCCTAGACCTCTGTGATCGTAACATATTCTGATTCACAAACTCTTTAGCCCCTTTCTTCAGAAGAGCATAGGGGATGGGAAAAACCACAAAGAGTAAACAACAGTACTACAGTGTATGAATGCATGAATAGGTAAATAATTGTGAGCTTGGCATACCTGTAACAGGAAGCAGTCTACACCACATGGTTCAGTCTCCATCCGGATCTCCTTACTCTTCCTCTTGTAAACATTGGGTGTAGCATGGAAAGCTTTATGAATGCAAACAAACATATTTTGACTCTCTACTGGACATCAGGTGATTAGTAGTTTGCAACTGTACGCAAATGAGTAAATAAAGCACAGAAGGCACGCAAAAAAAGAGCTGGGAAGTCATAGTGTAATTGTAAAGTATTTATCACAATCTCACTGGGAATCAACACACCTAAACTAAAATGAATCTGCAGGAGAAATAACAATAATAATAAGCATAAATAAAACCATTACGGTGGAGGAAACAGTCGTATTTGAAGCAACGTCTACAGAAGAGCGTGTGGAAGGAGTGTAACGACTGCTCCCGCTGCACAGACTTAGCAAAAGGACCGTCCAGGTTGGGGGTGCAGAGGGGGGGCAGCTTCACTGGGTTGGGGGGCTCCAGGAGGTCCTTGTACCTGTGAAGGTGACAGCGCTTTTAGTTTTAGTAGTAATACATCACCCCTGTGCAGTTCTTTCACCACAGCATTACTACGCTCATTTGAAGCTGATGCTGGGTGAAGTTGTAGATGTTTCTTTCTAAGTAAAGCTCATTCAGATGCTGATGCAACTGCCTCTTTGAGTCAGAGAGCCTGAGAGGGAGCCACCATTATTGCTTTCCTCCCTGACAGCTTGCGTCTCCATGGTGACACTAAGCAACAGCCTGTTCAGCATTGTGCACATAGATCCGCAGTTTCACTGCACTTTTCTTACTTTTCCTTCAGCTCCTCCATGGTGCCCTTGTAAGGGAACATTGAGGCGATGGCTGTAAATATCTTATCGCTGGGGACCTTCTTGCTGCTGGACAAGTCCCTCACTTTGGGAGACAGAAAGAGACAGTGAACAGAGTTGGTTATACAAATAACCCAGTTTTGTCCACACATCAGGTTTTGATACAGATTCACAAATAAAGCTTATGCAATATGTTCTTTCAAACATTTTGCAATGGTACAGACGTTTTCCCAATGCTCAAGGCCAGTTAGCAATAACATGTTCTGAAAACAGTTCTCAGTGAAAATCACGATGCAATACAAACAGTTAAGTTTTTTATCATGGACCCCTCATCCATGGATGTGTTTGTGTACCAGTAGCAGAATGTATAGCCAGATGTGCCTCCATTTCACTATCGCAACGGTTGGTGTATACAGCCTAGTTTCCAATAAAGCCTGGTACAAGAGGTCATTAAGTTCTGTAATTAGAGCCGGGCCACATCAGCGGCATGGACAAACAAGTTCCCTCACACACAGTAACCGTGCAGGGACACAGGGGCAGCTTTAAAGTAAACAATGCCTGTGCAAGGGCTGCTGTGGCAGGGCGACCTTGTGGCAGCTGTACAGTGTAATGAGAGGAACAGTACCAGCCTTGTTCATGCTGCAACCCTGTTGTTCTCTCACAGGACAAAGTCTGAACACACAGCTGAAGACTTGCTCACCCTCAGTAGTGCTCCTCCTCTTCCTCCTGATGAATGCCACAGTACCAAGTTTGGCCTCTTCTGAACCCTCCACTGAGCTGCTCCTCATCACTCTTTCGTCCTCCTTCTTCCCCGTCACCTCTGCACCTGCTGCCGCTGCTTCCTCCTCTTCCTCCTCCTCGTGGTCAGAGTACTGGCTCAAGGCCTCCACCAGCTCTTTAAAGATCTCGTCGTTGATAAACCCCCCCTCTGGGAAACAATTAAACACGTCAGAACGTAACAAGCGCCAATCCCTTAAATGTTTATGTTTCCCACAGGCATCCAGAAATGCTAAAGAATGACATCAGCTACATCATCAAGTTCCCAAGGGAATGTTGTAGTGATACAGTATGAAAGGGGTTATATTTGTTTGATCTGTGCAGACATCTTAACGGCGCAGAGCATTTAACACACACCTCTGTCACCATGGACACCATCGTAGTTGTCGATCAGTTCCTCCAGGAAGGCCTCGTCCTGTTCCAGCACCTCGTCGCCCATGTATGGGATGTTATGAAGGAACGTTTCATCCTCCACCTAAGACACAAAAACTCGCGTCAAGACAGGTATTTGACCAGCTGATGTCGCATGTCACACCACCACCTTTGATGCTTTTGAAGAGCTACAGCTGAAAACCAAAGCAACAAGTACACTGAGCTGTTAGTAGCAAAGAGTTAACATGGTCCTGCCTCAAAAGGTACACAAATGCACTGGAAATATAAGAAATGTAAACCAAGTTGTGTTGCAGGAGCAGTGTGTGTCTATGTTCTGTGAACATGTCACCCGTTGTTTTTGGAAACCTTGCTTTTGGCTTGATGACTTGTGTTCTTGAGTTCCTCAAACTGGTTTAGATGTTCCATAAACCCACGAATGGTAGATTCTATTCAACTCACAAGAGGATCATGTCTATTTCCAATGAACACATAAAAATCTTCAAAACTGGAATCAGGTGAATGAGTAGAATATTATATAAAGTGAGCTCCTGTTCCTGTTAATAACACTGTAATTGCAATACCCACAACACAATGTGGTTTATTGCATACCATGAAGTTGTGCTGCAGAGGTGACCAGGAGTACATGAAGGGGATTCCTGCCACTGTTGACAGTGGTCTCATGGCAATGGCTTGAGCTTTGAATGCTGGGAAGCCAAACTCCACTGTACACATCTGTAAGAGAACCAGAGGTGGGTTGAGTTATATAATTAATATTAATATATAACTGAATACACATGCTGCTTGAAACCCAACAGGGGAAATAAACCCTGTAAACACAATAAAGCGGACCCTGACAGCATGTGGGAAGAGAAAGCTG
The DNA here is from genome assembly GCA_011952105.1 of Coreoperca whiteheadi. Classification (NCBI taxonomy): domain Eukaryota; kingdom Metazoa; phylum Chordata; class Actinopteri; order Centrarchiformes; family Sinipercidae; genus Coreoperca; species Coreoperca whiteheadi. The sequence goes on along the minus strand of CM022470.1, from coordinate 6,893,205 downwards.
CGGTTATGCCCTCCCTAGCTCCAACAGGACCACTTTAGGCTGCCATATGATCCATTTTTGGCACACAGCTTTATCCTGAGATATTTTAGTAACACCTGACAGCCAGGTAGGAGTCAGAGCAGAACACTGGGGCTGGTGAAGGGGACTCAACATGATGGACATGAGGAGTTTTCTCACAACACATTCCCACAGTAATAATAGATTGGATTACTAGTTAAGCCAGAGCAGCCTGGGCAGGAATATGAAGACAGCGCAGGCAGGATGGTATGTAAAGTTATATTTCTCAATGGCTATTATTTTACTCTCTTTAGCACACCACACACATGTTTGTACAGCTATACTTGTGAGGACTTTTATTGACATAATGCATTCCCCAGCCACATACCCTAACCTTAACCATCACAACTAAGTGCCTAACCCCAATCCTTACCCTAACCCTAACCTAAACCTAAACCTAATTCTAACCCTGACCCTAAAACCAAGTCTTTACCCTCAAACAGTCCCTTGAAGGTCTCTTGAAAAGTGAGGACCGGCCAAAATGCCCTCACTTTCCCAAAATGTCCTCACTCCCAAGGTCTAAAACGCAAACTGGTCCTCACAAAGATGGCTGTACAAGAGCACACACAAACAAAAACACACACACACACACACCTTCTTGCTGGCAAGGGCTCCACTAGGAGTTGACAGAGGGATGGACTGAATCCTGAGCCTGGACCACTCTGCATTCAGGATATTTGTCTGCTGCTCAATCTTTTGCCTGTTGGACATGTACAGGGTCTAGAAACAAACAGAACAAGGAGCATGTCATGTGCATTGGGCACATAAACATACACAGTGAGTGCTGTATATAAAACACACACCTCCCCACACCATGCACACCGTAAACAGGCATACATTTTTTTATAAGCAGAACTGTCAATAATTGAGTTGACCCACCTTGACCTTCTCTGCTTTTTTAAGGCGTTTTAATTGGCGAAGGCGCATATACTCAGACTTGACCCTCCGTCTCCACTCTAGCAGACTCTGGGAGGGTGCAAAGGAGGAAAGCTGAGGTCTTGGGGTTGGTGGGGCAGTACCAGTGCCAGGAGCTGGAGCTGCACCAGCTGTTTCCTCCATGACTCTTTAAAAAGACAGAGATACTATGTGGCAAACCAGTCCAATGTCACTGGGGTACACAATGCATCGAGACCACTAAACAGGGTAGATTCTGTTGTCAGCTTAAGCCTTTAGATCGGAAAACGGTATTTAAAGGGTGCAAGGGAACAGTATCAGAGGAACGTTTGCATTTTGGGTTAAAATTAGTATGTTTAATAAGTGTCTGTGGGACTCAATAGTAAGTACATTTTTACCATCTATTCTATCACAATAATTATCAAACATACAACTAATAGGCATTGGTATGCTCATAATTGATTGTTTCGGTACGGCCCCTTGTTAAATTACTACATGCGTCTTTAAATACAGTAAGTACTACATACTCTCCCTCTGCCTCACAACTTCCCCATCCACCCTCACTATGAGCCTATTTGAAAGAGTGCCCCCCTCTGTTGGAAAAACAAAATTGACATTTAATGTAAAAAAAAATAAATAAAAAATGCCTTTCACACGGGTGCTTTAACTGCTTTTAGGGTAAGACTGCTGTTGGTCCTTTTTGAATCATGGATGGCAGCTGACCAAATAATGAGCAAGCAGACTCATCGTGTGTACACAAATGAGCAAAGACTCCATTAATTCAACAGACAACAGCAGGGGCATCCACATTGCTCAGGAGTGGGCGTGCCTCTTCAGAAAAGCAATATGAAGCGGAGCAGAAAAGTGCGTAGTACAGTTTTTCTGCGTTTCACAATCACCTTAGCGAACATCAACTTCCCGGACTGCGCTAAAACAGCATCAAAAATACGTACAAAGACAAAACTGAGCTCGGAAAACCGCCATAGTGCATTTCCCCCCCGGACTGTGAGTCGTGCACACGTTTCAGCCACAGCTATGAAGTGCGCTACGTCCTGTAGCTGCAGCCCCGTTCAGACCGAGCTACACAGCAGGCTATCCATTTAAAATGTGCAATACTTTCAAGACGTGCGCAGCGAGCACCACAATGACAGCACGTTATTCTAGCGGACGCGTGTGCACGTCTACCTCTACATCCAGTGTCGCAGTTATTAAATACCTTCAAATCCACGTCTTGCGTCCTATTTGTTGCGACAGGAGCAACGCGATCAAATCCCTGTCCCTCTCTTTTTTTTTTTTTTTTTTGATATAGTAGAGCGATCCGGAGCAATAAAAGGCGGCCTTTGCTATGGATCTGACGCAGATATCGTCTCCGCACGGCGAGGGGATCTTAGAGAAATCCCTACGTTATCCATGGGCATGGTGCTGGAGGTTGTTGTTGTTGTAGCTTACAAATAGCTGCGCACTTGGCTTCGTTGAGCCAACCCGAGCAGGAGGGTGACGTCTTTATTATGATCACAGCCTTTCGTAGCAGAGGAGGATTTATTACTATTCTGCGTCCTGGGAATAAAAAGTAGCGTGGAGCAGCCACGGTACAGCCGTTTACACACGCACACACAGGAACTGATGCAACTGAGTGCTAGATCGCCATCAAACGTGTGACGGCATGACACGCTATATGGGAGGGCAATGTTTGAAAGAAATAAATGAAACAATCTCACAGGAATATTATGGTAATATTTGAAGTAGCGAAACAAATAGTCGGCTCTCAAAACCGGAAAACATATTCACGTAACAGGACTAATTACCCCGATAGTGCAGATTGTGTCAGATACAATTCATTGTCTAGAAATGTAAGAATAAAAAAAAAATCTAAATAGTTGAAAACTCCTCTAGTGGAGTTCTGTCGGATGGAAAACAGTTCAGTTGATGGTCTGCACTCCTCCAGGGAGAACCCAACGCATTTTAGCCTCCGTGCTGAAACAGAGGGCTGTGTGAAGGTCCTCAGGACACTGATGCACTCACGTACTCCACGTAAAATCCTAATTTTGACAACTTAAATCGAAGACATGTTTGTGCTGAGTTTTTTTTGGAAATGATCAACCTGACGAGTAGAAGGAACAGCATCCTTTGAATTCAATACAAAAATGTTTTTAATATAGCGCCAATTCGTGATAGAGGTCATCTCATTGCACTTCGACCGTACTCTTTGTAATTTAAAGCCACAATTTATGAAGCATTCCTTAAACAATATTTCAACCTCTGCAGTAGTAGGCTATATAAAACAGATTATTTTAAAATAGTGCTGACTAAAAGCTCACTAATGTCACATCCTTTAACAAGCCACATGTAAACTGGTGGTGGAGTTATCGGTTCAATAGTTTTCAGTGATTTTATAACTTGATTGGGCTTTATTAACAAGTTTCACTGGCAACTGAAGGCCACCACGTGTATTGCTAATTAATTTAATCTATAAATACATATAATTGTTTACCTTTTTTTATTAATTTAAAGCATGTGTTTTGCCTTTATCCACTTTAAATGGCTTGCATTGTATCACATATATTTACATTGATTGTAATACGAATATACATATTTGTATTACAAAAGCAACAAATGCAGCTTTTTTTGTTTGTGCTGAGTATTTGGAAATGAGGCAAGTCCCTCTTAAAGGAACATGTTCCTTTAAGAGGCACTTGCAACACCTTAACTCTGTATAAGTAACAGCAGATATAACAATTTCTGAGGTGACCGTAAAATCAGCACCTGCTGGTTGAGACTAGTTTTCTTATCCTGACTTGTAAGTGTAAACCGCCCCGTGGGTATAACAACTTAACAAATCACCGTTTAATTTGCAGTCTTTGGAGCACCTTCGTATTTACATCGAATTAAAGTGACAGTGTGAAACAAAAAACAGGAAATACATATTTTTTAAGTTAAAGAAGCAACATATATTCCACAAAAGCAGTCAAAAATTATGCATGTTATAAATAAATGCCCATGAATACTTGAGGTTTTACTGCTTTGACAAACATTGCTGTTTCCACTCTTTACAATAGATATTCTAACGCAATAATTGTCTGTTTCACAGACATTGAAACTCATGATTTTATTAAAACATCTGATTTAGTTTTATACCTCAAGAAAAACAACACATTTTAAGGGTGTTTAAGACTTGGCTTGATATGTAGAGTGAGTCATTTATCAAGACTGTTTCCCTGACTGTAAAGTAAAGGGGTGAATGTGTCTACTGTAAAGGGTATGCACCAAACTTCTCATCTCTTATGGGTCTCTGGTTAGGAAGATAGACCTTGAAACAGGGCACTTAATTCCAAACTCTATTTAATTTTTTATTTCATATATTGAACTTTTTCTTTAATCGTAGCCTTTGATGTCCCTGTGGACAATGACATATCCCTTCAAATATTCAGAGAAGAAACGCGGCTCTATTTATTTTCTTATTTATAGTTAATATAGATAAATATGGGCTGTGCTGTAATATATAACCCTGAATCATATCTCACAGGCTGCAAAGATTTGAATATATTATTCTGTTAAAGTCATATTCATATGTTCTGGATTTTTTAATGAGACGGAGTATATGCCTTTTAAAGGATTATTTATAGAGTGCAAATTGTACTTGTTTTGCAGGAAACAAACAAATCAGACACACATGATTGTTCCAACCAGACTATTTATACATATGATTTAATACCTGTCTGGAGGGGATCTTTAATATTTCCAACCGTTTAGTTTATTTCTTCAAAAGAAACCCTTATTGTATAAAAGGAAACCACAGAAATGCTTCTTCTCTGGCACACAAGATGGCACTGTTCAGCTACTTTTCATCCCATGAGACAACATGTGCTTATACAGTACATTCACATATAATTTTACAAACAAACCTGGCTTGACATGGTTTGGTCTGATATCATGCTATACCAACACGACTGCCTCAGTGTGTTTCTCTCTGATCATTGTGGTGCCGTTGATCCTTTCAGCTCTGTGGTTCTGCTGTTTATGTTGTGCATTCCTGGTTACTAATTATACTCTCAGTGAGCAAATGTATCTCAGAGGATACAACATGTTTGGCGTAACTAGAGCGGTGTTCAAAGTAGCCCGTGCCATGTTGATGCTGAACTGTGAAACACAAGCAAACACACACAGGAAGATAAGCTTGGGGAATGAGGCCGTTATCAGCAGGAAGTTTTTAATTCTGTAGGAAGGAAAACTCTGTGTGCTGTCATTGTGGGACTCATGTCTTCAAACATGAGGCACCTTTAATGATCTGTGACAAAGGCTTGGAGATGAAAAGATTCACAAAGTAGCTGATGAAATAGTAACCTCTAAAGTAATTTAAAATATTAACAGACTGTAACTGGTGTGAGAAACCTTCACTTATTCTGCCTTCCCTCAACAGAACAGATAAAATGTGTTAAGCTCCTCCTCGCAGGCAAATCCATTCAGCTATTTAACTTCACTCACACTGAAATTTTGATGCAGATGTATTTGAGCGTCTATTTGAGGGATTTTTTAAATTCAGTCAGTTACATAAAATATAATGGCCTTCTTTATCTGAAATGAAATGTGGAAGCAATCTTGGCCCCAAGCTACCTGGCTCGCTCCCAAGTCCAGCAGCTGAGAAAGAGCTCTCGTCCTTCAGTGACGTGGATGAGTGCGTCACTTTCACAACGGAGAACCCTGCTGCCTCTCTTTACCACATGAAGCTCAGTGTGACGTCAGATCCAGAGGTGGTGCGCAGGGGTTGCATGTCACCAGTACTGATGTTGTAACACAGCACAGATACAAAAACCCCCACAATTCCTTACTCACCACCAGTGATGTACAGTATAGTAAATCTCATGCTCTACAGCAACAAACACAGAAACCCACAACCTGGATCCAATGCTGACAAACAAAGGGGAACTGCATCAGTTTTACACATCAAAGTCTGTTTCCAGGTCTTGGGGAGTACTTCTACATATGTGAAAAAGTTGTATGAAGCTTTTTGTGGCTTCCGAGGGAGCTGCCTCTAGTGATGTCACTTCAGTCGGCGTTGGTTGGGGCGAAAGACTACGAGTTCAAAAAATCTGGACGTGTGGAGTTAGAAAGAAGTGAACCTAGCAGGCCTATATAGCCCGCACCCCTTCTCTACTTGAGGCTGGCTCAAAGCATCAATTTAAATACTTTTTTTTTAATGGTCATCATGAGTTCGACATACAGGTAGGTATGCATTGCTGAAGCAGTTGAGAAAATGTCATGCTAAGTCATATAAAAGTTTGTTTGTACGTTCCTTAACTGCTACTTTTGGGTAAAAAACCAAATATCTCATAGTAAAAAGCTTTTGGATTGCGATTAACAAGCATGCATCTCTCTTATGCTGGGAGGTGGCATCAAGGCTCACATCCTATTTGTCCACTCGGTGTGTGAACCCATTCTTGACATCTAAATGTTGCTTGTGTTTAAAAAAAAAAGTATTAATCAAAGGCAAAGGTAGAGAGAGAGAGAGGGAGAGTGAAAAAGAGAGGGTGGTGCTCTCCCCAACTCCTCTCTTTCTGTTTGAAAACAGAGGGTGGGATGAGGGAAAGAAATAGATACAGAAAGAGAGTGATGGTGGTGCACCAGTGGACCACAGTAGTTCTAATCTTATCAGAGGCTGTCTGTCCCGTTACGTGAAACCACCCATCCTAGGAAATGAGGGCTTCCTGTTGTTTTATAGAGACTTCCTGCAAAAAGGTTGAGACATGTAATCCTTACCCACCAGGGAAGACGGACAGAGCATTTTCAGGCAAAATGACAGCCACTAGTTTCTCACCTATGTTTTCTGGATGTTTTGTGACTCTTCTCATCTGGGGTAAGTAGAGGATTTACACTGTCCCTTTCTTCACTATTATAATATAACTTCTTTACTTGTCCTCTATCTCACCTCTCATGAGGAATGCCTAGGGGCTTTCTGTGATAGAGTGGCTTTGAGAAAGGAGCTTAGCAAGACTCATGATTGAGTTTTATACTTAAACAGTTTGGTTTAAGGGTCACAGAGGGATTTTGATCAACACATTCGTTTTTAAAGAATTAGTTTGTATAGTAGTTCTTGAGAATATTCTCACCAGATTATTATTGTTTATTTTAATGTCCTTTAGCTGAATATATTAAGATTTTCTCAAAGCAGTGGCAGACAAAGGGAGGATTCATTGACCTTTTCACTCCCTACAGTTAACTCCTTGTCATTTCCTTTACCTCCTCTACTTTCATCTCAGAACACTTTAAGTTCTGAAATGTGTATATGCAGGATTATCTGTCATAATTCAATCTAATAACTCCTGCTACAAATTGTAAAAATGTGTTTTTTTACATCTTTATTCTAATATTCAATTCTCCCATTATTTTATAGCAGGATGCACAACTGTGGTTTGTCTGGTTGATGAAACATTACCTGTGGAACCCACCACGACTATAGGTATGTGTATTTTAAAGAAAAAAAGTTAAGGAAAAATCTCATGTGGGTCTACAAATACTTTGACTAACCTGACCTCCTTTCTCTACAGGGTATCACTCAACACAGACGATGAATCCTAGTAAGTTTACAACCTTTTTCTGTTTCACATTATTATAGACTGTCTCCCTAACAAATTCAATCTTACTTTAATTAGTTTAATAATTTAGCAGAAATACAGGAACCCTATTTTCATGCTCTTGGTTTTACAGTTACAAATAATGACTATATATTTGTGTCCACTGGGGGATTGTCTTGGATCAGTTCCTTAAACTCATTTGCCTGGCCTGGAACTGACAAGCACAGAAAGCAGAACGCAGTGATCATGGTTTCTGCCAAGATCTCCTTGTGTGTATTATCATGAGAATCCAAGACAAACTCCTGGGGAGGTCTCTACCAGTGAGAGGTCAACAGCAGTAGACACGAGGCCCAAAATGGTTTGGGGTTAAAGGTTAACTTAAACCTCATTATGAGCAGCCCCCACCCGGCTCAACTTCCTGAATTTGTTCGTCATTGCACCCCATGCAACGTCTGTGATCAACGCATGAACTCCAAGTTGTGAAACAACTGGAACTTTGGAGCAGCGCCCCTTTCACTGTTCCTCATCCTGTGCCTTCCTTTTTTTTTCTTTCCCCTGACTGTCCCACCTCCTTCCCCTGCCAACTCCCCCCAAATCTGAGCTCCTCCTTTGCTGAAAAGACACATTTCCTGATGTCATTACTAAATCAAAATTCTACTCGGCAAACAGATGTTGTGAGAGGCCCAACATGTGGATTCAGTGACTTAAATGAACAAGTTGGTCATGAGAAAACATGAACCATACATTTCATTTTTCATTCAGTCAATGAAACCAGCTCTCTCACACTGCTCTTTCAAGTGGTGAGTGGTGACAGTCAGAAACAACCTCACAGATGCAGCACACTCATGAGCTCCTCGTGACATGAAAACAATAGTTTCCCACACTTGTGGTGGAAATGCCAGTTTGTTTTCTTTACTTGTATGTGTGTGTAAAGATAGTTTGCCTTGTAAACAGCTGGTCATCTCTGACTAATAACTTGTTCCAGGTTCGGTCAAATTAACCTAAATATGAAATCATGCCTGTCTGCACAGCACACCCTGCAGAGTCATGATTACATCCACCCCAAAACGCTAAGCCCTAAATGTTTACTTATGTTTCCTATTTGGCAGAGGCAGCCCAAAAGGCAAATAAATCACATGCTGTGAGCTGGCCAGGCCTTCGACTGTGAGAAACTGAGACTAAAAAGCAGAACAAGAGTTAAAGAGTAAAGGGTTTTCAGATGTGAGTCCAGCCCAGCTTGGGTGTGCTCCCTTTTATTTGAGAGAATGGAGAGGACAATCTTTGTTGCCTCCACCCCTTTAAAATAGGGGAAAATCCTAAAGAAACGTGTTTTGGAGAGGAAGAGCTGCTGCCAAGGCGCAGGGCCGTCAGACAGATCTTCGAAGAACATCTGGTAACCGTGGGTAACACTGTTTGGACATCTGGTAACTGAAGGTTACACTGCGTCTCTTCCATCCTGTCGGGTTTCCTGTTATGCCTCGCTGTACACAGTCTAAGAAGTTTAGTTTTATTATACATGGTCGTCAGTTGGGGAAAACGCACCTTTATTCATTTTTTTCTGACATGAAGGGAGCACTTGGTTTCATTGGGGTATTCCTCTCCTTTCTCTCTGGTGAGTGTGTGGTCTCCCTTATACAGCTGCAAATGCCTGCCTTAGTACTAGACATGTGAAGGAGCTCATAAGCTACATTAGACAAAAATATCTTTGCACAGAAATTTGCTAGGATGCATGTCTTTGATGAACTTTTTTAATGAACTGAATAAGAAGGTCTACATTACCGTTTGATGTAAAGGGTTTTAATCTAAAAGTCATATTTTTCTCTGTTTTAGATGCCACTTATGGAAATCCTACCTTGTCATTTGGTAGGTGGCATACACAGCCATACAACCTTATATCATTATGTGAGCAAAGAATTTAATGGAGGTCTTTTGAAGATGTCCAACACATCTTTAGTGTTTTTTTAATGTGTCTTAATGTCTCTCTCTCTTGTTTCTCTTTCTTTTTTAACTCTTTAATTCATGCAGGTTGTGGGAACAATTCTCACAATTGTATGGCCTTTTGCAAATTGTGTGATGATTTTTATGGTGCACCGACAATGGATTGCCTTTCCCAACTGTTTGACCATCTATGTCTCAACAATTTTGAACATGCAATGGCATCACTAAACAGCAATGACTGGTGCATTTGGGGTAATGTGAGCGGGTAAGTAGTGTGTGTTAATATTTGCACTTAATTCTTTTTTTACATTCAAAACATTGTTAAATATATGATATAAATAAATCAATTGTCAGTGTCTGAATAATCTTCCACACGCTTCTTGTCCCCAAACTGCAGTTCATATAGTAACCTAAGCCTTTGCACAGAGAAGATATCTGACTGTCTCTTGATCCCATGGCCCAACCCTCTGGTGGAACAGACCTTTGTGGACATTCACTCCAAGTTTTTCAAGGATTGTCCCACAGAGGAGCTAAGCGACCCACCACCAGTCATCGTCTTTGCCCTGGTGATAACTCCCATCTGCCTGATCCCCGTCATGGTTAGCCTAGTTGTGCTCAAGACCAAGAATGGGGATGGCAGCGCCTGAAAATCCTAAATCTCTGCTCTGCCCACAGTCACCAAGAAGACAAAATCATGTTTCTGACCTCCGCTCTCCTGGCTATCCCAACCTGAGGACTACAACTTCTTTACGCATACACTGCTGCTGCACTTTCACCTCACCAGTGACCTTGCAGAGGACTGCATTTTTTGGACAAGTTTACCTGCGCTTTACAACTCAGAGGAATTCTGAGCTATCAGCCACAGAGGAAACCTATCGAGAAGATGACCCTGATTTAGAGTGAATGTCATAATTGGTGGCATCACAATTATGCGGTTGTTCAATAACAACCTCCCTGTGACTCACTGTGACAAACTGTGCTATTCCTGTACCGTACTGTGACAAAGGTTTTGTTGTCAACCAGCCGATTCGACATTTATATATTGGTCACATCCTGTTTCCACACGCTATTCAGATAATTTTTCCTGGACAACCCAGTATTTAGGGTTATGATAACAAAAGCTCAGGAGCTTGTAGAAGTAACAGCAAAATATATTTGTGTTGACACTCCTCATTTTGTTGCACAGCAGCTGTGTTGATAAAAGACAAGGTAATTTTTTATTGCTGAACCCCTTAACAATTCTTATGCAATTTCGTTTGCTGCTGATCAAACGTAACTCTGCTTTGAGCCACTAATTAGACAATGTACAGTATGTATGGAGAGGATACGTGCATCCTGAACTGCTTTTTATTTCAAGTGTTTTTCTTGGATTTAACATGTAAACCAAACAGATGGACCAAGACACATGAGTGTGCAGAGATATAAAGGGATCCTAAACTGCTTTCAAGTCTGAATTGGATACAGGTATGTGTCCATGTTTAATCTATGAAAAGGGTCCCCTATATGTGTAAAGGGAGGACAGGAAAATGAGAATAGTCTGATGCATGGTTATGTGAGTCATAGCATATGTAAGGTTTGGGGTCAGAAGTTACAGATGGGACACAATGAGTGGGTATGCTCAGAAAAAGAGATCTCTTTACTGGTATTGTCTAATTTTGAACAGTAAGACATCTTTCAGCACTTTTCCCTGTCCAAACAACGACAATCCTCATGATCATACGATGGGCTTGTTGAAGTAAAGTTTATCTAACATCTCCACCCAGTTCGGACGAAAAGACATTTAAAATGTCTGTGCAGCATAGTGATAAACACTGGGCAACGACAGGAAGATAAAGGTGTTATCTTTCGCCTGAATCATGATAATGTGGTTAAGTATAGTTCAGCTTTGAATGACGATAAAGCCATTATAAGTGCTTTGAGATTTGGAACTAAATGTATATTTATTTACTGTGTTATATTTCTGCCATTGTCAGGACTTAATGGACTTACTGTACCGCCTGAGAGTACACATTCTGCCTGCTCTCACACCATGTACTGTATGTATTTTGATATAATTTTTTATATTTTATACAATTAAATCTACAACAAAATTCTTGGCTGTTGCAAATTTTTTATTCATCTAGGCTGTCAGGTAAATGAAAACCGTCAAAATTTGATTTCAGAAACTGGTTCTTTTTTAGCGAATCATAACATGAAAGAAGCATACTATATTCAGTTCAACTCATGTTCACTAGGATACATTAAGACAGGTGCGGCATCATTCTGGCAAAAATACTCTGCAACCTTTGTCAGTATTTGATTAAACACTTTTTCCCCTCGAGTACAGTGCAGATGGCACTGCTTTGTGCCTCAGGTAGTGTTTCACGGTAGCTTCTGTGAGCAGCACAGTATATTGTGGTACAGTTGCTATGCTGATGTACTGAAGGAAGCAGTGACAGTAGTCATGTATCACACCCTCATCTGGCAAACACAACTCTGCAGGGTGGGCCAGTGTTTTTTTTTGTCTGTGTGTGTGTGTGTGTGTGTGTGTGTGTGTCTGGCAGGGCTGGGTAGGAAAGTGTGTTTGGTGACCTTCTTCCTCTCTAGATTCTGGGTCATCCTCGTCCCCACCCCCTTCTGATCTCATCCAATTCTGTGTTACTCCTTATTGTTACAGCAAGCCAGAAACCATTTGTGATTCCATTATGCAAGATGTGATTGTGAAAACAACATTGATCAGCAGTCACATTACATCAATTGTTTCACAAGACAATATGTGCCTGTGTTCCGTGCACAAGTCAAGCACCCAAGGTCAATATACAGTAGGCCTACATGAGTTTGCTTTTAGTCAGGAAACCTTGCCCTCTAATGGTTTTATGTGATACAGTGAGAAACGTCTTTATGACTCAGTAGCAAGTTTTCATACCAGCACTTGACTGTAATCTCCAAAAACAGTTATCCTAAATGTTAAAAAATGTTTTAACTCATAATTACCAAAATTAACTACCTACAGTGGTATCACCATAACACCTGTATGCACCTTTCTCTTTCACATCACGCAGTATCTTTGCCCAATAGCGGCATCTTTGGGGCAATCATAAGTCTGGTATTTAACATGGAAATCTTTAAAAATGTATGTCTACTTATACTACATATGGAGAAATATTTATAAATATACATATAAAAAAACTCCATATATATTTGTATGCATGAAACAGCACAATAACGTCAGTTACTGTAAAAGCTTACAAAACAAAATTGGTTGTGCTTGGATAGTGACTCAGTAGCAAGTTTTCTTACCAGCACTTGACTGTCATCTCTGGGCAACAGTACTGTGAAGTAGGCTATCAATCCTTCAAAGCAGTATATGAGGCCAAGAGGTTATTCTCCAGCTCCTCGGCTATGCCACAGTACAATTACATAACATTTGGCGATGCCCCAACTTATATATAAATCAGCTGATGTGAACACAATCACAAGGGCCTCAGTTTCAATGATCTGTGCTGACACTGAAGTGGGTTGACTTGATGCTGTGGGGCTGTAATTGCAATCTGAAATGGACCACGGAGCATGTCTTCCGTCCTCCAGATATATTTTGTTGCGTCTGACAGAAAATTTGGAGTCACATATTAGGAAAATTAGAGAAAAAGGAATCAGGAATCCCTTTGAACTTTTTAATATGATTGACACCAAACCATTGGTAATTATTGTAAACATATTTAAACTAAGGTAAAAACACAACATAAACAATGCTAATTAAAACAAAAAAATATTTTGTTCTATTGTACAAAGGCTGTTGTACATTGCAAAACCACCAGTCATACACATATTTTATTATAACTTGATGATATAATGAATATGATGAAAATAAAAGTAAAATTAGAACTGAGGCTAAATTGTTTTTTAGGTTTTTATGTGGTGTTGTTCGAAAAAATAAAAATTGGAAATTGTTTTATTGTTGCCTGCCACGTTATATTTGCTCCACTGGGAGCACCAAAATTATACATTTTCTAATAATACACATAGTGGCTTTAATTAAGCTTATGAGAAAATGTAGATGGCACACCCATGGATACATGGATATATATTTCTAGAACTGTGACATATCGCTTCAGGAGATACCAGACAACTTCCTCTCTCTGCAGGAGTGATCACACATGTGAGCCGCAGCTGCGTCTCCAGTTGCAGGGTGGTGGGTCTTGGCTCTGGAGCCTTTATCAGGGCCTCTGGGTCTTCTCACAGTGGCAGCCAATGGCTGTTATGTCCCAGAAATCTGGCAGAGTGGTTGGAAGGACACTGGGTAAGGGCATCTGTACATCAACTGCTGGTTCCTTTGGCAGACTTAATAGTGTGGCTTTGGATCTGGAAATAATAGAGGTGGCTGACTATCAGCTTCACTGCTTCATGTGAAGGAGCATTCAGCGGCATCAATGACAGCTGCTTGACCACCACAGCTGGCCAGAGAGGGTAAGCTTCCTGGATCCCATGCCAAGTTATTGATGAGTTATATCTCATCGAATTTATAGATGTCTTGATTCATAAAAATCTCTTTGCATTACATATTTTTCTCATCGACTAGTTTATTGTTGCACTTACACACTGGAGTTTTGCCAGACTTGATGAAAATTAAAAGATTGCACGCATTGATGCGAGTCATTCAGCGTGACAAGAGTAATTACTTTGTTGTGCGAGATCCAGGCAGCTGGCACTGCTGTGTCAGAGCTGACCCTTCAGCTGGATGACACCAAGCTGGCAGCAGATGACTGTACATTCAAGTAGGTTTGACATCAAAACTGCTCCTCGTTCAGTCAGAATAAACTCAAAGGAGTACATTGCATGAACAACCATGTTCCACTGCCAGCTGAAAATGTGAGCAACAAGAAGCAGAAATATTCTTCAGTTCATTGAAGATGATGGAAAAGGAGCAGGGCCTGCACCAACCTGTGAAGCTCAGCGTTATTGGTTTGATGAAGATCTTGAGAGATTTAACCTTGAAAAAAACAAGACCTCGAGCTGCAGCTGGAATGACTTGAAGGAAGAGTTGGCCTATATGAGGAACAACCAGAGGGAGTTGGGATCATCAGAATCAGGAAATTAAAACAATGCATTGACATGCTTTGCTGGCTGAGTCGTCACATGCAAATGGAAGTGGATGCAGCTCTGGAAGTTTAACTAAGAGCTGCCATTGGTTACAATAGAGAACAAAATGAGCAGCAAAATAAACATGTAGGCTATGGTAAGTAAAGTATTTCACTCATGGAATAAATCTGCAATGACACATTTTGTCGCCACTTGGGGGCAGCAGAAACAAGCTCTGGATGAATGTAAATCCAAAATTCACTCTCTGTTAGCTCGGTTTTTGGTTTTAGATGCTTTGAGTTGTAACATTGCGTGGGTGTGCATTATTATCTTGAATCCTCAAAAGAAAAAAAAAACAATTTCAAGAAATAACTTCTTCTTTTCCTTTCGGCTGCTCCCTTTCAGGGGTCGCCACAGCGAATCATGTGCCTCCATCTAACCCTGTCCTCTGCATCCTCTTCACTCACACCAATTAACTTCATGTCCTCTCTCACTACATCCATAAATCTCCTCTTTGGTCTTCCTCTAGACCTCCTGCCTGGCAGCTCCAACCTCAGCATCCTTCTACCAATATATTCACAGTCTCTCCTCTGAACATGCCCAAACTACCTCAATCTGGCCTCTCTGGCTTTATCTCCGAAACATCTAACACGAGCTGTCCCTCTGATGTACTCGTTCCTGATCCTGTCCGTCCTCGTCACTCCCAAAGAGAACCTCAACATCTTAAGCTCTGCCACCTCCAGCTCTGCCTCTTGTCTTTTCTTCAGTGCCACTGTCTCTAAGCTGTACAACATCGCTGGTCTCACCACCGTCTTGAACACCTTTCCTTTCATTCTTGCTGATACTCTTTTATCACACAACACACCTGACACTTTTCTCCACCCGTTCCAACCTGCTTGCACTCGCCTCTTCACCTCTTTTCCACAGTCTCCATTGCTCTGAACCGTTGACCCTAAGTACTTAAAGTCCTGCACCTTCTTCACCTCTGCTCCCTGTAACCTCACCGTTCCACCTGGGTCCCTCTCATTGACACACATGTATTCTGTCTTACTGCGGCTAAGCTTCATTCCTCTGTTTTCCAGAGCAGACCTCCATCTCTCTAGATTCTCCTCCACCTGCTCCCTGCTCTCACTACAAATCACAATGTCATCCGCAAACATCATAGTCCATGGAGATTCCTGTCTAACCTCATCTGTCAGCCTGTCCATCACCAGAGCAAACAAGAAGGGGCTCAGAGCCGATCCATGATGCAGACCCACCTCCACCTTGAACTCCTCTGTCGCACCTACAGCACACCTCACCACGGTCTTACAGCTCTCATACATGTCCTGCACCACTCTAACATACTTCTCTGCCGCTCCAGATGTCCTCATACAATACCACAGCTCCTCTCTCGGCACCCTGTCATACGCTTTCTCTAAATCTACAAAGACACAATGCAGCTCCCTGTGACCTTCTCTGTACTTCTCCATCAGCATCCTCAAAGCAAACACTGCATCTGTTGTGCTCTTTCTAGGCATGAAACCATATTGCTGCTCACAAATGCTCACCTCTGCCCTTAGCCTAGCTTCCACTACTCTTTCCCACAACTTCATTGTATGACTCATCAGCTTTATTCCTCTGTAGTTGCCACAGCTCTGCACATCTCCCTTGTTCTCGAAAATTGGCACCAGTACACTTCTCCTCCATTCCTCGAGCATCCTCTCACTCTCCAAGATCTTGTTAAACAAACTAGTCAGAAACTCTACTGCCACCTCTCCTAGACACTTCCATACCTCCACAGGTATGTCATCAGGACCAACTGCCTTTCCACTCTTCATCCTCTTCA
>CM022470.1:6737351-6876836 GCA_011952105.1 Coreoperca whiteheadi | reverse complement strand
GGTCGTTGTTAACCCGGGCCCCGACCGATCCGGTATGGAAGTCATTGTCGTGATTCGCATTTTTAGTTTGGCATGAGTTTTACGTCGGATGCCCTTCCTGACACAACCCTCTGCATTTATCCAGACTTGGGACTGGCACATGAAGACACTGGCTTGTGCCCCCCTGCGGTTGCATTAATTTCAAGAAATAACTGACGATCACTTACACGATCACGTACATACTTTGTGGCTGTTCCAGGGCACACAGTAAGTATAACACAGTTTGGGGTTGGTATTGCATATAGTTTTTATATGGCTCAACTTTATTCTAATATTTAAAGGTGTGATAATATAAATTCCAAAAGATTTTCATGGTTTAGAAATGGAATCAAATTAGGTTTGCGTCATGTTACATATAGACAAGTAACAAGTAACACAATATTTATGACAAGATTCACCAACTTTACAGCCTTAGATGTATTAAGAATGATGCATCATGGAAGGTCAGTTTCTAGTACAGAACAATTTGAGTGTCCTCCCTCAAGTTATCTCTATTATTACATGATACACAGTTCTGTGTCATTCTACATGATGAGAAGTTCCAAAATAACAAACTAACATGATGAGACAATTTCGAAAGCCTGCTAGGAATAGCATGACCTTTGACCCTCACATCTCATCCAAAGGAATGAACAGTCTACGAAATGTGACCCACAGAAATGTTGAACAACAAAACAAATATGCTGAACAATGCAACTCGAGTTTAGCTTAGAAATATTTGACTTTATTGTTTTACCATTCTGGAGGGGAACCAGACTGAGACTGAGGCCTGTAACTGAGCTCAGATGACGGGGCTGCAGGCACCTGTCGCCAGCCCGACACACTTCAGGGCAGACGCAGAGTGAACTATTCAAGAGTACCAGACCCTGCTGGATGTCGAGACCTGTTAGCAGGATAAGACCCAGGCTGAGCTGCAGTGATACCGCTGTGTGTTAATAGTGATGAGGTTTCCAAGGTGAGAAAGATTTTTGCTTTTAAAACCAGTCCTTTCCAGATTCTGGAACATTCTGATTGTATACATTATATTTTACTGTCATATAGTGCCTAGAAGATATTTTTAACGGTGTTCTAAATATAGCTTTGGAAAATTGACTTTTTTCATGACTTGCCTAGAGTGCTTATTAAGGTGTCAAACTTGATAGCAGCGATTGGCCTCTAGATGGCAGTCTTTGAGAGCATATTTAGTAGTCAAAGGCACTCACAAATTGTACCTTTTAAGTATACTTTTATTCACTTTGAGAGAGAAGAATATGTAATTTATTGCTGATTGTATAGTTGGTCATGGGTGGTTTAGGCTGTTAAAAGGCGGCAGTTCACACTAACCTCAGGTCATTGTAATTCAATCATTTTGTGCTTCTTTATGGACACTCCCAGTTTTAGTCAATATACAGTACAGTTCTCATGAGAACCAGTACAACCAGCTCCCACAAAGTGATTGTACCCTTACTGGTTCTCATGTACTGTAGGCCTCGTTTCAAAGCAAATAGAATGACTGAAATTCAAACAAACGTGGAAGCTGAACCTTTAATGCAGGTACATTTTATGATCTGACTCTCCCAGTTCCTGCGCTCTGTGCTTTGTGTTTAGCCCAGCGTTGTTGAGAGTCTGAAAAAAAAAAAATGTATCAATCATTTTCTTGTATTTTTTTCATGCTCTGAAGAGACACAGCCACAGCACAGTCTTGATAACAGGTGGTGATGATAACAGGGAGAGGAGATGCATGCCACTGTGTTTACTTCCCTCTTCAACCTTTTTCTAGCATTTTCTTAGCATGAAAACTACAGTACCAGTTCAACAAAGTAAATTAATTAAGAGTTAAACATTCTGTTGTGTTGTCAAAATACAGAAAATACTAAGTAAAAATTCTTACACATTTTAAAAAGGCTGTACCAGGTTGTAAGAATGTCTTGGTAAAATCATGTTTTCCAGGTTTGAATTTTTTTCCCCCTCATCTTCTTGCAGTTGGTTTAAATGGTGCCTTACTATTGTTTAAGTGTGATCAGCTGATTTTTTATCGCATGAAAAGACATGCCAACGTGTTAACTTTGGCGACGCACCTGCACTCATCCACCTCCCTTTGCTCTTAACATCCTGGAAGGATTTTGAAAGAAGCTTTTACCATGACAAACAGCTAGATTCCCCTCCGTTTGGTGGTA
The DNA here is from genome assembly GCA_011952105.1 of Coreoperca whiteheadi. NCBI lineage: Eukaryota > Metazoa > Chordata > Actinopteri > Centrarchiformes > Sinipercidae > Coreoperca > Coreoperca whiteheadi. The sequence goes on along the minus strand of CM022470.1, from coordinate 6,874,641 downwards.
AATAGCATCGGTTCCTTAAATGCTGAGCATCTTGAGTTTATCTACACAGGCAAAATACATTTTTCAAATATCTTTTGTTTTCTGTTTAAGAAGTCTAATCCTACTCTGTTCTTGAAAGATTTTTTTCCGACCTGCTAAATACAAACCAGATAATGTACAAAAGAATGTATTTGATATAAAATATCTCCATCTCTGCATGCACAGGTGCATGTGTACCTACACTCAGAGATGGTCGTGCAAACACATTTACTGTACGTACAAATGCAGACACACACACAAAAACACACAGTAAACAATATAATACAAATCACGAAAGAAGACTTATGTGCAGGTATAGTAAACATAGAGGATGGATTGAAAGGAAAAATATGAAAGGAATGCGTGGGAACCTATCCCCATTTTAAAGCTGTGACAAACAAAAGTTTCTGCATTGTCCCCATCTGTTTGTAGGGATTGTGTGTCATTTCTCCAATACACTCCTCGACAATGCTTCAGGGTTTGAGCCTTAACAGGCCTAGTTTATGCCTCTATATTATGTGTGGCTTTTATGCAAATGCAACGGTGACAGTGAGCGAAAACCTTTGATCTGGGCTTCTTTGTGGCTGGAACATTTAATGCAGCAAAAGCATCATGAATCTAACGGGAAAACAGAATCAGGAATGCAGTGTTGAGATTGTAAATAGAATCGGGGGAACCTGATAACTTCGCCTGCAATGTAAATTAAGAGCTGCTATACTGCCTCCTGCCTTTGAACCTCATATTTTCCTAAGGTTAATGACTGTATCTACACAAAATTGGCTGTGCCATTACTGCAAAACAAGTTGTTTGATGGCAAGATAACAAATCAAGATTGTCATTTCTCCCCAATTAAAGAATTATAAAGCTTTTAGTAAGTGTAATGAGTTGCTGAGCAGTCATAATAATAGGGTCTTCACCTAAATCCCTTCCTGTCTCATTTACCAGTATCTCAAAGTCCTGCTAAGATCATAATCGCAAAAAAAGCACATTTATCTATTCATTTTCTCATTGAGTTTACTGATTCATAAAAATTAACCAGTGGATGTATTTTGAACAATAACTGCATAACTGAAGAAGTTTTAGTGTTCATCTGGTTCTACCAGGATGGCAACGCAGGTATTTAAAACCTTCTTTATCTAAAAGATCTGGGTACAAATACTGTTCTGCTGAGTTTCATAAAAACAGATTTTAATGACAGAAGATTTAATTTAGCCAAGAATTGACTATTTATTTTCTTTAAGGTGTTTGTAGAGACATGATTTAGGATATATTTACCGCAAAACTGATTTGTAGAGATCGGTCTGTTCAGTCTCTGGTGTCTTTACTGCTATGTACATTAGCTGCTCTGATTTCTCACAACATATGTGCAATTTAGCTGCAGGTTACTAAAAAATTCACAGAAAACAATGGAATATCTTAATAGAAATCCACAACATCACAGACCACAGAGATGATGCAAAAATGTGTCATCACACGTTCTGAAAAATCATCCAAAATGTTTTCATTTTGAACAAAATGCCAACCGTTTTATTAACTTTTTGCATTACAAAAACAATTTAATGTGATGCATGTTAAACCTACTTCTATAGTCTTACCTTTTCACATGATCTTAAATACAGTACTGTACTGTAAATACAGTATTAGCAATGATGGATATGCTTTGAAGCTGGGCAACCTGAGAAAGGGTGTGTCCCTATGTTGCTCTCATACAGCCCCTATGGGAAAAAAAAACTGCACCCTTTGATTCTGTTCAAATCTCAATTTCACTTCAAAGTGATCCTTCTGAATCCATTGCAAACACACAGAGCATGCTTTGGATAGTACGCATGCACAAATAAGATAATTTTGTATTCAAAAATTTCAATCTTATTTCTTTGCAAGCACTTTTGCGCTTTTCTGAACTCAATCAACAGACATACACAAATAGCTTCAGCAAAAAGGTTTATTTTATTCCTCAGACTACGGTGTCAAGGTAAATACAGACAAGCTCTCAGTGTGTTTTAATAAGCTATGTGCCCTCGTCCTCCGGTGAGTCATCCTTTGATTTTCATTTCTAAAGAGACCATTTTAAAACCGAATGCTATTGAAACAGACAGAGGCTTTGGCTATAAAAGGGGGTTATTGCTGCCTGGATTTATAAACAAACTAAACTCTGATCTTAAGAAGATTTACTGAAGGGTAATACTCAGGTATACAGACACATGTCAGCAACAATACATCTGTTAAATCATGCGTGTTGACTGTATTGGAAACAGTTTGCCAGGTGAAAGCTTGGAGCGATGAATTCTGTTGTGGGGACTCATGACAGAAATACTGGTGAGGAGGGGTCTCTAGTACGCCTGCTGGCCCATGGGTGTGAAAAGCTTATCCCACACCTCCACCTTCATGATGGCTTTGCCCAAGGGACCCATGGTGGCCTTGATATCTAGGTAGTTGCCCACATAATTGATTCCTGACCCAGTGGCTTCCTCTCTGACAAACCCATGCTCACTCTGGTTCTTCTCGTAGTACATTTCTTTGTACAAATCCTTATCACAGTTCCGGCCCTTTTTATAGATGCCCACTGCAAACCAGTTTTTGTACAGGTTGTAGTCCCAGGGAACCGAGAACATGATGGACAGAGTCTCAATGTAGTCGTTCTTTGACCTCTCGAAAAGGTCATACGTCAGTACACCAATGCTGCCTGTTGCTTTGCCACTGGACTTGGTGAAAGTGCAGACCTCTGTCTTCAGAGGGCGTACTGTGGGTTGAGGTGGGTTGTATGTCTCCCCATTTTCAAGGTACACCCTAAGTGGTACACCAAATAGAAATGTACATCAGACATATTTTTTGGGAGCTATGTAATACGTTGCAAATAAAGCTCAAAATACAGGACTCCAACATAGTCAGGGCTTACCTGGGGTTGATGAGGCAGTAGTTGTTAGTGACGTTTGAGATTTCAATGGTAACACTTCTCTTGCTGGTCACATCAGCTGCTACAGCTTCAGCTGACTCCGTCATGTTGGAATGGCTGTAAAACAAAGGTAATTTAGATGTTAACCAGCTGAACCAAACAACATCACAGCTGTGACTAGCACTTCCCTCCACTCCTAAACACACTGGGAATCATGAGAATCACACTTACTACAATATAAAATATCCTCCTGACCTGTGCTCTGCTGACATGCTAAAAGATGATAGAGGCTAATAAGATTGTTGTAAACAATCAGAATATCTGCAGATTCTCTTTGCCTCATTAGAGAGTGTACCTCTTCAATTACAGCACTAAGTGGCATGCAATAATGAAGTTAGAGTGAAAACACTGGAGAAAATTAACACCTTTAATCAACAGATATAAGATACTAATCAAACAAATGCCCCATCGGGCTCCTGAATGGCTATACAAATTGACTCATGAGCTAAATGGCCATTCGCTGTACTGCCTCTTATCATATTCCTTTATAAGTCTTTTTTCCCAAAAGTCACCTACCTGTTATGAACCTCTGTTGGTGCTCCCAAGTTACAAAATGGAAACGGTTACCTGAAAGGGAGGTGCCGGTAGTTTTCTTTTTAACAAGGATGTATGCCATCAGCGAGGAAACCCTCCCACTTGCAACACAACCCCAGTTGGACAGTGCACAACACACATTTATCACTCAGAAATATCCCTGTGTTTCCCCCTGTGGGATAAAACTGCCACACCCTAGTCTGTTGGGTAAGCCAGGATCAATCTTTCAGCACATTAATTTTCTCCTACTGGATGTCTGACTGACTGGTTTAGGTTTAGGATTTTCAATCCTGTGGTATTGTGCAACAGAGAAAAAGCAAACTGAACAAGTTAAGACAGACATCTCTGGAGTTACTGTCTTTTGTTGAACCTCTTGCATTCCAAGTACCACACAAAAACCACACATGTCAGAGCAAGATGGAGAGTCTCATAGCCAGTGAAGAACAATATTGTTATCATGCAGATTAAAAAAAACATCTATGCAGATATTCCATCTGTTGCTACTCATTAGAATTGGATGGATCCAGCTAAGAGATTAAAAAATGATTACTGTTCATCAGTAATAATATAAGCATACTAAGTGAAAACATATCCCACACACAAGCATTGAGTCTGAATGTTTTATTACCATAATCAAAGAAAAAGGGAGTGTACAATATACATAAGCCCAAGAAATAAGCTAATGGAGAATCAATGAGCTGGCTGTCAGATATTGATATCTTTCAGCAGACACAAACTACAAATGACAGCAAAATCAGTCTTCCTCTCCTCTGGATGTCAACATGCAGCAGTAGTCAAATCAAATTAAATGTATTTATTCTGTTGGGTACAAATCAACAAAGTACAAGAAGGCAACACTATTAGACTCTTCTACACTAATGGCCCATTTTATCATAGAGTTCCACTTTAACAATTGCTTTTCCAATAGAAGACATTGTAGCCCTCAAATCAACATATGTTGCTTTATATTCAAGCCCCGAGCCGTTTGTCTCAGAGCGGGTGAATTTACTGAGGTCTTTCCCATCATACATCTGGTTGTACAGATGTTTGTCGCAGGCACAGGAATGCTCAACCACACCGACGGCCAGCCGGTTCTTGTACAGGTTGTAGTCAAAGGGCACAGAGAACATAACGGCCATGCGCTCGGAGCAAACCCGGCTCTGCATATGGAACAGGTCGTAGGTCAGTAAGCCGACAGCGCCCGTGGCAGTGTTGTCATCCTTGGTGAAGGAGCACACTTCGATCTTGGTGGTACGAATCGTAGGCTGGGGTGGGTGGTGGCAGAAGCCACTTGCCATGTATACCCTACACAGGAAAGCAGGAGACAAAGCCTCAACATCACCCAAGCAGTTGATAACTTTTATGTGACACTTCTAGACTCTTGATGAAAAAAACCAGAGTTTTGTAAGTTTTGTGGAGATTGTCAGTGTACTTTTTGAGTGTTGGGCTTTCCAGGGTACCTGAAATACCTTATGCTGATGGATGGAGTGTGACTGTACAAGTAATGCTGTGGACTTCTAAGCAATAGTGAGTGTACCTGGATGCGATGTGCAATGAGGCAGTGTGTGTCACTGCATGATGGATAGGTGGATGTTCTCAGCAAAGTGATGTCACACATGAAAATCACCCATCCAAGATATGGTCTGTCTTGCCACAGCGAGATAAATGTAGAAGTTTGGAAGAAATTCCAAAAGACATGGGTCATTTTATTTATTTTTATTGTTTTGTTTTATTAATTTTCCCTTTTTAGCAGAAATGACGGATTGGCTTGTTGAGAAATAGGCGCCAAAGCAAATCGAATATTTATTTATTTTAAATAGATGGTACACTGGCAATTTCACTTGCAATATCATTGAGTGTTACTTATGTTTAAGGGCAGTATAACCACAATGAATTAGCATAGACTTTTAATGCTGGAAATATGTGCTTTTTCTGTGACTATTAGAGAGAAAAGAATTTGTGAATACTTCTGAAGGGATTGCATGCTCATAGTATAAGGATGCTGATTTGGAGCTGTAATCAGGCATTGTAATCTCAAGGCACTTCAAAGCAATGCATTAAACCTTTTGAAAATGAATACTTCTCCCTGGAACCAATCAAACTTGAGTACACACAGAGGCCATGACACTATGCAGCAACATATCTCTGTGCAGAAAAAAAGGTTGATGCACTAATAGACTTAGCTAACCTGCACTGACCTCAAATTTAGAGATGCATTTATCCAAAAGACAAAAGGTAAATTAAAATGAATGTTACCTACATTTTCTAGACAGTTTTCACAAGTAGCCATTTTCATCACATTATCTTTGCATGTACTGTGAGGTCATTCATTAATTTGTAATTTTACATTTTTGTTCATTCATCCAATCCAGTTGGATCTCAGATTTCATGTTAATTTAATGACTTTTAACATATTAAACGTATTGGTAAATAAATTTACAGACTTACTTGGGGTTGATGAGGCAGTAGCTACTGCTGACATTCGTTATTTCTATGGTGCAGTTTCTGTTGGAGGTCAGAGTGGCTGACACAGCTTCTGCTGTTTCTGGCATTTTGGCTGCGAGAGGAACAGGACTGAAAGCTTAGAACAGTATATCCGCTAACAGGTCGCCATTCAGAAAGTATTGTGAAGTTAATGGAATATTTTCTTTTATAATACAGATACCTGAGTATTTAGGTCTTAAGTCAGATTGGATCAAAAGAAAAATACTAATATTTTACTGTTGCAAATAAGCCTTTTAAAGTCTAACAAAGCTAATTTTCTTCTTCTCAATTACAAAACTCCTGAAAAGAATTTATCAGTACATGCACTGCAGTATGCCTATATACAATGTGAATCTGAGTACTGCTCTTATCTGAGAGTACTGAGAAAAAGGTTTTCAACCGGATAATTAAGAAATATATCACAGTTAAATTATAATCTTGCTAAAAGTAGGAGTTATTATATTCACCTTTTGGAGATAAACGCGTGAGTTGTGCTAGACAGCAGAGTCAAGTTCCTTTTTCTCAGTTCCTGCAGAGAGGTGGAGATACATGTCTACAGTGCTTGTTCCAACACAAGCACGGGCGTGTCCACTGTTAAATGAGCACACACCTTCACTTATGGAAAATCAGGTCTGAAAAAGAAGCACTTGGGCCACCTAACATCCCATGGTCACAATATATTGTAACTAGTAATGTATTAATTAGAGAACATCTCTGTGTCAGCATATTTGCCTTCACATCAGACATGGGTCTATCACCTCTGTATCTTGAAGGATTAAGGACCTGAGGTGGTTTCAAGAAAATGATTTTACTTCACTAAAGGGTAATTTTATGCAGCACACTTGTTGTGAAATCATATGGGAATACCTACTCCGTAGTTTAAATCACATTTCAATTGTTGCTATTTAGCTATTTTACTAGTTTAATTGTTTTAATTCAATAATTTAAAAAAAAACCCCACCTCTTTGCTCTTATGGGAACCTTTGCAGTTCAGCACATGTATTTCATAAAGATCCTTATAGAACAGACTTGCTTAGACTGAAACTACAATCTCCCAGGCATTGCTCAACTGATTGCTTGTTGTTGTTGTTGCAGGTGATGGCTAGCTTCAGATTCCTGCGGGAACCTGCCTACATCAATCACAAATTTCAACACACTGTCTGACTCTCATATCACTAATTCTTTTACTGCTGACTCTGCTCCCACTGGGGTGTAGAGTAGAAGAGGAGACACTCTCTTCTTCCATGGAGGAGCAACTTAAAAAAACTATGTATTTTGTAACACAGAATGGTAAACTGCAGTGTTATATTCATCCATAATATTATAGGGCCTGAGGGTCTTCCCAATTAATTGTTTTTTGCAAACTTTGTGTTCGGAGATGTGTTCATTATTCCGCCAACCAATTCAAGTTATATTCTGGCAGCTGTTCTATTCCATACATCAGGCATCTGTTGATTTAAATCACCAGACGGCAACAACCATACATTTGCAGAAATGCATTTGCACTACACAGACTTTGTCACTTGTTTGAAATGTTTGATTTCTGATGGTTAGCCAGTGTGTCCATGGCAGAAAATACAGTCTCATACAGCAGATGTGTGAATCAGAATTTGTGAATGTGTAGGTGAGGTGAGCCTGACAAGCTGCGTCTGAGATGTCCCAAAATGACCATAGTACTGAGGATAAACCCTTGTGACATGACCTCTCCTCTGCTGCCACATTCAGGGCAAACATATTTACATTTAGTTTTTTGTCAAACTTCTGTTTTCCTATGCCAAGAGTGATTTGTTTAGCTCAATTTTACTGTTTTTGTGTCACTATCGGTACAAATATAGAAATATCAAAGTTACCAACTCTTCATCTATTTCTTTCTGTGTGTATTGAGCATCACAGCCTCACAGGGTCCCTTGAACCACAGAGCCACAATTCTTGAGTAGTATCCCTTCAACTGCACAAACAAAACAAACAAAAACTCCTAAACTTTCTATTTTCTACAAGTGCCATTGGGCATCTTCTATCTTGCAAAACATAGTCACCCATTCAGTAACAGGCATACAACCCTCATCAATTGATTTATCTCCGAATTAATTCAAATTTCCTCCTTATTTTATTAAGCAGGTCTGTAAAATGTAATCACGCTGTAGTTATCTTTGCAGTTTCTGAGAACAGTTAGTAAGAGGCAATTAAGACAGCGACAAAAAGACAGAATGTCAGTAATCTCTATTTATAGGTTGCTGAGGCTTTTAAAGTGTTATGATGACAAAGATAAATGTATGCTAAAGATGAAATCATATTTAATTATAGTGGATGAGGTATCAGTATCTCAACGTCATGTCACTCATGCCACTTGTTTAGTCTGTTAGACACCTTTACTTACATCCCTCTCTCAGTCTGTTTTATATGAGAAAAGTCCGTGTCAAGTTAATGGTTTGTTGAAACGGTCACTATGTAGATTCTATCATATGATAGATTGTAGCAGCCATCATTAACCCCAAATCTGTATACACATACAAGGAAGTTGACTCTGTTTTTTTTGTTGCTCTCCATGTACATACACAGCAATAGATGTAAGTATGGCTAAAAACAAGGACAACAGCTCAACAGGTAAGACAAACATTAACCTTCTATTTTTTTATATTATTTCAAGCAATAGTGACGTATAACAAAATAAATTAGAAGCATTCAATCTATGCTACAAGGTAAATTCATGTTACAACATAATTCAATCAATTGCTCAAAACGGAGTGGGAAGAAGTCAAACTTCCCAAAAACAAACACACATTATGTACGTGCACATTCACTACTATGTGCAATATAGGTTTTTTTGTACAAAAAACAAACAAAAGTAAAACAAGTGTAACATATGTAAACAGTAACACAATTAGTTCAAGATGAAACACTGAGACAATCTAGGGCAATGGGTAAAGCACGGTCATGTCACAAAGTAACATTCGCTCATGCATGCAAAATAGGTGGGGGCAGGGCAGGAACAGTGTTGCCAGGTCAGGTAGTTTTCCACCCAATTGAGGGTGGGGGGGCGTAAAATCATGGTTGTATCATAAGAACTGCCGCTCAGACTTGCTTCTGATTTTTTTCGGTGGCCACTCGTTGCAAACCAAAACGCATTTTCCCCATTGGCCACCATTATAAAAGAGACGTCTGTAGAGCTGCTGACAGGACACCTCCAACTGCAAACAAGATCAAATTTGATTTCGTGGAGGTTTTATATTTGTAAAACTTTCTTCGAGCCTAGAAAAGTGATTTAAAAATCTGTGACGTCATCACAATGTAAAGTTTATGGACTGAGCAGGAAGTCGAGGGCGGGGCCAGCGGGAGGAAGCACTACTGAATGAATAGGCGTCCTCTTTGGTTCCGGTATCCAGTTCTCAAAATACATCCATGGGTAAAATGGGCTTGGGTGATTGGACAGCATTTGCCTTGGTTTACCATGAGTTGGGCTGTTTTTAAAAAAAATTTAAAATTGCAGTAGCCTATTTAAAAAATACATTCATAAACTGTATCCCTTAGTTGTGTGAGCACATCCACTCAGCACAACTTCGATATGACACAATTTTCACCACTATACTGCTGTAGCTGCCAAGTTATCCGTACACTTGCTAGCCTGGACGGGCTACCTCTAGTCAGTCACAACATCTCCCAGAGGCTTTCCCTATTTTCACACACCATTTCATGCACTAAAAAGTTATTGACGAGCTTGCTAACGGACAATTAGCTCGGTTCACTAACAGGACTATGTGTTCACACAGTTTATTAAAAAGATGTATTTGTACAGTACCGTTGACTCCTGTCTCACAATTGTCTGCAAACCATCTGTTGTGAGACAGGTTTTACTCCCACAGAGAAGGTTAAATACAAGTGGATGGTGCAAACACAGCTAATAAACTAAGATCGCCTCCTCTGTTTTGGACTCTTTGGCTCTCTGTACCTTCAAAGGTCAAGGCGGCTCAAGGCAGCTTATTATTTGTCAATGGCACGAATTCGTGTCAAGGTTTACCAACATTTGCATGGAATAATACGAATTTGGATGTTTTAAATCGTGGTGTGACCAGCCCTTAGGAGTTAACTAATGTATATCCATTGAGACAAATGGACAATGAGAAACAGGTATACAGACATGTGATGTGTCAGGTGACAGAGTGGGGACACCTGGAGTGGAATTGCATGTCTGAAACAGCAGGAGATGTTAGTAAACAGCCAAATGAATCACTCAGTAGAATCAGATGCAGAGGAGCAGGGATGGGAAGGATGGAGCAGCTGTTGCCATGAGGTCAGTAAATCATTCACAAATAATTCTGATAGCATGTAATAATATGTGTAGAAATATGAGACTGTCACAGGCTTTCTAATCTGGTTTATGATATTTGTCCCCAGATCAGGTGCAATTGTCAAATATTTTCATGACTGATCTAGCCTACAGCACAAATAAGAAGCCTCAACAAAAACAGGAAGGGCAGCCTCCTTCACTCACTTAAAAATTATATCTAATATACCACTGAAAAAAGATGGATTTTAGAGCATCACTATTTTAATACTCCAAAGTGATCATTTATAATCACACTGATTTGTAGCTGGACATTAACTTTATCATCCTCAACTTTCAATTTACATGCTTACATTTGACCCTGTAGCTTTTATTAGAACATTATTTTTTATTTTTTATTTTTTTTTACAGCATATCACACAATAAAACACAAATACCACAAACACATCATATATGCATTTTTATACAAATCTGTAGGAATGCCATGCTTATTCTTGATAGCAGTAAGAAGTCTGATATTTTACATAAGAATTCACATAATTAGTAAAATGTCCGTAAATTGTTCTTATAATGACAGCATAAGCAAATTGACAATTTTTTATTTCATGTGTTGTTATGTGTGTGCATGTAGCCCCCAATCTTTTTTTTTTTCATGTGGATGCCCCTTCAGCTCTTACATCCATTATCTGACACACAGTCAAGCCTTGTCATCCAATGCTGGATATCTAATTTTGTTTTGACCTTTTCCCAGAATCACTGTTTCGCTCCCAAATGTGATATCGACATTGTGGAGCTCTGGGATGTAGAATTGGCCACTTAGGACGTGTGAAAACAACCATGATCGTAAATTGCTCCTCCGGCGCTAGCTTAAGCAGATGTGTAAGACCGATTTTAGATTGATATGTACTTTGTACTTCTATGCAGCAGTATCAAAACTATAGCTGGCATAATGGTCCTAAAGTTTTTGCTGCTCTTTGGTTGTCTGGAGACAAAGCAGTGCACAAGCTTTACACATCGATCCATTCATCACATTAAAGATTGAAATGCTTTTTTCAAATCTAGTAATTGAAAAGTGAAAACACAACAAGATTTGCTTTACTTGTACACTGTCATGGGTATGACAGAAAAGGGGTTTAATCTCTTTATTTATACCTGATGATTATTGTGCTTTTTCTTTACCACTTTTTAGACCAATCATTTTAGAAAGCAGTGCCCACCCCAAGCTGCCATCTTATATATTTCATTCATAATGTAAAATGTGTAAGATGTGTCCCCCTCTTTAATGAAGCACTCACTCCAGCTCATGTAACATTTTAAGTTGTGTCCAATATAGCAACATGGAAAACACGTCATGATGCATGTAACAGGAAGACACACAAACACAAAATAGTTTTGCCCTTCATTATGGTCTTCTTCAGAATACTGTTTACTGATTTGGAATTATTTTCATACTATTTGCAACAAGTCTAATTTCTAGAGACACACACATTATAGAGGACACAAGTTGTTTTGCTTGAGAGACCACAAACTCTAAATTCTAATCCTAGGAATCCGTGTAAACTTACATACAGTACCTGATGGGAGCAAATGTTTTACTATATTGCCATTCATTTTCTGTTTATGCACCCACCTCCACTTATGGTTGCCCACAGGAGGAGCTATAGTTGTTGACAAATACATTAATAAATGCTTATCTGCTTACAGCTACATTATAGTGTGTTATACAGTAAACCATTGCTAAATAGTTACTAATACACAAAGCAGAGGTCAGCTGATTGTTCATTGGTGGGCCAACATTTTACAGGCGTGGTGGAAATGGAGGCTTGAATGTTTTCAATATGTTTTATTTCTTTAGTTCTTCTAAGTAATTTAGCTGAGGGCAGATGTATTTTTTCCCATTAGTAAGTGGGATCTAACAGACAGCAGCTTATTTTAATCCTCCAAGATTAGAAAAGACTATGTCATGTAGAGGTTATCTACACACAATAAATAGTGGCGGCTTCATTTAATGTTCAATAAAAGTACTGTTGATGTTGTTGTCATTAGCATCCATCATTTCTGTTGCTGTCTGCTTTCTACTCAGGTCAAACAGGCTAAAGCCTGTGTTGGAACTAACAGGGTAGGCCTACTTGTTTCATTTAAATACAATCCATTATATTTTATTTATATTATTAATTTTATTATATTTAATTTGTCTTATTATTATTGTGTTGTTATCTGGTATGTCAATTAGACTTATTTTTAGCACCATGTTCTGTTGGAATTGCCTGGCGGAGAATGAGGCGAAGAAGCCTCTGTTGGCATGCCTCTCTTCATGTGGGGACAGTATTAGATGCTATGACGCCATGTTTATTGTGATTTACTGGAGCCTTGCATTTATATTGTCATCTATAGTAGATTTACGAGAAAACCATGTAAAGTTTAATGTAGACTATGAAACAGAAAACTTCAGTTTTCATTGGGCAACCACATAATATGTGTTGGGGGGGCGGATTTGGTCCACAGGCCACTATTTGCCCACCACTGCAGTGGAGTGTCGAAAGCAAACAAAAAGATCAAATGATTTGTGTTCTTTAACATTTACAGGCATTGCAAATTTAACAGCTGCACATTTTTCCATGTTAACATTTCGTTTCAGCAGGTTCTTTTGAGTTTAAACAATAACAATAATCAGAAGAAGAGAGGTTTATGGTCATCAAAACTGGATACTTTTACCTTATTTATTTTCCTACATGCACATGATGACCACTTCAGATTGTCTGATGAAACCTTGCATGCTTAGACAGACTATACATTTCATGGTTCAAGGCAGCATTGTTCGGGATTTTAAGATGTAGAGCCATGTACAGTTTCTCAAAAGTAGAAATGTAAAATTCCGGACAATCAGTTAAGCTAGAGATCCAATCACTGAATATAAATACCCCTTTTTTATACATCATATTACCGCTGCATAAACTCTTACAATTTCATCAGCCTTGAGAATGGGTGATTCTGATTAATCCCTTCAGTCATCAAAATGGTCTTCAAAGGTAAAGGTTCTCAAACGTGGGGTAATGGGTGGGGGGAAGCAGAGGGGGATTATGCAAACTTCACAGTGATTAATTTTGGCCTGAGACGTATCTCCACTGATGGTAGCCGAGAGAGGAGCATATTGATTGATTGCTGCAGGGGGCGCGAGGTTCTGCACATTTACTTTTTGATGAATAGGCTGTCAGGGCCATGAACAACCAAATATGGCTCCGTAAATGAATGTTTAAGCGATTATGGTATAAGTGTAAATATTACACATCCATTAAGGAGGATTACATTTGGTGCCACTTTGAAGAGGGGAGGAAATAAAAGGGACAAGCCCGCAGAATATCCCACAGCAAAGTAGGTGCAAGGAGAAATGTGGTTTTAATCTGCATGTATAATGTTGTAGAATTCGAAAGTCCTTGACATTAATCTGTGCGTGCGTGAGTGTCTGTGCATGCATGTGCGCAAGTGTGAATGTTTATGTAGGCTGGTGTGTGTTTTCAAGAGGGCAAGGACAGAAGATGGGGGCTTTAAGATGACAGAGCATGCCAGTGCATCCACCCGCTCAAATTACCACACGACAAAACGCTTCCGAGGTGTTGCACTGGAGGTGAGAGTGGGAATAAACGCCTGTTTCAAAGATTATTTGTGTTCAGTGAAGATTACCTCTCCAACCTAAGAAAAATCAATAGCACCTTGTGCAGTAGGAATACAATTGTGTCACCTCTTGGGGACAAGGAAGTGAAAACACAGCTCAGAAGCAGGTTTAGACAATAGACATCAAAATGTCTAAACACCCAGCCAATAGCTAAACTGGTTAGAAGGCTCATTCTGGAGAACTGCCAGCAATTAAGGACTCTCTCTCTTTGTCTCTTTGCATCTCACTCCATCTCACAGCTCAGTGTGAATTAACATTTTTCCAAAATAGCACTTGTGTAATCTTTAACTTTTGAAGCCTTAACATTTGATCACTCAAAATATGCAAATATATTCACCATATTCATCATTCATTGTTCATTTATGTACATAAACTCACACGGATGCATGTAAACGCAAGCCGTTGTTGGAGAGCAGTTCACACATACACACAGAAAACATACACATCATGTGCACAAACACAAAGAGATTCTGGTTTCAAAGACAAACAGAAATTCCACTGGGAGAAACCAAGTGCGTTTTTTCAATTTTTATTTTCTCAACAGCATGTCAAAAGATTGAAATGGAAACAAATCTGTTATCCTCATTGTGGGCTCATTCTGCCACAATTCTGCTAATTAACAAATGTGAATATTTGATGATTTTTCTGTCCTTTAACAGCTTGCTATGTTTTCTGAAAAACATCTTGACTTTTGTCCTTTGCAGACACGCTAAATTTGAAAGACATTTGGTTCAGTATCTGCATCATGCAAACATGCTGTTTCGCAGAGTTTGCCATACATTTCCATATCCCCAGACAGAACGTCCTCATCATCGCATTGACTATATGAGCACCAGGGCCTCTGTTTGCCACTGATCTTCTGAAGAAAAGACAGACAGGAGATCAATAAGCTCCCCACCCTTCATCCCATTTGTAGGCATTGGCTTTTTTTCTGTTCAACAACCCAACCCCTCTCTTTCCCCAAATCATCCCTCTGTTAGCCCTCGTGCAGCCTCTGTGACGGCTCGATCCTCTGCCTTGCACTCACACATCCACAACCCCGTGCCACCCTTCCTGCCGCCCCCGCTGTCCTCTGCTCCGTCCTGCTTTATAAGAAATATAATCCCATTGATCCAAAACCCAATGGGAAGCGTTGATCTGTAAACAGACAAGTGCTCAATAAGAGATGTCCAGTCCTTTAGAGAGGAGATGGAGGGATGGTAGGTGTAAAGGTGGGTGGGAGGTGTTCTGGGTGCAGCTGGTACTGGAGACTTGGTGGTGGGGTCTCGGTATCTGTGTGTCTTGGCATCATTTATCAGTTTTATTGCTTTCTTGTCTTATTGCTAGCTGCCATCGCCCCTCACCTGGCCCTCCTGCTCCCGATAAACCTCGCTCCCATCCCTGCCGCAGCCTCACTACGATAAAACTATGTTCTACCAGTGCAATTAAAAGTTCGCAGCTCAGGGTGAACAGATGAAAGGTGTGACATTTTGCTTGTGACTGACGATGAATTCAGAGTGACGGGCCGGACAGATGCATCCAGGCACGGATATGGATTTATATTTTTCCCTTATGTTCCCACACTCTCTCCACAGCCCCTCCTCTGCGCCCTCCTCCTGCCTTCCCTGCTGTCTTATTTTGCCTCTTCCTGAGGTGATGGGGCCTAGCTGTAATGCCCTACACCCCACCTCATCCTAAATCATTACTTGACAGTTTAAAAGGGCACAATGCAATGGATGGCTTTTTTTCTCCGTGTTTCCATGGTTATTTTCTTTCTCTTAACCGATTCTCTTTTGTGTCTTTGATGAAGTGAGTGGGTCTATCTGTAGTTACGCTGCTTCTGTGTCAAGGTCATTTGTCACTGAGAGAGTGAGGTACAGACTTAAGCCAGATGGAGGGTTTTTCTCTGGTTGATGAGTGAGAGCTGTGGAATTAGGATTGTTTTTGGCTGTTAATTTTTTAGTGCAGAATAAGAGAAGCCATTTCAGTCCCTCCGTACTCCAATACAGGATTTACCTCTTCCATCCAAACTGAACTTGGGTTAACCCGGACCATCTCTAGCCACAGGTGGGGGACGCCTATGCAGTAATGGCTTTTTCTGATTAGGCTATTGATCTAGAGCCTCCCGAGCTTTAGAGGATGCTTCAAACCGAAGATGACACTGAAACGTTCAAGAATTACCATAAAATGCTGGAGAGAAATGCTGACATTGAAGTGAGTCACACCTTGATCATTAAAATTCACAGAATGTACACAATTACCTGCATTAACACTGTGCAATAACATTGAATACATTCATTATCAGAAATGGCTGTCATATCACATGCATTTTTAGACCGCCACCATATTTTTCTGATGATCACTCTAGACTGAGATGATGTTAGGCCATGGGTAAAAGAAAATACATTCATACTTTATTTATATATATACATATAGTATGGGCTGTTGGATTGTTCCGTATGTTATCATGTAATGCTTAGGTTATGTGGATTGTGTCATCTGTGCAATTTGTAGTCTGTTGGGGTGTGTAATATGTCAGTTGTGCTACCTGTAGGTCATTTGGGGGGCTTTGCATTATGTAACTGTGCAATATCTATACCATCAGGGATGTCCAATATGGGAGCTGTAATTAATAATGTTTTTTAATTTTGGAAAAAACTGCCACTGAAAGGTGTTAATGTGTCTACTATATATGTACCTGTCTAATGTAAATGAATATATGTTTGTGAGAGGATGTGCTGAGAGACATTTATTTCTTGTATTTTGTATTTTTGTGTTGTCTTTGCAAAAACTGTGGAATAGACAGAGTCCAAAAGAAATTTGCCTTCGGGGACAATAAAGTATTTCTTATCCTATAGTAGTGGTAATAGGTATAGTAGTGGTGTAACAATGGTACTGTAAACATACTATTTTGATGAACCATCTGGAACATTTATTTTGGTTGTGCTGCCCGGCAACATTGATCTATACTCAAACATTGGCACATTCATGGACACACCCACAGTATTGATTAGAACAGTTCAGAGAACCAACAGAGGCCTTAAGGTCAAAAGCACATTTTTGCTACAATGACCTGTAAAACAAACTGTACAGATTAAAGGTGGCTTCAATACTGACACCTTGAACTCTTCTAACACAGGTTCCTAACAGAGTGTGTGCCCACATAAAAACTCTCCATCTATGGATTCTTTGCTCCAGAACCATTCAGACTTCAAATGCAGTGACTTGGAAGCACCATATGAAACAGATGTGGGTAGAATGAACACAGTGCTGTTTAAAAAACATCATCCTTACAATAAACCTCAGGCAGCTAGGAGGAGACAAGTTACATTAGAGAAGCTCAGTTCTGAGGTATTTCTGCACATCTCTCTCTACATCTGCTGGATTAGTATTTAAAGAGTGACACTGAGCAAGCATGTACAGTGTGCATTCTTGCTTAACTATGCGTTTAATGCCAACAGCCGATCCACACATTCTGCCCAACTCTTCCCAGTGCCACTTAGGCTCCCCGCTGCTCGAAATGTCACAAATACTCCAAACATGCTGCATACACAGAGATCAGCGGGTCTCATTCTGCTCTAAAATGGGGTGAGCGGCAGCCTAAGGTGCGTGCTGTGCAAACATGGAGAGTTGTTATTTCCAGTTTGACCCATTAACTGACACACAATAAAGCAGGGATGAGAACAGTCTCCCTTGGCATACACAGGACATACACAGAATGTAAGTTGTATGCATGAGACAAAAATAGTTTCTGTCTATTGAATTAACAGGGCCATCCATCAGACACCAACATGACCAATCAGGACTATCGATCCACCAACGTTCCCAGTTAGCAATAATCAGGTGGCGCCGAGGCTCCAAGCATATCAAGCTTTAGATCCAAACACATTGTCCCACTTTCCAAGGGTAACAGAAATTAATTTCCATATGGGCAAAAAACAGCAGAAAAATTGTGTTTAAAGAGGCAAAGGTTAAAATTATAGTAGAATGGTCCAACAAGTGCTGGCAAAAAGCAAACCTGACTCATCAAACAAATGTGCCGTACTAATATTACATAATTAGAACAACAACAAATTATCATTTAATGTGAGAGGTTTATCAAACATGTGTTTTGTTTGTTTTGAAAATGACTAGAGTTTGCTAAACCTGTAAGTTGTCCAGAAAAGATGATCTCACATATGGGCAAATAAGCAGCCAAACAATTTAATAAGCAGATTTTCTCTCAAATCTGAGCTCAAATAGGATATTTCATTATTATGGGAGTTGAGCCAGCTGTAACCTGCCTTTATTGCTGTTTTATTGTGTTGTCTTAGATAATATTGTTTCTCTGCTATTACAAGTATGACATATTGGTGTTTCATACTGGTGTATTTTTGTTTGACAATTTCTGCAAGCATGGAAATACAACAGCCTTTTAGTGACATCATCATTTCAATCTGGCTAGAATGCTGGCAGGATTTGTTGGTGCAGACTTGGGGCCATTTGAGCTGAGAATCAGCTGCACTTAGGAGCAGTCAGACTAGCTTTGGGCCAGTGTTGGCCCTGAGATGTATCCCAAGTATAATCAATATACTGCACATAAACCTTTCGTCTTGCCTTTTTTCAATGTATGTTCACATCTTTATCCTCCTCAGCATGTACAGTAATATATTCCTTTCCACCATGTCATAACTTTAAATAGGATCTTCATTGCTATTGCACCATACCTACAGTGCTAATAGCCTACCAATACCATGTGTATCAGAACTAAACCAAAAATCCCAAAAATAATTCACCCTCAAAATCTGAGGGATTATTCCTGCATGCTTGATCCCCTTGTGTAATCAACTTCTTAGTAATCAACAGCTGACTGCAATTGCCAGGCAAACCCCAGGGTTCACTTGACAGATGGCCGGGACAGAAAAATCATAATTCTGCAATATTCATACATATTAATTGGTGTGCATGTGGTTTGAACTGGATATGTGTTAGACAAGTATTTTCAACCATCAACCAACAAACAGGCTGATACTGTGATTTCTCTTAGCTCATTTTTGTTTGTTTGCGTTTCTCCCTAAGACCTGCAGAATAAAGCTGTTGCAGGCATGGTAAGGAAAGCTATTTGACTCTGGACCAGTCCAGTACACTTGAGTATTGCTGCAAGACATTTCAGATAGGTTTTTGCAGAAGAAGAACAAAAACATTATTTGGGAGACACACAGGGAGGGGCAGACTGTTGTTGCTGTTGTTATTAGTGATCGACTGGCTATTGATGGCAGTAGATGTTTTGGATCTGCTAACACAATAGCTACATGGTGACAAAAACAAAGTCTGAACAAATCTGGCTTTCTGGGACTGTGCCTGTGGCATTGGGAAGTAGAAAAACAACATCATAGGACTACATTTGCCATAATGTAAAAATTCATAGTCAGTCTCAAGACATATAATATATACATTTGCAGCTCGTAAGATTCTGTCGCTTTGTTTCCTAGTAATTATTCAGAAAGGAACTCTTCTTATAATTATTTTTTTTCCTTGAAGAGATTATTCCATTATTTAGTGATTGTAGTTGAAACTGACAAAGAGACCGAGTTCATTAATACTTCCTAATGTATCTGATTTCCTCATAATAAGCCAAAAAGACAAGATCGAATATTAAATATATCTAAAAGGGAAAAGGTCCATCTGGTAGTGTTCATAAGAAGCTGTTAGTTTTGTAAAATTATTTAAAAGAACTTCTGTGAACTCAACAGTGGACCTGACCTCTCTCTTTTCCATCTTCCAAATAATTGCAGTTTTTTTTGCTAACATTATCCATTTTCACAACGGTTACTACATATCCACACAACCTTTTTCGAGGAATTCTCTTATGAAATAAAAACTTAACTTTGAACTCCTTTCTATAAAAGAAAAATGAAAAGGATCCAGAAACTTAAGTGTTGCCTAAAAACTTCTGGCATGGGATAAACTGTGTGCAACATCAATTTCACTGATGATTGATATTGAGAGGTTTCACTGGTCTTTAGCCTCTGTTCACAGCTTGTGCTTGTGCTAGAGTAAAAAGGTGTTCATCAAAGAACACAAGGAGAGCCCTCAGAGGTAAACTCTACACAAATGCCTGAGGCTAGAGAATAAATATGCAGTGCCTTTTTACTCATCTTTTGATTTCTTTGATTGTCTTCAGTCTCCACTACACCTCCCTATAGGCTTCTGAGCTTTAACTGAAGTACTTTGATGCTGCAGGCTCTACTTAATTGTTTTGTTCACTTCAGAAAAATCATTAAGTGTTTGTGTGCGCGCGTGCCTGTGTGCGAGTGGATGTGGATAACAGCCCATCTTTTCACCCAAAGGAAGCTGGGGAATAAGCTTAGATTGATCCAGTAGAATTCCCAGGCTGTTTTGGCACCTGTGCAGATGGCAGACCTTAAAATATCAGTTTCCTCACAGAGGAAGCACAAGGCTCTGGTAAAAACAAAACTCACACCAACACATTGTCATAGGAGAGCGAAAACAATGTGCAATGTGGTGCGCATGACATTACTGGAGATCTTTGATTGTGCAGACTAAGTATATAGAATAGTTGTTGTCCAAATACTTTATAGCCATTTCGTTCTTTGACAATACTTGCCAAAGGCTTTCTGCTGGTAAGACCCTTCACACTGTATCTTCTATTGTTTCTATGCTAGAAACAGCTTACTGAGTGGCGTGAAAGTCACTGAGAATTCACTGTATGTACATGCTTTACTATGTTCGTGCTACCATTAAAATGTTCAAAGCAGTTCTGCCTTATATTTATACAAAGAGAGACAAAAGAGTTGTCCACGGCAGAGTCATTACAGAAAGGACGGGTTTGAGGGACATTCTGATGTTGTAAAAGAAATGTGTAGAAGATGTAATATCTAACTATGTTTGATAGCATGAAATCGGATGATCAGTCCTATATCATCCACCTTAGGTACTGTTACGGTTGTCGAGTGCCCCGTTGTCGCCCAGTACATAATGCAATTCACACCGATACAATGATAACAGTGGCAAATTTGCCACTCAAAATTTGCAGTAACTTTTGAAACAATGAGTCTTCAATTTCACACAGAAGTAAACAAAAGCAGGCCTCTCATTTTGTGGATTTTATCTAATGAAAAGATGAGCGTCACTAGTCTCCACCTGACTTTTTAATGTTTCCAGCTGATATGTTTTATAATGAGAACCGTATAAAAGGGTCTTGGATATTAAGGGCACATACTGTAATTGATATAATACTTTTGATTACCCCTTACCCCTTTTTAATAATCATGAAGGGCAAGTTGGTAAGGTAATCATGAAATAAAGAGGGACTACTCAGTTAATTCCTCAGTATAACGTACCACTTTCCTTGAGGGGGCACAAAAAGGGTAGGCAATGGTCAGATAACCTTGAAGTAACGATGGACTACTTAGTAACTACTGAGTTATTATTTGTGTTATTCAGGAACTACTCATTAACAATTAATTAATTACCAGGTTGCTCCTCACTTGTTCCTAAGTAACTACTCACATTTTTGTGTACCGTATTGTAAAATGTTACCATTTATAAAAAGCAATTCGGGATAAATGCACATATTAGTAAAGTTCATTCTCTCTGGGGTTTTGGAGGAGGGGGCTGTGCTGCAGATTCTGGCCTATGCTTCACAACAGAATTACATTGGTGTGAATTGTCCTCTGCCATCAGCCTCTGACACCTTACTTGGCTCCAACTCCATCTTTCCTATTCAGGTCTAATAGGGAATCTGTCTGTCCCTACTCTCTTCACCCTTGTGATGGACAGCTAATTAATCACAATTGTGCAGTGCTGTTTTTTTAACTTGAACTGTTTCTAATCTTCCAACCCTTTGTCCATGTTATGTCTTTTTTTAGCTACAGAAGCAATGTTGCTCTTTCAGGTGGTCTGTCGGTCCAACACTTGAGTACAGAGTGATATCTCGATAACTATTTGATGGATTGCAATGACATTTGGTGCAGTCATTCATGGTTCCCAGAGGGAAAATCCTATTTATTTTGGTGATCCTCTGACCTTTGATCCTCTCATCTAGTGCCACCAACAGGTCACAAGTTACACTTAATTACATGACCTCATATCGCACACCTAATTTCTTTAAAAACATAGTACTTCCTATTTTTCATCCATCCAACAATTTTGTTTTTAGTGTGCAATGAGAATTAGACTCTCTCCTTCTGTACTATAATTACACTGAAGTCTTGAGAAAAGAGGGCATGACAAAAACCCCCACAAAATAGTTTAGAATTACATATTCTTGTGTGTATATGCGATTGTAAATGAACAAATTATTATTATTTAGTACTCTTGATGTGTGATTTAGGTCTACAGAGATGACCATGTTTTGATTATTGAGGTCATTTCTGTCTGATAGCATTTTCTTAAAAAGCCTGAACTGAGAATCAGCCACATGATG
The DNA here is from genome assembly GCA_011952105.1 of Coreoperca whiteheadi. Lineage (NCBI taxonomy): Eukaryota > Metazoa > Chordata > Actinopteri > Centrarchiformes > Sinipercidae > Coreoperca > Coreoperca whiteheadi. The sequence goes on along the minus strand of CM022470.1, from coordinate 6,852,290 downwards.
TCTCTGATTTAAATGAAAGGGACACAGGACAGACAGTCAGGTGGCTTGTGTGAAAGAAGAAGAGTGGTAGAAGATGCCAAAAACAGAAAGTGAGAGAGAAAGCAGGAGGCAAGCGGAGGCAGGGAAGAAAAAGATGGGCAGATGAAATTATACCTGCAGGTCTGTTAGCTTTAGCAGCCTGAGTCTAGCAGTGTGATGTCCCATAACATATCCCAAGGGTCCGTAAGGAATAAAAGAGTGAGTAAACCTCACATATCAAAGTTTCTTTTCTCTCACACTCCTGTTATTGCTCCTGTGCCTCTCCTTGACAGCCCTGTGATTCATTTCCTCCTGCCTGAAAGACGGGAAATGAATAGAAAGCTTGGATATTGTCAGGTGCTAAATGGGAAAGCAGTTGCTCTGGAGACACAATGCAGGTGCAGGTAAGAATGGTGAGTTCAGTTTAAAATGCCACTCAGTCCCACTACACAGCACACAGCAGCACCTGTCTCACATGGCTGAAGAAAAATGGAGGGGCGGTTGATTGGGTGTATAACACTCACACATCAGCATGGTTTATGTTTGAGTGGGATATTCATCTCTTTGCTGTCAGACTGCTGGATCCTGACACTTTGTTATACATGCACTTTGGAATGAGAGGGACTTTTTCACATTTGCATTTAACAAAAAGAACACAACTGACCTCAAAGTTGAACCTCTTTTGATAAGAACAAACCCGTCAAGTCTATGTGTTGCCTGCAAGACAAATCTGTTGAGATTTTCAGGAGTGCAGGTGGGTTGAGCATACCCACAACACGTGTGATGTTTCCTTAGCACCTGCTTAGATGTGCTCAGTGCTGAATCAAAACAAATATATTTGCTCACATTTCTATAATATAATTCAAACTTGATTGTCACATACATAGTACAATGTCCAGTGAAATTAAATCTCTGCATTTAACCCATCCAAATATTTAACCATAGCGCTGTCACCACACAAACAGATTTATTTTTCAACAGTGATTTCTATAAAAACGACATCATCCTGCCAATAGGGGCATCAGATCAGCAAATGCTTCTATGTGTCGTTGGACAGATTTTGGAACCCATCGGCTATGGTCTGACGACGATTTAGCCTGTAGGGGTAACGGCCAGTGTTTTGGGGCTTCCGGTGTGGCCAGCGGTTCTGAGATTGTATTTTGGCCAATCCGTTCTGCCTCTTTTGCTTGCCACATGAATGTTCACCTGCATGCAACCAAAGCCTGCTCAGACGTGATTGGTCAATATACTACTGGGACTACAAATGGAAACCAGAACTTTCCACAAAAATCTTGTCCCCTGCCTACAGATTCTGCATTCTTAGGCAGATATCTGTTTATAGAGATTCACATTGGACAAACAACATATTTTGTCATTTAATTTGGAGAACGTGTGCTTGACATCAGCTCACATTTGAATTGTGTGTCAATTTTGGATAAAATCTGCAATTATAGCATAGTCTTTTATTCCCAGCTCTGATTTGTACCTTTAACTGCCGGCTTCTCAATAGCAATGGCAGCTGAAGCTCATCTTGGTACTTTGAGCCATCTGCCTTTCCTTTTTATGTTGAGAGACATTGAGGATATAATTTAAAGACAAGTCTGAAATGGTAATTTGCTGTGAGGAAAAAAAACTGTTCATCCCATTTCATAAAGCTATAGCGGATGTGTTTAATTTATGAAAATAATGAAAATTCAAGGTTTCAGTGTGGCTCTAAGCTGTAATGACTCAATGTCAACAGCTCAAGGCTTCTAAACTTGAGGATACTGAGCCACATGTGAGGTCATGGAGCCTTGAGATGTCTCTGATAGGGTTGTAATCCAAGCGGCTTCCCTGATGTACATCTGAGATAATTAGGAATAACAAAGCAAATTCAGGAAAAAATACTGCTTGTAAGTATGGAAGAGATATGGACGCATGCTCTCAAGCCTTGTTAAAATAATAGATTTCATGTGACTTAAATGTCTCCATGCATTTTCATTAGGGTGAGCGTAAGGCCACACAGTGCTAGGATGACAGTAACATACCCCGACAGGCACAGAGCGACCAGGGGACGTCCAGAATCTGAACCAGGGGCAGCTCTACAAGATATGGTCTCAAACAGGGTGGATGATGCTGTTTGTGTTGGCTGGTTCAGCACGGTCTGTGACCTTCTCTCCACATGTGTGCTCCATGGGGCCTCACTCTTTGTTTGTGATGGTATTGGTCATGGGGCGTGCTGCTCAGCGTTACCGTGCCTGAGGTGACTACCCGCTGGGATATGGACTCTTCCAGATGTGAGAGAGTGAAACGAATGTTCGTTAAGCTAAAAACAACTCGTCTTTTCTCTTCCTCTTCGTACTCCACCAATGGTTGAGCACTGAAAGATGAGATTATCTATGCATGTTGCACTGTTTTGTTCCTTTGCATGTCTAGCTGCATTCACATGATTCTGTTGAATTTCAATTCTGATCCAGCTATGTGGATGAATGCATATGTTTGCAGAGAGTGCTTATAAATAGGGTTGGGTTCATGACTATATTTTGAAATCAGCGTTAAAATGGGGAATGAGGATATTTTTTACATAAAAAGCTGATAATGTAAATGTAAAGCATAATGTACGTGTAGTAATTAATTAACAAAAATCGAATGCCATTGACTATTAGCCCACCTGCCACCAGGTATTTATTTTGTGGTTAAAAAATGGTAATGCCTAGTTCCTGGCAGTATGTCTATTTTTCTGATGTTTTCCACTGGTTTGAAGCAGTACAGTTTTTGGCATCTCTCGTTTTGTTCAATAATCCTTCATTTTCCCCTCTGCTGTATTTTATTGGCTCAAGGTTGCAAAAAACAAAGTTGTTTTATTGTAACAGCTACCATTCAAATCTCGCTCTGCTCTGAATAATGCTGGCACATTTTAGGCTGCTGAAATACATGACCCTTACAGTGTCAATTAAGGCTTTCATGGTCACCATAGCCTGTTTTCTAGATTGTACTGAATTGTTAAATCACTTCACCAGAAACCCGTGGAGGTTTTTGTTTGCAATTATTGTGTCCCCAAAATCACTTTATTTGCAAATGCTTTTTAATAGAAAAAAAGGGTATGACTTTTATGACATTTTCCTGTTACCTTGCAATAACCCGCAGTAATGTTTAATGTAATCATAATCAATCATGACAAACAATTTTTCTAGATGTAAATTAATCTTTTAACTTCCAGAAGTATGAAACACACAAAAATGATGCTTTGTTTTGCAGAAATATTTTAAGGATTGCAAACATTTACAAATATTACAGTAATATGTTAATCAATTCAACTGTAAGATCGTTGATTCCTAGAGGGATTATTAAATGTCTCATGTCTGTGATGAAGACAGAGAAATTGGCAACAAACAAAATGAGTTGACTGATTTATTGAAATGGGAGATTGCTTAGTTGAAAGTGAGCAGCGGTGGTAATTCAGTAGGGAAAGAAAGTCTTGTGTCCCAGCTCTGTTCCAGACAATATAAAGAGAAATGGAGACCAGAGAAAGAGCACACAGGGAATTGATGCAGCAAGCATGACAAAAGGTTTGTGTAATGATGTCGTTCTCAATTACTAACCTCTGTCACCCGTGGGTGTCATGGACAAATTTTCACCCAGAACAAAGACTCAAGTGGGCTACATCAATTAGAGAGATACATCCTGAACTGGGCTGATTTCACTGCTGATGTGGTGATAACTTTATTATTGACATTTGTTTGTTTTACTTTTAATTAAATGAAATGTGTATTAACTACCGTAGTGGAGTGTGCATTGCTTCATCTACAACACTTTCAAAGTACTGTACTGCACTGTGGGAGAGAGCGTGCATTATTGTTTGCGACTACGGGGATTACAAGTAAGTCTTGTCTGTGCCAGAGCCTGCTGCTGCAGAGTCGGGCCGACGCGAGATTTAACAGTCTTCATGCCGGGATGCTGAATTAAACATTGCATGCATGCCATCCTCAATCTGCGCCCCTTCAAACATTCCAAGAATGTGTAATTAGTCACACGGTGCTGTCTTCTCTTTTGGAGACGTGACACGCCGAACACACACAAGGCTGAAGTCGAGCTTACTGCATATGGACAAAGTTTCCCACAAAAAAGGAAGGACAATTATGACATCTTAAATCCCACAGCATGTCCCCATGGCTGCCATTCCTTGTCCAAGATGTTTTCTCTCCGATATTGGTGATGCTGCTGCTTTTCAATATTCGAACCACCTGTCAATAACTGTAAAAATTACTTGCAGGGAGATGAGTATCTAGTGGTAACACTGCTAAAAAGTAATTCTGTTTCAACCAGGATGCATAGTAGTGTGGATTCATGACAACCTCTGAAGATGAAAGCAAGATCTGTGCTTCTGGTGCTACCGAGTCAGAAGAGTCAAGTAGCCCCCTGTAGACAAGCCATATGGCCTAGGAAGAGTTTTATGGGTGTATATGTGTGGCAGCAAGCACCATGCCAGTCCCTCTGCTGATTTCTCATTATCGAGGAATAAATAGAACAAGACAACAAAACAGTAGCCCTGTTGTGTCATACTCATTCTGACTTCGGTGTGAGACAGATGGTACAAACAAAATGGCAAGATTTGAATAGTTGGGAAACTGGGCAGCAGCACTAAGCACAACAAACAACAACTGTGATGAAGAGAGCATTCTATTCTGCCCCTTTTCTCTACATTTTGTAAAAACACTATAATTTTCTTTCTTTGTCACTTGTTTTGTGCTGCATAACCAAGTGTCACTTTTAACAGCAATCAGAATGACTCTGCCCGCACAAGTTCTTGCTTTACGGCCTGTGCAAGCAGAATGTGTGTTTGTGGCAGTGGCGTGGGAGGCTGTTGGGGAGTCACAGGGAACAGCAGATGCCAGGTCTCCTCCAAGGTGGCTGACGGGCGGGCAGGCAAGGCAGACAAGCACAGGATGCAAAAAGCTGAGGAAGAAAGGCTACCTGTAAATATAGCACAGCAGCTCAGAAGCTTCGGTTTCCATTAAATAGCCATGTATTTCCCAGCTCCTGGCTTTATTGCACCGCTGCTTCGGGAGTGGGAGCCCAGGAGGCTCTTCAACATTATTAGCAGCTCACAGTACATAATCCCACAGCAGATTCTCGTCTATCTTCAGACCAGACTGAGATATATAGAGAGAGATGAGGAGTGAGAACAAGGAGGGGTGGTTGCAGAGCGGGAGAGGAGAGAGGGGTAGCGATGGTTGCCAGGCTTTGTGACTCCAAGTCGTTGACGCAAAGAGAAAGAAAGAGAGGCAGACATACATTGTAAATCCTCAGTGTTTCTCGTCATGATGTCAAGCTAACTCAATGACAGACACCAGATGGTGGCCTATCTCCAGAGATCCCATGTGTCTCTCACTAAGTCATGAGGCCAGACACTGTGCCAGTGCCCTCCTCTGCCATTCCTTTAGAAGGGGATGAAGCCACCTCATTCGGCCTCCCCGATGTCTCGGCCTGGTTCCACTTCTGACACTGCTGGACACTATCAGGTGCTTTTTACTAGCAGAGAAACTGAGAAGGGGTGAAAAAAGGCAAATATCCAACCTTTAAAAAACAAAACATCAGTTCCTGTCCATCAGGAAAACATAGCTCCCCAAAATCCTCCATCTTCATGTTAGAAAAAGAAACATAATGGCTTTAATTCATCATGTTCAAGGGTTGCACAGTGAATCTGGATTTGCAGACACTGACTCATCATCATTTATTCAGTATGGGAGAAACATACTACGTACAAATGTGAAAAACATTCATACTGATCCCTGTTCAGTGTGTCATCTGTAGAAATGTATTTATTTTCTATTAATTACTAGGGGCAGGTACCCTATACTGTATGTGAATTAATGAATAATATGTGAACAAGTTGATCTTTGGATCCAGGAGGTGCTTCACATCTAAAGATGCAACCAGGTTAACTCACCACCAACAAAGACATCAGAGACATTTTAGTGAGTATGGTTTCTTCTCCACTCACAAAAGGTGATGAACTAAAACAAAAGCCATACAGTAAACAAACTGTCCCCTTAACAGTCAGCCTTACATAAAAAGATGCTGAAGTCACAAGGAAGTGTTGAGGCTTTTTGTTCCATTTGTATTGTGGTCAGATAAATCAAAACCGAGTGTGCTTTGCGTAGGTTATTGTTATATAAATTCTTGCCGTCATTTGGGGCAGACAGCATAAGCAGTCTGGGGCTGAATTAATGCCACTAAAACACTATAAACTTGTCTTACCTATACCTTTGATATATAAGTAGTGTATTATTTGAGTGTGAAGAAACTAGAAGAAAAAAAGAAGAGCAAAATACGATGGCAGTGCACAAACTAGAATTAAAAGCTACACAGCCATATGAGTACGTGTTATGTTCTTTAAATACAGTAGATGATGCTGGCAGCCCACAATTAGACTGAACACACAAACTCATCACACACCGTCGTTGACATTCTGTGTCAGAAGGTGAAGATACAATCTTAATATCCTTCAGCGAAATGTCTCATTAACATTGTTAACTTATGTGGTAGTCACGAAGCGTGGCACCAGCCTGTTATTAGATAATCACCAGATTAGAAGCAGCGAGGGACAGTACGCCTGAGATGCAAACATGGCATCACAACATTCCTCATTGCACAGGACTTTCTGATGAGTCGAATGAAGAGAAATTTGTTGCAATGGCACAAAAACACCTCATCATCCTGAAAGGACTTTCTGTGCACTCGGTGATTATAGGCCACTGATGGCACAAATAAACAGTGTCAAACCATGAAATCACCCCACTTGCCTGACTGTTTGTCCTTCTTTTCATGCAAAACCTGTAATCTTGCCCACATGGGTTTGTACTTTTGTTCTCATTATCTTCAGAAAATTAAAGTGTTCTGAATTTAAGTTTGCAGCCAGAGATTTGTGGAAGTACTGTATGACCAAGGAAATAACTGGGTTGAGTCACCACTTTTGAAAGCAGTGTTTTTAATGGGTAGAAGGGAACAAAGAAAACAACATTTTAATATATCTGCACGGACTTTTATCCAATCATATCAATTAATTAAAAAACAAAACCAAGCAGAAAGCCCGTCACAATCCATACTTCTGATAATGATCACTCTATCGTACTTTAGTACCAAAGATAATTATGGAAAATAAATAATTTTGACAATGTCAGTGTTTTCTCTGAAAGCGTGAAAGATGTTTATATGCTCTTTGGATAAATGACACCAGTGGTCCTCCTCAGGGAAAGCACATGAAGCCTGCTGTATGTGCATGCCATTGCTTCACATGTACTTTGCCTCCCAACCCCTCCAAAACCCCCAGCTGCCTTGGGCTGGTTGCTCTGCTATTCTGCCTGGTACAATCAGCATCACCACTCATCACCAAACATCTGCCCAGTCGCATCTCAGAAGCATTTCACGTCTTCCCCACTCATCCACCTTCTCCTCGCCTCCCTGCCCTCCCCTTGCTCTCCCTACTCACTTTACCCGCCCATCCACTCACCCTTCTCTTGAACTCTGCAGCGGCCTCTCTACTGGCTGGTGTGACATTTGCCATTTAGATGAGGGAAGAGGGACAGACCCTTATCCAATCTCTGACCTTTTCCCCCCTCTCCCTCTCTGGCGTCACTGACGCATTCACTGCCAATTTTACTGACAATGAATTTGATAATGATAAAATTCAAGATAATACTTGATTGTATATATTGTGTGTATTTCACATGTGTTTTGGGCTTGTGTGAGCTGGGATTCTCTTTCCAATGATATTTACCTGATAACCTGTCTGAACACTGTTCCTAACTGCCTTTCTTAATGCAGGTAACTGCTGCAGCAGCAGTAAAGGTTAATGAATGCTCATTGAATGCCACATGCCATGGGTCGCTTTGGGGCATTAAGTATTCAGCTTATTCAGTGGTTGGCCTACTGATGATCTACTGTACATTTTCTGTCCACAGCAGAGCTACTAGAAATATCCTCTTGAGATGGTATAGATATCTCATTATGTTCGGACTACATGGGAAGGATGAGTGCTTAAAGTTTAAACCCCCAGCATTTTTTCTCGGCTATATACTATCAATAATTTTAATGCCAATTAGAAGGCCATTATAATCAGGCGGACTGCACGCAACAGGTTACTACTAATTTAAGTGGTAAAGGGGCTCAAGAGCTCAGAAGTGTTGCCAAGATAAGGATTACCTGACATGTCAAAGTAAGAGCCATCCAACAATCACCTTGTCAAAGCTGTGATCTCCCTTTCCTCCCCTTCAGCAGCAGCGGCAGCAGGGTGCTGGTGACACATATGGCCAATTATAGGTGGAAGTGGAGAAGATGATGTGAGCTGAAAGCTTGTTCACACGTGGCAGGTGTCCAGGCGGCCAGGAGCTACATGGTGGAAGGCCGTGGGAGAGAAAAACTCATCAATAGCTGAGCCCTGCTCTTCTTTCCTCTCCTCTCCATTCATCCGCAGGACTGTGGCAAATCAAAGACTATTTTTTAGCCGATCAATACTGCCCCTTAACTTTCCTTTATTACATGGCAGCCAGAATAAGGGTTAGAGAGGGAGATGCAATATTCAGTTCATAAATCATGCAGTAAAAAATGTCAGGGGGTAATTGTGGTTTTCTAACACCCTTTAAAGGGAGGCAGATTTTATTAGTGGGTTAACGTCGCTGGGCGACCCTCATTCATTCTCATTATGAGCTCATGGAGGCATCATCAAACCTTAAACGTTACAACACTTCTCAGCGGACCCTGGCCTCATTTCTCAAATACACACCTCTGCTGAACATGCAGATACACAAACAAAGTGAGTGGCACTAAACGTGATGTACTCACAAAAGAAAGCCTTGTTTGTTTCTAATACATGACAGGCTTGTCTTGGTCAAACTCATTTTCTGGGCTTTTTTATTCTTAATCGTTTGATTTGTTTTGTGTATTACTTTCTACATGGCTAGTTTCCTGAACAAATATAAAGCCTCCTTTCTACGCACAAATACATAGAACACATAACTGGAATGATTGCCTCATTAAGGTGCTACAGAGTACTGCTTTCCGTAAGTCTTACTCCCTCTCTCTCTGCTTCTCTTACCTCTCTCTCTCTCCAATGAATTTCAATTGGCCAATAATTTTCCACCATATCCCCGAGTTACAGCGTTTTTGTCACATCTTTTAGTGATTAAATGGATCGATTTCTGTTCTCTGTGGGTGATTAATCCCGCAGGGTTAGAGAGATTATAGAGAGGGAGCCACAGGGAAGCCTTCTTAATGGTTTCACACAGAGAGCCTTCCATTCACAGGGCTAATGAGATTGGATTACAGGACGGGGCTTCAGAGAGGAGAGGAAAAACTCACAAGAGGAAACTCATGTCCAATGGGATAAAAGGTAGGAAGAAAGAAAAGGTTTTATGATGACTAACGTATTGTTGCTAAGAGTCACATGCAAAGAATGACCTTGCCTGGTGTGCTGTCCAAGTGAACCTTTTTGCCCTTTTTCTGACTGGGACTGAAAAACTCAACACCTGCTTGGCTGGTGGGGGTTCATACCTCAGTGCTTATCTCATGTGATATTCTTGCAGTGAAGTCTCACATATGATTGATCATAGTCATTATTAGTCAGTGGGACGGATGAGCAGTGCAAGGGATCATTGAAGTTAGCCACTGCAGCCACTACAGTCATTTGGGTGTCCCACATAGCCCAGCTGTTTTAGGCGAGAGGGAGCTGGCGATGTTGGGGCAGTGAGGGTGTTTGGATGTGTGTGACAATGGGTGGGGCCTTAAAGTCAGAGGCTCATATCTGTCCTCCACAGCTGGAAATGGAAGCCGTGACTCTTTTGGTCCAGAGGACTGGAACTCTACCTCAGCCTGGCGATCTGTGTCACGACCCACAGCTTCAAACCTCCTCCAAAGCTCTGTCAGATCCCAGCAGGAAACAGCAGCTGTCTAAGCAACCTACCATACACTTAAGGAGAGGGGGTGGAAATGGGAGGCAGGAGGTGGATGGACTAGAGGGGAAGGTGGAGGAAGGAAAGTGTGTCGTTGAGTTTTAAAACACGTATGACCCACAAGGGGGATCAGAGGCCCCAATCACAGCTGGAGGTCATTCGTGTTACTGGGAGGGAATAAGAGGCGAAGCTTGCTGAAGCCGGTTACTCCAGGTCACTGCACAAGCGATAGCCCAATTTCATCTGGAGTCTATAGACTAAATGGCCACAGAGAGTCACAGATTACAGAGCGGAAAGCACATTCTTTAATCCTCCTCTGGTCTCTCAATGGATCTATGGGTCTGACAAAATGGCAGAATATGGTATTTGCTTTGTTTTTCATAATGACATAATGTCACTGAACAACAGCAGTTTGTAACAACTAGAAAGGTATCACTGTTCACTGAACAATAAATGGAAGGAAGCTAATATTTGTTAGCCATAAATAAATCAAATCCCAAAGTATATGTAGTTAATATTTAATACTGTTGGAAAAGTGAAAGAAATACACTACACTACACACACAAGTACTGTATTTCCACAAGGCAAGATGTTTTTCTATTTGTGTGCATGAGATATCTAGACAGATCATAGGAAAAATCCTATCGGTCATGCCACTTTACTCAAATGAATAGTGACAGGTCATGACGGGGGCAATGAAGAAGCAAACAGGGCCCTGAAGTAACATGTCTCATCCCAGAGCAAAGGGCGTTGGTGACAGTAAACTGTGAACCAACTAAAAAAGCAAACAAGCAACTGGGTGCCCCCAGCAAGGAGTCACATATATTACTGTCCCCAACCCATGCTGCTGCAGCCTTGCCAGGATAGCCCCAACATTACTGGGGGACATCACTGAGTGGAGCACATGCCTCCACGCGCACACGCGCACCTCCCCCTGGGGGACACGGGAGGGTTGAAAGGAGAGACGTAAGCCACAGTTTGTGTAAAAATGTATACGCCTTCTTGGAGTCATCAAATCTGAACACACAGATATGATACATTTTAAGATTCAGTGTGACTTGGACTTTTCATCGATATAATGATCTCTGATGTCCATTGTGGATAAATGTCCATACATCTGCTTTGAGCTTAAAGACTCCTTATAAGTCAAGAAATTCCCACAATGTCAGAAAGTATGAATGTTTTTTTAAAATGGGTGGGGTGGTTGTGTCAATCGGATGCCTGATTAATGCCCTACTTGTAAAGTACCTGCACTTAAGGTCCCTGAAAAAGCTTCATATCTGAAGTATTTCTCTAACATTATATTTTCATGGCTAAATAAGCAACAATCAAAGTTAACAAAACATCTTTAGGTATTATCCATTAAGAGTTTAACATTTCAAAACTCTAATCTGTTTTGTCAGGACTGTGTGGGTGTGGTTTGATTAGATTTGATTGACAGTGACCTAACAGCCCACCAAGTGCAACTGAATTCTGATACAAATGTTGCCCAGTCCTGATGGGCGCACAGAAGTATGTGACATCACTGTTTTCCAACTATGCACCGCCCACCTGAAGCCAGTAAGAAGAGCACACAAAATAGTGTTTTTTTATGTAGCAACCCATCCCTCATGACAAGAAGCCGATTGAGAAAATACATTTTTAGTGCCTTTAAATCCTTAATATTCTCTTTGGGTTTTTGTTTTGTTCATACTGTTGTTCATGGTCTGTTTATTGACATGAACAGATAAACAGTGACTTCAACAACATGAATAAGGGTGTAGTAAACGAGACGCTGAGAGTTCTTTTTTTCTAGCTCGATTATGTTACGACTGTAGCTGTAATGTTTTACCACAGTCAAATGCAAATAATCTATGTAAATATTGTAAGTGGTTGCTATTTTTCACTCACTGCTTGACTTTGAATAATTCCATATGTTCTTTTATTTTGCTTCCCTTGAAAAACTAATGTTTGAATATTACTGCATAAACACACACAAATACACATCAGATACAACTTTGTAAAATCTTAGAATATAAGAAAACTAATTTACAGAAGCTTTTATGACTCACATGACTCACAAATCTGGGCGAGCTGTACTTGTGTGCTAACCCAGGGTGATTTTTTGGAATCCAGTCCAAGGTTAGTTTTGTGTCACACACTTCTGATGTCAGACGGTTGCAGTTCTGGGGGCTAATTATGGACCAGCACAAGGGGATTTCTGCCTCCAGTGGAAGCTACTCACGTGGAGGGGTTAGTCGTGTTGCTGACTCTTTCAAAATCTGTCTGTCTGAGTGAAGCACTCATATATATATATATATACGGTGTATATACACACTCCACACACACATACACACAAAACAAGTGTAGCCTATATTTTTTGCAGTGCAGAATGTCTCCAGGTAGAGAGGCGAGAGTTGCGAGAGTTTTCCCTCAGTGCAGAAGCCATTAGTCAGAATGGAGGTGATTTATGGGTTGTCTCCTTGCAGAATTTAAATTAACTGCTGTGTTGCAGGGAGGGAGGAGGGAGGTTACCACTACTTTTTGGGTTGCTCCCCTTTGCACTCCACCTCTGTCTTTCTCTCCCTCTCTGTCTTGCTTTCACTCTCTCTCTCTCTCTCTCTCTCTCTCTTAATTTCTCAGTCTCACAGGAGAAATTTGGAACATTTCTTGGATCCAGGTGTGTTGTCAGGTGGTCAGTTCACTCGTAGATCTCGGAAGATTTCACTGGAAGATATGCCCAGCCAGGCCAAATGAAAACGTTTTTTTTTCTTAGAGGAAAAAAATGAAGCGGAAATCTGAATTATAAAAAGACACATACACGGTCAAGGTCAGCTGATATTGTGCAGAAGTTGCTGTGTCTTATGGACCAGCATATACTTCTGATACAGCTGTCCAGAGGCTCCAGTAAAAGCTCTCAAAAACACAAATATACGCATCTTTTAATATAAATATTGTTAACATATACACAATGTTTCCCACTATAATGTTTTAACGATTAATAATAAATGTGTGCCCAAATGTGGAGATACAGCATTACTAATCATGGCTTTCTCATTAATTCAGGATGTGCTCTTCCTGCCCCCAGATCCATGTTAATGATTTTTATATTGATGATATTTTTTGCTTTACTCTCTCCTCCCTGATGGCTTTATGATACATAACTGAACTGGGAGAGAGGTGTGCAGTGTGACATGGGAGCTTAAGGGACAGGTACTTCATTAGAGCCCATTAGAAATTCCCTTCACATTACACATGATTCATCGAGAAGACTTCACATACATAAATACATACTTATTGCATAGCTGTAGGGTGGGGCGTGTAGCTGGATGGGGTCAGAGGTTGGGGGCCCATGGGTGACTGGCAGACTGGGGGGGGGTATCTGACTCCACATGACATCACACTGTAAAGAACCCAAAGAGTTTTACATGACCTGTTAGTGTTGTGAATATGGATTCAGACTCATTTTATTTTCTAGATAGATATGTAGATATAATCTACACATACTTTTACTGTATTAGTCCCTCTTTACTGATGAGAAGATGCTTTACTGGAAGCTTTATTGCTTACCAACAAAACACACACATACTGCACCTACACACACAAGCTTCCTGATTTCCATCCTGCATGCTCAATGAGCTCACAGTGAAATATGTGATGATTTTACAATGCATCTGCTTCCCGTATATAGAGCCTTGACCTTTTGTGTACTTGTGCAATTTTGTAGCTGCTGAGCTAAAAGAGGAATGCAGTAATGACCTTATAACTTAGTGATTTTTATATTAATATCAGTACAAGGCAATACATTAATCATTTTGCATAATTTACAGTCATTTCAGGTTCCCTGTGTATTAGTTAAGGACATTATTTAAGGATGGCGGCAACAGAGTAAAACAAAACAAAGCATAACAAAAACTATGGACATAAGAACCTGACTTGTGGGAAAACTGCAGTTAAATGTATACATACATTGTAGATCAAATGAGTCAATAAAATCAGAATAAATCATAATATCAGTAGTAGTATTGTTTCCATCATAACATCATACCCAGTGGTATATTGGTCATATAAGATAAAGGGTACATGCATAAGACAATGCATCTATGTACCGGCAATTATTTTAGAGGAAAAGTCCCACATATTGGGAAATATGCTGATAATGGCTTTCTTGCTGAAAGTTGAGATGACTGATCAGGAGACTGGGACCACTCACATGTCTGTATACTAAATAATGCTGTAATTATGAAGCCAGCGTCAGCAGCCGGCTAACTTAGCTTAGCATGAAGACTGGAAAGAAGGCTCCTCCCTCTGAGGCTCAATAATGAACATCGTTATCTCGTTTTAATTCATACAAAAAACAAAAGTCTAAAAGTGACAATTCACCGCTGGTTGCAAGGCAAGAAATTGATTGGTATAACCCCCAGAAAAATGGAGAAAACGGCTGTAACTTCATATTTACCATACAGACATGAGAGTGTTTTTGATCGTGTCATGTAACTCTGAGCAAGAAAGCAAATATGTGTATTTCCCAAAATGTCGAACTATTCCTTTATGCTTATAATGATCATGTTATTGAGATCATAGTTTCATGTATCACACTATTGCTGTTACACTTCACTAGTAAACACTTTGCACACACCTTCTTAAATACAAGCTATACGTACACTTTGTGATAGACGCATAGAACACTCCTAACACTCTTCATTTCCTCCATTCATCTCACCTCTGGGGAAGTTGTCTATTCCACAGAAGCTTGATCCCCTTGCCCCAGGACAGAATATTCCTCTGTGGTTTCTGTGCTGCAGCCCTGCCATGCTGGGAGCAAGACCAGGCCACAGAGACTCTTTGCTGAACTCCTGTTGTGGTTTTGATAGGCTCTTGTCTTCAATGCCTGAGTTTTTCCTTCAAAGAAAGAATAACACAATCAAACAATCCTCACCTATCTACACCAAATATTGCTCAAAGAAAGAAAATATTTACAACACCCAGTTTTCAATGCATATTCTACAGTAATGCGTCTGTGCAGTGACAGTTATTTAACAAGTTGTTTATTCATAGCTTATTAGAGGGATCAAAACTTTTTGAATTAACTCTGATGAGTGCAGAGTTCCAAAAACACTTGCATAGAGATAGCTTTCACACTCTCAGGATTAAAAAAACAATTCAGTGTTTTTTTTGTACTACACACATGCTAATTAAAACAATTTCCTTTCACAACTAAACTCAAAGCACTAGTAACACCTGACAGATGTTACTATCTGGCAGATTTTGGACAACCTACATGCCCCATACTCATCACTCATCAGCAGACGACCCACACATACAGATACACACAAACCTTGAATTTCATGGCCTTGAAGCAATAGGAAGGATCTGGTCAGAGAAAGACGGGAAAAGGTAAGACTCAAAATGATTCCTTCTGATTCCTTCTTATTTCAAGCTATTGACACATATCTAGTATTTGTTTCACGCTTTAAAAAGAAACAAAATGTTTCACAGAAAAATCCTTAAGTGGAAAAAATATTAAGGTTTCATTATGTCATTCCCCTACACTCTGTGCCAGAAAACATCTACATATTTACACTCCATGGTCTCCTATATTTTTCCAGTGCAGTGAGAATACAATTATATTTCTGAATATATTACACTGCTAATGACAAATAGCAATGATTGTGTGCGGTGCTTCAAAACTCAAAGCGCAGTCAATAAATGGGGCAAATATGATGTATCCCAAGAACATATAATTCTGACCTTTCTTGTAAAGCAGGGTTCAATTCAAATGTGGAGGAGGAAGGCAGAGTGGAGAGTGATGTGAAGTGTGAACAGCGAGGAGATGAGTTTTCAGTTCATGCTGTGAGTGACGCTGCAGTCCTGGCCGAGGTGGAAAGGTCATCCCATCATTTGGGAGCCTGGAGTGAGAGTCAAGACTGAGTGAAGAATGAAGCCACAACCAGTTCGCCACAGGCAAGGCAGACTGAGGGAATGCACACATGAATCAGGCACATACATAATACACCACATCACCATATTCATTATGATACCTGGATATATTAGCCAGCCCTGCAGCAGGTCAGTCAAAGAGCAAGTCTGCGATTTCTCACTTCTCTTCATTCTGCAGTTTGGATGACAAAGAGTTAAACAGCAATTTCCCTGGAGCTCTGCTGCTCAGTCAAGGAAAAAAAGACAATGTGTAAACAGAGACTAAAGATCAAGCCATGTTCATGGGTGACAAAAATCCGCTGCCCTGAACATCTTCACTACATTGTCTGTATGGTATCCTACTTTTGGCTGTTAAGTGTGTCCGCTCCTAAATATTTCATAATCGTGCATACAGAGCATGCAGCTGTAATAAGTTCATTGCACTGAAAAGTGCATGCAATAGTGCTGATTTGACTGCAAAATGGCATAAAGTGCAAAGTGGTTATTACGTGTCGTAATGACTTTGGTGTCAGGATTTACCATGCAAACGTGAACCACCGAACATGAAGGACCACCAGGCTGACTCACCTTTAAGTGGATGAGCTCTGCTCGGCAAAGTCAGAGTTATTATGTCTTGTAAAAATGCAACGCTGTCATATGCGTTAGTAAACAGGGCAGATGCCAGGCTTGATAGAGCCATGGCTGCTGTAGTGAGGAGAAACACATGGCCTCAGGGTATTCTCTGTGTGTGTGTGTGTTGCTTGTCTCCTCTGGAGTCATGTCCTTCACTGTTTCTGCATTCACCTGGATATTCTGTGCATTATAGCGCCGTCAGCAAGAAATCACCGAGGCAGAGAAGGCTTAAAGCAAATACATATTAATTTTTTCAGCGCATATATAAAACAACTCCTCCCCAGACTCAAAGAGTGTACTCCTCTCCCTTCTCTCTCTGTTATGAACAAAAACACACACATACACACCCTCTTATTCCATAGACACTTTGCAGAAGCTGTGAGCAATTCCCCTTCAAACTCAGCCTTTTTCCTTTCCTTTCCCTTTTCCTTTAAATGCGCAAATGCACCATCTCCCCTTCACTCACCATCTTCAATTTTGACTTCCTCTGCCTTCCCTTCTTTGTTTTGAAGCCCCCCCCCCATCTCCAAACCACCTCAGTGGGTGCCAAGCAGTCACAGCAGTGGCTTGATCCTGGCACTTATGAAAGGAGCTCTTTGATAAGCCTTGGCCAGGAGCAACACAAGGGAAGCAATCAGAGACACAAACTCAACTAGAGATGAGGCATCTACTGTGTTTGCTTGTGTGTTTGCGTTGTTGTTTTGTTTCTTTGACCTGTTAAACTTTCCTCTTGGAGAAAAAAATCAAATCCTTGAAAATCTTTTCTTTTTTTTTTTTACTCTTCCATGTTTTGTGGTTTTCCCTTGTGCACTTCTGAAACTCTTGGAAACACATTTGTTCTGCCTCCCCATCTCTTTGTAACCAGGGAGAACAACAAAGTGATTAAAAGCGTTTGAGGTGTGTTTGGATGTGGCTGATGCCTGGACACAGTGCTACTGAGGTTGTGGCTTCCTGTTCTTGCCTTGTCCTCACATCCGCTCACTTGTACAATTGTATTTCAAAAGCTTTCTCTGTCATCACTGTGCAGTCTGCTGTGCTGTACAAAACCTGTCTGAGCTCTCTCTTTTTTTTGGACCTTTTTTCCTTTATTGATAGACAGATGAAGAATTGAAATGGGAGACAGAGAGTAGGGGGATGACATGCAGCAAAGGGCATCAGGTCGGAGTCAAACCCGGGCCCACTGCGGTGAGGACTGCAGCCTCGCACATTGGGCTTGTGCTCTACCGAGAGAGCTAACCGCGCCCCTGAGCTCTCTTTTAATAACAATTATGAAAGGAGATAAAGTAAATGCCTAAAAAATTCCCTTACACCATAGGTCTTATTTTTGAAATATTTGGCCATCATTTCTGTTGGTTGATAACACTTTACTCACAAACAAAGCTGCTTTGGTGTCATTCTGCCATTTTTTCCAATGACTGTATCCCAATGTGCTGCCTATACATCTGAGTGGTGCTCAGCTAAAGCATGTTCTTCAGCTTCAACGTGTCTTCATCATACTTTGACCAAGACGTGAACAGATGGATTTTAGAGCCTGACATGTACTCCAATAAGGTGTTGTGGTCACTGGTGGAGTTTGAATGAAGAATTAGTTAAAATGGGATTGAAGATGAAGTCTTCTTCCTTGCATGAACTATAATTGTTCTATTATTTCATTTTGGGTTAGAGGTGGTATAAGCGGACATCAGTGGTGTGGTCTATTTTGAGGTAGTGGGCATGCTGTAACTGGACATTTGTTAAATTTCTCTCCTATTTTTTCCTATTTTGTAATCCCTAATCCATGAACAACGCAGCCCTTAACACAACCGTCCTGTTGGTCTGGGGAGGCAATAGACCGAGTTGATCTGACGTGTATACGGCATTGCAAAAAATCCAAGTCAGATCTTGAAAATCTGTTTCTACCGCACGCAAAAAATCAGGGTTTCAATACATGTCACTTCCATTAAAATACGTTTAACTATGACTGTCATTGACACTCATGGATTCTCTCCCTATATGCTCCAACAAATCAAGCAAAACAAACCAACTCCACTGATATAAAGCACAGCTGTCACAGCAGTTAACTCCCTCTCCATGTTGTGCCTCTTGCTCCCCTTCTGCCTCTCTATTGCTTGTCTCCCCCATCTTTCTCATCTCTCTTTCATCACTATCGCTCTCTGTTTGTCCTCTCTGGTGTGCATTGATCTCTGTGGTTCAGAGATTTAGAGATTTGGGGCACAGTGATCTGACTGGCAGTTACAGCCGGCAGGTGTGTAGAACAAACAATGGCCCCCTAAACAAACTAGAACCCAATTTAGGGCTTGTGTACTTCCTCATATAGGCAAACTCCATGTCTGTTATGAGGAATAAAACAAAACAGGCAAATATGCATTGCAGGCACACCTGGTGTGCCAGTTATTTGGGTATGTCTCACAGACTCTGCTCAGTGATAAATTAGACAACCAACTGGTGATGCCATAAGATTGCAACTGAAGTTTAATGATGATGAAGAGACAGAAATGCAGCAAAATAACTGGTGATATGTCAAGTGTAGTGGTGACAAATAGTCAGGCATCCTGCTCATTGATCCATCTCAATCCGTCACAAGAGCTCGGTCCAGCTCAGGCACAAACAGTCCTATCTAAGCCAGGAATAGGCAACCATGTGATGTGAAAAGCCGAGAGTCTGCAGATTTTTATTCCAACCAGTGACTACACCAACTGATTTCCCTGATTAGCACAAGTTTAAACAGAGAGGTGGAACTGATCTGTGAAAACACCTGGTGGGCTTCTCGAAGGCATGGCGGCCCATTTATTCAAAAATGTGTTCATCGCATAATGGAAAAAGCTGAAGAAAATATGACACTGAACACCTACACGCTCAAAGCATTCACATATTAAGATACTTACTTTTCAGACATAATTGTAACAGACTGAATTTAACTGATCATTTATATTTTTGTGACCTTGAACTGCACATCAATGGATGGTGTGCGGTGTTGAGCTTCAAGCTGTATTGGCTTCAGTTTTGTGATTCAAAGCTAGAGATATCAGTGCAAAAAATGCCCGCCTCTGCTGTTTTTACCATTGCCTCTGTGAGTTCATATTGACATGGACCTGCCATATTCTCATCATCCAACTTGATTTATTAGTCCATTTTGTGCTCTGAACTGTATAAGAGCAAAAACATTGAAGACTGACCTCTCTGCAAACAATACACATATTTCACATGACGACTGTTTGTTTGCCATCTACAGACTTTGTCATTTGCTTTCTTACTTTACCATTTATCACTCTACTGGATGAAAATGTCAAAAAAAGGACATCACTGCTGCATATAGATTTTTTTTCTCCCAAGCAGGACCCTTAATTTGATAAAAACCATGAAATCAATACCTAAAAAAAGACACAATGAAGAAATGGTGTCAGTGGATTCAGGTGGAGAAAAATGGTTATTGACACAGGGAAAAGGCAAAGAAGGGAATAAAATAACAGCAGAAGAGCGTCAATGTCGGTAGCCCCGATAGATTGGCTGCTGTTACCCCTAAAAAGTGGTCCTATCTAAGCCCCCAAGATCTTTTTTAAAAAAGTTTTCAAAACTGTTCTTCATATTTGGTTGCATGTTTAATTTGTGTGTAGTGTGTACTTTAATTTACTGTTCAAGCTGCTAGCTTATGAGATCATTCTTGGCATTAACGTTTGTATTTAGCACCTTTTTTATTTGAGAAGCTGCTAGAACTTCCTGGCATAGCAGATTTAAGTGCTGTCTTGTGCACATATATGCATGCATCTCTAGATCCCACCTCCAGTAAAAAAAAAAAAAAAAAAGATTGTCTTTCCACAGCTCCGTCTTTATTTTTAGAGGCTGGATGTTGATGAGAGAGAGGAGAAAGCAAGGGGGGTGAGAAACGGCATCAAAAGTGGGGAAAAGGAGGGAGAGCAAGGAGAGAAGAAAAGAGAGTGATGAAAGAGGGGGAGCATGATGGTCAGGGTGTTTTGTCTTGGTTCCTACGTGGTTCAGGAGAGTGGTTGAAAGAAATGCAGAGTGATGAGAGTCGTTCCTCTGAGTGAGCCGGAGAGAGAGAAGGGGACGTAACCACACCAACCTCTCACTTGGTGGGGGAGCAGAGGTGGGGGGGGGGCTCCGCTGCTACTGCTGTATAAAAAGCCAAGCCTGAGAATCCGGCACCACAAACTCACCACACACACACACACACACACACACACACGAACACACAGATCCAGTGGCTGCTCTGTATCTCACACTCACCCACTCTTATCATTTTCTCTCTCTCTCTCTATCTCTCTCTCTCTCTCTCTCTCTATCTCTCTCTCTCTGTCTCGCTCCCTCTGTCTCTCACTCCATTCCTCTGGGCTCTGCATCCTTCTTGCTTCTTCTCACAAGTCAGATTGTGTTTGTAAGTACGAGCTGAATGTCTCCCTGTGTGTGCTTGGGTTTCCTTAGGTCTTTATGTATGTGTGAGTGACTGGTTGCCTACTTTAGTGTGACTGAGCAGAGCAGTGAGGAGGATCAAGTGTATGTGGATCTCTGTCTCACCCTCACACACTCTCCGGTCCTCTTGCAACTCTTCTCGGGATCTCGGGATCCCTTTCCTCGGTGACAGGCTCCCCACACCAAGCAGTCACCATTTCTGCCCCCGGGAGACCCACGCTGGCAGCGCAGCCCCTTCCCCGACTCAGCATCGGGAGGAAGACCCTGGTGGCGGCTGCCGTGGGGGTTATGCTGGTCCTGGTGCTGGTGGTCCTCATTCCCGTGCTCGTCAGCTCTGTGGGTACAGATGCCAGCCACTATGAGATGCTGGGCACCTGTCGTATGGTGTGCGACCCCTACCTGAACAAGGGCACCCCTGCCAGCAGCACCAGCTCCACCGGTCTCCAGGCTGAGGCTGAGGCGTTGAGCGACCACAGCAACGTGCTTCCACCCTCCACCTTACTGCAGGGCCCACAGGGGAAGCCTGGCAAGCCAGGCAAGCCTGGACCACCCGGGCCACCGGGAGAACCGGGGCCACCAGGACCAGCGGGACCTCCTGGTGACAGAGGTGATCAAGGAAGGACTGGGATTTTGGGTCTGGGGGGGAACGGAGCTATCAGCACGGCCACCTACAGCACGGTGCCTCGGGTGGCCTTCTATGCAGGGCTTAAGAACCCCCACGAAGGCTACGAGATCCTCAAGTTTGACGATGTGGTCACCAACCTAGGCAACAACTATGATGGTATTTCAGGCAAGTTCATCTGCAGCATACCGGGCACATACTTCTTCATCTACCATGTGCTGATGAGAGGAGGGGACGGCACCAGCATGTGGGCAGACCTCTGCAAAAATGGCCAGGTTAGTGCTTTGAAAGTTTGAAAGTTTCCTTTCCTCACTGTAAGCGTACCTGACTCCTCTGATGCTCGCTCTCCTCCTCTCCCCCACTGCCACCGCTATGGGCTCTCTCTTAAAAATCCACATTGTAGGAAGCTGATTTTTCATAAAGCCAGTGAGTTAAAAGTGACCGTGTGAGGCAAGCATCTGCCGTGCGCTTCCAAAGCCCTGAGCGCACAGCTGTGGCACTCTGCGCTCCCGGAGATAAAGATGTGTTGACTGGTTGCAGCCCGCGTCCCCTGTTTGGATGATGCGTCCTGACATTCCCGAGTCCCGCGATCCAAAGCGCGGTCGCCGTTTGTGCTGCGCGGGGAGGGTCCGCCGATCTTTTTGCTGTTAAATTGCAACATGTAGAAACTGATGAGGCGTTCCGCTCGTTTCGGAATTGTGATCAATATCCGGAGGAATGTAATGGCAGTTTGTGCCGGACTGCTGGCTTTTGTAGTGTTTTAGAGTGGAACGCTGGAGTGACAATGAAAAGGAATCTGCTGGAGTTGGAAATGTGTGTTATTTTTTTTATCATTAAGTGTTTCGTGCATTTTATGAGTGATTATAGTGTATTTCGAGTTATGTTATAGTCGAGCCTTTATTAATAGTAGGCTATTATTACTAGTATTAACTAGTGTGTATACCCAATTATCTCCCGTTTCTGCTAGCCTGTTACAAATGACTTATACAACTTTTAAAATATGTGGGCTTTAGTGGTTTGTCTGCGCTGTAGTGTAAAGAGGGGAGGGGGAAATATAAAACATTTCGCTGACAATATTTGGACCATACCTGTTTATTGTCCACCGGATTATGCTGTCGGTCCGCCGCTGCATCAGTGGTGTTAAACGCATTAGGACGTCTACGCGTGATCTATTCTCGGCTTCTTCGAAGCATCATTTTTAATCGGGCTTTAATTTTATTTTGCGCCCCGGAGGGTCTTCTCAGGTTGGTAATGTGTGCCAGTGTAGTTTGCAGCCTTCCGATCAGCCGTCAGATCTCTTATCTTCAAAGTGGCCCCTGAAATACGCCTTTCCTGTAAAACGATGGACGTTACACTACAGTTATTGCAGATTTTGTTTGCTTTATTTGCTCAGGCTGCAACTGTATCTCCATCACATAGCCTAGTGTATTGCTAGTATGATGACAAACGTGAAAAAGGAAAATATATTGATGCAAAGAAAACAAATCAGCAAAGAAGCAACCTGCCATTTTACAAAAAAGGCTTTTGCTACAGTGAGCAGCTTTCACATTCAATCCTGCAAAACCTTTCAGTGACAAGGACATGCACAATTTCAATACTTTATAATTCTGTGATAAAGTGTATTATTAAAAAAATCATGAGAAAATAGATGTTAAGGGGTTGCTGGCAGTGCATTTTACACATTGTCATGCTTCTCTAAAGTATAATTAAGTGCATGCTTCACAAGCTCAGCTGCACTTCATTTATTGCCACCATAATCTTTGTATTCAAAGTGAATAGTACACATGGAGGCACTGTATTGTAATGAGAAATGCTGCTGGTGACAGACATTATTCTTACTGTACACGATAAGTGAGATCACACTTGACCACAGGTCACAGGAAGTGTATTATTTATAGTCTATTTTGTGAACATTTTGAGTTTCTGATTCACTATCATCAGTTTACTCTCCTGTCAGAAAAAAGAGCCCTGCATTGGGATATGGTAAAAAATACATGTACTTTAAAATCCACCAAATCTGAACCTCCAACTGTCATTTCACATCATGGCCCAGCAACCTGTTTTTGAATTTTTGTTTAGGTTTTTGGCAAGTGGAATATAAAGAAAATCATGGCAATTAATACACACAGAGATAGATTCAAGCAGAAAGCTGTTTGGGTCTTACTGAGACAATGATATGAGCAGCATGGAGATAAAATAACAGTTGGAATTGGCTCTGTGGCGTGAACCTGCAGTCTCACTATAAGGCAGCTAGAGGTTAATTCCTTTACCCTCGCCAAATTCACACCCAGCAAGAAAAAGAGAGTTACAGCAATCGCCTTCTATTTATAATGTCTCACTCAACAGTAATGTTTATGGGTGGGCGTAAAAGCATTGATATATAATAGGGGAAGGAGAACATATGTTCCTATAAAACGCCTTCTGTTCCCGCTTCATTGTGCTCCCAAAAGGAGGGTGTGGAGGTACTTAAGTTAGACGCACACAGTGTGCATCTCCAGAGACCTGTAATGTTTATAAAGTGGTAACTGCTTCTCCTTCTTCCTCTGTCCTATGCACAGCTCACACATTAATACGCTGTCCTCTTGCTGCACTGTTTATTAGGTTGTATGCTTGGCTGATGGAGAAGGCCCCAGAGCCTTAGTCTGTGTAAATGACTGTGAATGGTTTTAAATGATGGGCCAACTTATGTCACATCATTGATGAAGTGCTGAGAGTCAAACTGAAGCTCCCACAGTCACACTTTTGCTTTCCTCAGCTCATTAAGGCTACAAAAAGCTACATAGTGAGTTGGGACAGAGAAGGCCAGGGAATTCCAGACCATACTAGTATTTTATCATCTTTTGGCTTTAGTGAAGCAGTGGGTTTTTAGGCCCTACAGTGCTGTTTCACTCCAGCATGTGCTCTTCCCACTCTAGGGGTTCTTAAAAACGGTGTCTAACATCAACATCCATGGGTTACTTTATTTCTTCTCCTCTTCTTCCACTTTCCCTTTTCACTTGGCACAGTAAAACCCAAGAATCCCAACACTGTCCCCAGAACTTTGACACTTTTCAAGCTAAACCAAAAAGTGAGCTTTCTGGTAAACAAACAAATAAGAAATCTATTTTCAGCACATACTTTATCTGCTTTCCAAGTTCCTCTCCACATACTTTTTTGGCTTCTTCATCGCCTGTTCTTTTACTCGTGTGCCAACTTTTCCAACCAATCCCAAACTCTCTCCAGTAAATCAATGCTTTGCTATAACATGTCTTGGACACATCCTGAGAGACACAGCAGTGACAATTAAGACAAATTCATTGGATGCAGTACAAGGGGGAAAATGAAAAGAGGACAGAAAAGACATAGTTCTGGTGCTATTGTGCCACTGAGTCTATTTAATTGTAATTAAAAAGCTTGAACCAGATCCAGGATGTGTTTGCGCTTCTCCTATCCATTCCCTTCTTAATATTGTTATTAATCCGCAAAACCGTTTCAGAGTTAATTAAAAGCAATGACTTCAGCGTCAGTCTCTCAAGAGGACCATAGTGAATAATCACTCTGTCTCCTCCTTTAATAAGCTTCAATGTCCTTCGTGCACATGGCTCTTCCCCAGCAATTACCGCTGCAGTCTCCGCCTCACATACACAAACATTCACACATGCTCCCACACACGCGTACGCGCATCTTGCCCCCACCACCCCACTCCTCCCTCCTTACCCATGCCTCAACCCACCCCAACTGTGCACTGCCCTCCATCTCTCCTCTATGTCAGGTCTACAGGAGCTCACTTTTCTAAAAGGAGCAGAAAGTTTTCATCTTAAAAGGAAAACTTTTTTTGTTTAAAAAGCAGCAAAACAGAATCCAGATTGCGGTATCACCGAATCGATTTGCTAACACACAATGCCATCAATATTCTTCATTGCTCTCAAGTGATGCATTGCACTATAACAGAATAAGTTAAGAGCATACCATCCTTTTATTAAATTTTGTTTTTGTGCTCACCTCGCTTCAGAGAAAAGAGATTCTTTTTTACCCTAAAATGTTGCTCAGTTGCGTGTCATTTCCCTGTAAAACCATTCACCTCAGTCCATCATAGACACCTTCAGGGGTGTCTGCAGCTCGGGTGCACATGAACACAAGACTGTTTATCCTGCTGCTGTATATCCAGGTGAAACCCACGCATTGTGTTTAGCATGTGCTGGCAAATCCCAGCATTAAACATAGGAGCTGAGCCATCTGTATGAGGGTTTGCTTTGTATGATTGGGTCATTGACATATGCTTTAAAGAAATGTGTGAACAACAAAAAGAGATTCCCTTCAATAACATTTCACTCAGGACGGGCTGCGGTCTTTATTGATTTTTTACAAGCTAAAGGTGGAAGATCTTTTGTATTTTTTACTCCAAAGATTAATAACAAAATGTGAGCGACCATTACAAGCACTAAACTCACGAGTTATCTACACACATATACAGCAATCCTTGATTTATTTTAACATTCTGGTAATGTTCAGACCTGCTATTCTTCATCGTGGTCTGACTTCAGCACTGAGAGGCCTCTGTTAGTCTGCCTGGTGTAACAGAGAGACTCTGTCTGAAATAAACAGACCGGGTTTGAGAGAGCCACCCTCAGTCCCTCAGCATCTTTGCCTGTGGTATTGATCCCCTTATGTGTATGTGTGCATGTACGTGTGTCTCTTTCCTTTTTCCGACAGACCCATCTCTTTCTGTGTGATGTATAATGTGGCATTTCTTCTATAATCAGCCAGAGAGGTAGTGGAGGCGGACCTTTGGCCTTGATCTGCTGTGTAATTGGACATTGGATTTGACACTCTGCCGAGTGGAACATTAGAACAGGCCTAATTAGGTGCGAGGGATATCAAATGAAGATTGGCCTATGTTGTTAGGAAATACCACACAGATTGGAAATGTCAAGATGACATCGGGCTGTCATCTGCAAGCACGGGGAAGAAAATCTATCATTTATTGGTGAAGTTTCAAAACTTGCTCGAAAACTGCCCACCACTTGTCTGTAATAATTCTATTACTTTAAAACATTTCACACGGAGTTCCTCAAATAGAGAGCCATTAGAGCCCAGAAGTGCACACACTCCCTGCGCTGGCATATCAGATTAAGTAGCTCATGAAATACTGCTATAATGTCTCGATTATTGTGAAAGCAAAAACATACGGTCTAAAATAGGCTATGGATTGTCTCCAGTGGCTGGCTGACTCAAGGATGCTATGGTGTTGACTCACAAGGCTTCTTCATTATAATGAGGGCCATAAGGGAGATAGACAAGTGCCCCTGGCCCTCTTATGCAAACATCTTTCTCTCCCCACGCCCCTGACATTTAGCCGTCCCCTGAATTCAGTCTTCAGTGATACCCACAATTATCCTCTCCCTCTTCACGGGAAAGCAGCAAGTCAATGCGGCTTCAAATGACTCACAGTCTGCTACATAACCCAATGTGTTTAACACCTCCTGCCACCCCTTTAAAATGAATATGGGTAAGACATCAACAATCGCCCCAGGAAGAGAAGATGAATCGGCTAATGTATGAAAAATGCATGTCATAGCAAAGCTGACAGTCTGCCTCTCATCCAGCACTTATACAGAAACTCTGTAGAGTCTTTTTTTTATTTAAGAAAAAAGGAAAATCTCAGTGCCTCAGGGTTACTAGGAAGCACACTGGAAAAACAGGCTTAGTGTGAACAAAGGTTGATAATTTTGCAGAAAAAGTCTCTTTTCAGACAATGCTGGGAGCAATGATTGTGGTTTTGGTTTTGGGGCAAGAGGCATGCAGTGCTGTGTACCTCAGTAATTAACTGAGCGTGATGAGTCAGACACAAGAAAGAAAAGAGTGGCTGGATTGCAGGTCAAAGTTGATGGCTCTTTTTTCAACCACTGTTTCTTCAGACAATCCTATTTCAGTGGCACTTTCAGGAAAAGCTGTCTTGATTTCATCCTCTTTGTCGCCGCTGCTGAATACTGTAATTCTTTAGGGTTTCTACAGAATTCAGATCAAGTATCAGTGGTATATGTGATAAACTAATGCCTCACACCAGACTCACCTTTAGCATTAGTTTAAGCAATTTCATAAAAAGCGAGGGGTTTGTGCAGTAAAGTCATTCTGTTTCAAAGGAGGCTGAGCAGGTACAAAGAGAACAGCTGGTGAAATTAATTCAGGAAGCGTTTTTCTACTCTCGTCTGACAGATGGCAAATCTCCTGTTACCATTTCATTCCTCTTATCATGTTTTCACTTAGGTTCCTCCGACAAATACACCTCTAACACATGGGAGACCCGACGCTTTCTGACACTACAATTCTCTTGCAACCCATCGTGGTTTTCTGTGCTCATTATTTCAGTAAAATTGCATCTTGTGTGTATGTGTGCGCACAACAGTGCATGTGGATGTACGTGTATGTCTCTCCTTCACTCTGTGTGTGTGCGTGTTTGTGTGTGTGTGGTGCAGTGAAATGTTGGACCAGGCTCAATAGTGGTGGCAAGCTATCTAAGCTGCAATTAAGAATGCAGTTCACGGCTGGAATGTTCAAACACAATTAGACGGCAGTATACTTTGATTTAAAGAGGACCAATAGACTCGTTGATCCAAAATGGAGGCTCAACATCAAGTCAACAAATCCCTGTCAGAAAAGCCACGAGACATGTCCTTGTCACAGTGACAAAGCCTCTTGTAAGATCACTGTCCCAGTGGGAGGTTACAGGCTCCTCCTGCAACAGACACAACAACTTCAGATTGTCATGATTTTCATAAACAGCATTCTAATAAAGGTTTATGAGAGAAGCAATCCAAGCCAACCATACAATACTGCACACTACAGCTGCTGAATGAAAATAATGTTAAATGCCATTTCAATAGAGGCTGACTGTAAAAGAAATAGCACTTTAATGAAGAGCAATGACAGTCAGTATTTTAAAATGTGCCATAAATTCATCCCAGATTCTTCACATAAACATTGTCATTGTTGATCATTGTGATGTTCATATTCACAGTTATAAAGTGCACAAGCTACGAGAATTCACACTTCACTTTTCCAGGCACACCCTATCTATTAGGCTCAAGCCTTGAAATTTCTGTGTCTCCACTCAGAATATTGTTCAATCAAAGCCATCACGTTGACGATGTGACGGATGCAAACACGCACGAGCAGCCACAAGGAAGACAACATCGCCTGAGACCTCATTTACCATCGCTGGAGCCAGCGCTTACAGCCTCGTGCTTTGTTTGTCTTGTCAAAGTTCCTCTACACATTCGGCGTCAAGGTCACGCACTGCCAGTTGGCTTTTTGTCCTGCTCATCTCTCGCTATACATCTGCCCGTACCCTACATTTGAACCTCTGGCTCATATCCCTAACAAGTTCCTTGTGTGCACTGGAGGCAAAAAAAAAAAGAAGAAGAAAAATAGCTCCCTTATCATTATTTCAAAAATAGTGAGAGCTTTTATTCATGCATGCTTATCATTGAAAGCAAACGAAGAAGGCCTAGACTGCAGCTGTTAATCTCAGAAGGGGCTAAAAACCATTAGAGCAGAGAAACAAAACAAAACAAAAATATCATTGTGGAAGAACTAGAAGGATTTCAGGGAAGTTTGCTTTCACCAGGGCTTTGCTAATTCTGTCTCTGCTGAAGAAAAATGTTATATTTGTATTGTCCCCATCCTCCTCCCAAAAAACATCAATCGTAGACTTCTTAAATTTTGTTCCTTAAAGAGCAAATAAAGAGAATAATTTAAGCTATATTACACCTCTGTGATATTGCCAGAGGTTCCCAGGTTCTGTGTGCACACCTGGAAAGCAAATATTTTGATTACGTTTCATTAAAATCCCAACTGACAAATCCTCCCGAGCCATCCTCACCCGCTCCCCCATCACCCCAAAGTGGAAACCCTCTAATAGGATAGTGTTGACTTTGCATGCTCAGGGCACATCATATCATATTAATATGTACTGGACGCCGACATCTCCGAATCAGAACAGGAGGCTTTGTTTGCACATCGATATGAGCTGTGCTATATTTAATCAGGAGGATAAACAATAAAAAAATGTACAATATTCCATACAGTATATTACTCCTGCATCTTAAAACCTCTCCTCAGAATTTCATTATCTAGATTAGCCTTTGCAGCTCTTGCACGTTTCATAGCAACGTGACTTTCACTGTCCATGGCATGTTGTTAAAAGTTTGAAACACCCTTCAAACCCTCGGCCCTTTTAAAAATAAAGAATGTGATTTGCAAAATATAGTAAAGTTGTCTTGCTCTCTATGCAGCCGGAGGAAGGTCATTTTACTGAATCTGAACACAAATTACTTCAAGTGTTGTTCCCATGCTTGAAGTTCTTTTAAATTCATCTGGCTCACTATAAACGTTTTCTATATCTCTTTCCTTATTCATTTCACTTCCATTACAGAATTGAGGTTTTTTTTTAATCATTGACAATAATGCTGTTAAGAAGGCTGAAGAAGTGTCAACCTTGCTCCTTTCTGCTCCATAATTCAATGCGGTGAGCTTAAGGCAATGCAAAGAACATTACACTCAAGATAAAAAAAATATAAAATAAAAAAAAAATAAAAAAAAAAAAAAAAAAAAAAATAAAAAAAAAAAAAAAAAAAAAAAAAAAAAAAAAAAAAAAGTGCTGTTAGCTTAAAGTAATTAAAATTCAACAATTTTATTGTGGTGAAATATTTTGCAGTCGATGCTGGCTCCCTGTAATAATATACCTAAACAAGATAAGTAGTTGTTCTTCTCACCAAGCTACATAGAGAAACACTGTGGCAGCACGGACAGTGTTGATTTCGGTGGGGTATTGGCAGAAATGTTATCCTTCACCTAAGATGAAGTGTTTAAGCATTCAAGACTCTTAGATGCTTCTCTTAAGGAATTGTCTGGCTTCTATAAACTCGTTTGACTCTTATACCATTTACAGCTTGAAAATCTACAATTTTAAAGAAATATTTGCTAAATATGAATAACTGTTTCCCTTATCCTATCATGTACCGTAAAAGTGATTCAAACTACTCAATATCCAGTTCATGAAAGCTTTACATTTGCTATTTTAATACAACTTTGCACGCCTCTGCACACTTTTATGTTTTCAACAGCAGCTTGTTAAAAATGAACAGAAGATGAGCTGAGGGTTTAGAATTAAGCACTGCTATTATGGCAGAAAAGACAATAGGTAGAACATCCTTAATAACCGGGTCAAAATGGAGAAGAAACTAACAAACAGAAATAAAAACAAATACTGGATTCTTTAAATAAATCTTTAAAGCATTGATTTAAATTGTGCCAAAAGAAAAATCGTTTCAGATTTTAATATATCTAAATGTCAAGAGAACCTGTTCCAGGCTCACTGTTCGGTCTGGCAACAGTGATGCTTTCTGTGCAGGAGATCTCTGTCAGTTGCTGGCCTCTCCTTACATTTGTCAATATGCCTGTTGTGTGTAGCCCTTAAATAGGCCAACTAATTATTGGACATCCTCTATGCCACCTGTTGGGCCAACTTGTTGACACCCACTCGAAATGCCCCAATTTAAGCTGTGTGGACAAACACTGAGCCAAGGCAAGGGCCAGAATGGACTTTAGAGACCCGATAATGAGCCACGAGAAAACACTTCAAATGTACATAAACTATTGATTTTGATTCAACCTCACTGACCAGACTAAGTGACTAATTGGTTTATTTAAGCAGTGGCTACTTTAAAGGATGTACAGTGCTTTGCTTTTTCATCTCAAGAGAAAATAATGATCTTTTCGTTCAATTCCATTCTATTCAAGTTCCGACTGATGCGGCTCTCCTTGTTAGTAACTGTGTAATCGCACTGAGATAGTGTACAGTTATCATTTGGACAGTGGCACGTTTTAACATTTTAACTTAGCATCCATTTTGGGTGTACAGTTTAGGAATTATAAAGCTTTTGATTGTCAATTTTAGGTGACCAAGTTACCTGACGGATTAAGATTAATGTTAATGAAGTCAGTGCTTAGTTCAGTCCATTATTTTCTGCAGCTTATGACCCACAGACCCTCAGACCTAGGGCCAGATGCATAAAACTAAGCGTTGATTCACGTCTAAAACTTTGTGTACATACAAAGACAGAAATATGCATATGCATTCTTTTCATCAGATTAATACCTGATTCTGTTTTATAAATCTCAATCACTGTGGAACTGGGCACACTGTGCACCAGCCTCATTTCCACTCCCACAGTTTGCCATTTTGAATTCAGAAACTCCCTTAAATATCTGTTTGCATATTGATGCTTGTACTTGCTCCACCAATCCGTAGACCTATCAATGAGAAGAACAGCAAAGAGGAAGTGCAATTTCCCATCAACAAGGTTCTCCAGAACAACGGCCTTTATGCACGGCTGTGGCTATTAATAGCACCCATACCACTAATTCATCGCATGTATCTGTAAACCATCATTGCGTTGATATCTTAGTCATCAGTATTAAAATTGAGAAGGTTGATCATTGATTAATTTATACAGCTCATACTGAAACAAAGTGCTTCACAATTCAGAATCAAATTAAAAGATGATTGACACAGGGAAATTAGGGCTCAAATGTTAGTAAAAAGGATGATAAAATTCATCACTCAGAAATAATTTGAAGTTAAGTTTATAAATGCGCCTTTGATTGACATTTTACAGAGAGCTGTGTTGACAGCAAAAACAACACAATCAGTGAAATTGGCAAACAACCTAAACAAATGTTTTACTTTAAGGCTAAGATCTCCCATGGTCCATTTCATGTCCACCTCATCATTTCACCTGCAGCTATCTCCTGAAAAGCGTGTGTACGCCGGGTCTGAAGTATGTGTGAGGTACACACATTCTCACCGCACATTCTTCCTTTATAAATACCACTTTATATGTGGGAAAAGATGTAATCATGGTTTTTGTGAGTACACATCTTGTAGACATCTGGCCCTAGGTGATGCTCTATCTGCAGAAAGAAAATAGTTCCTAATGAAACTGCTCACAACAAATCTGTGGCTTATCTTGAGGAACCGGGTCATGATTTCTGGCAAGAGACATTTCTGTTGAGTTTTTCACTTGTATTTTTTTTTTTGGCACGTTGAGCACCACATGTTTACATGAAATTCCAATAAAGACTGACATCTCTATGACCAATATCGGCAAAACTCGGCAACTCACACCTAAACAATCTAGATGGATAGCACTACAGGTAACAGGAAAAATATGTATTTTTGATTTTGGGGTAAACGGTCCCTTTAACATCCAAATCTCCTGTGGTTGAGTAGCATTGTGGATAATGTAGGCACCAGGTTATGACAAGGGGGAAGAATACATGGAATAAAAAAAGAAAATTTCTCTGCTTCTTCTGCATCAATTTTATCCACCATGAATCAGATTATGTTATAGGAGTGCAATGCTAAATCAGTGGAGTACTTTTTTAATATAATCTAATGTGCTGGAATTCAGAGCCAAAATGAAAGAAAATACTGTATGTCACTGTTCAAATACTTAACAGGCCGCACTGTACGGAATAAGGTTTACCTTTATGACTATTGTGGAGGATCATATTTAATTAGGTCTGTTGGCTCAGGTACACATGCTGGCAACATCCAGTCTATGACCTTCATTGTATGTCACTGCTGGTTTCTTCTAACTTTCTACCCGCTCTATATTATATTTAATTTTTTTATCTGGAAAAGACAAGGCTACAAACAGTTGCATGTCTTAAAAATTTAAATACAGCAAAAGTCAGATACAGCATTTTGTATTAGTCTTTCCTACTGATAACATGCACAATTAGCCTCTCTGTCACACACACACACACACACCCATGCTTGAAAACACAGCTATTGTTTCAGCGCCCATTTGGCACTGCAGCTACACTTTCCTCCCCAGAGAGAGAAAGAGAGAGCGTGTTTGTGGTGGAGGTCTTAATTAGTCAGGACAGGTTATTTAGAAACTGCTCCAAATGTCCTATAGGCCTACTGGCAGAATACACATGCGCGCACACACAGACAAACAGTCAGACAAAGGCAAATATAGAGATAAAAATTCCTGGAATGAGTTTGATCTTTTATATAATTCACACTTGTTCCAGTGAGTCGTGTCACTCCTCACTATGAGCTTTTATATATTTCTGCTCATATTCAGTGGGTGTCCTAGATTTTTTTTAAATTGTAATTCTCAGTAATTTCCTCCACCACTTGTGCTTGTGGTGCCACCACACATTACATGGGTTACTGACACTTTAGATGGACGTAATGTTCATACGATAATGATAAACTGAGACTGGTTTTATGTTTGGTTTTATAGCTACATATGCCATGTACACACTGCATTAAGTTCCTTCCACCACCGATCAGTTCTGTATGAATCAGATCTAAATCATATTCTTATAATTTAGTTATAAGTTATTATATAGTTTTTGAGACTTTCTCTTTCTGTGGATCTTTTGTTCCTAGGCTGAATGTTAGGTTTTCTGTGGAAGACCACTGGTTTGATTGAAATCATAAATCTGCTGGCCCTCTGGTTGGTCCTGCAGGTTTAATATTCTTATGAAGATCTATTTTTGCCACAGTTGTGTCCAGTAATTCATTTAACTTTAAAATAAAAAAATATGTCATGAGATTTAGTATTTCAAAAAATATATTGTAAAACTGACTTTTTATGTCGGTATTTCCTAACTGATTCTCCTTCTGTGCAACTAGCGTTGTTATTCTCTTGTGGTGCAGCAACAATGATTTTTCAGTCTAGTGACTTTAGGCTCTCTACGGTTGCGCCTTCATTACCTCTGCCAAGAAGTAACGACATTTTTATGTTTGGTTTTTACGATTTTGGTCTCATTTGTTTGTTTGCTATTTCATAAGCAGCATATATCCAAACCTTATCAATAGATAAATAAATAGATACATTTGGTGAACTTTAGGCCATGGAAGAAGGAAGATGTTACTAGTTTTTGGTGGAGAGTTGAATGCAGGCATGGCTCCAGGAATGTTCTAAAAGATGCTTTATTATTGTAATAAATGACATTTTTGAATATGTTCACTATTTTGAAAAAAATTAATAAAACGCTGGCTCTTACATCTTTCCTACCATTATGTGTAATTTTATGCAGATATTGATCTTAAAAAGTATTCAGAACATTTTCTATTATTAAAATAACAAATGTAGAGGATTGTGTAGCCATGGGGGAGATATGTGAGTGCTTTCAGTTTCTAAATACTTCTAGTTCTGATTAACATTGATGGCTGGTAAGAGCACAGTACAGTATCTGTCTACCTAAAGTATGTCAGTAGTAAGACAGAACGACAACCTACTCAGGGAATTTCCTAAATGAATTAAGTGAAGGTCCTAATATGTACTGTAGCTAACAAACCTACCCGTTCTCCTACATGTTCGTCTGTCCCTGTTATTCCAGGTTCGTGCCAGCGCCATAGCCCAAGACGCTGACCAGAACTATGACTATGCCTCCAATAGCGTCATCCTCCATCTGGACGCAGGGGACGAGGTTTACATCAAACTGGATGGAGGCAAAGCCCATGGAGGAAACAACAACAAGTACAGCACCTTCTCTGGCTTCATCCTCTACGCAGACTGAGAACAGACAGACACAGAGACAGTCAGAAAGGAAGAGAGAGAGAGTTGTACGACAGGTGGGGTGTGTGTGTGTGTGTGTTAAAAGCCGGAATGCTTTCTAGTTTTCCTAATTCTCTCCATCATCACGGACACCTCTGCTTCATATCCATCAGCCAAGACATCCAGGCTCTATAGCCGAGCCTGGATGCAAAGCTCCTGAGGACACAGTGAGAGGGGCCGGGCGGGAGGCATGGGAGGAGTGGCACGTGAGGTGGAGGTGGGCTGGTTTTTTGCTGCACTCCTCGCCACGATGCTTACGTGTCAGAAGCTCCTCACGTTCAGTGTCTCTCCTCTTCAGCCCTGCTCCATTGCACAGAAAAATCAACAACAAAACTGAAAACACTGCAAAAGTGGGCAACCTCATCTCTTCTCGTCTCTCCACAGTGGCAACAGTCAGCTGTACTGTCAGTGGACTCGATTGACTGAAACTCGTAGTGTTGTTCCGTGCAATTTTCCTTAGATTGTGTTTTATTTTGTAGACATGCATAATATTCTACACAAATGAGATTTAAAAAAAAGAATATATTTGTCCCTTGTGAAGATATCCTGTTTGACTGAGAGGTTTGTGAGATGTTATTTGTGATGCAGCTCAGAGATCTAACAGCTGGAAAAGAAATCTTTAAACGAAGACTGTCAGTAGTTCATGGCAGTGGGTGTTTTTCTTCATCGCTGGGTACTTCAAGGTAACTATATATTGTTTATGTGGAGAAAAACAATACATTCAGCACTTTACCTTCCAATGTATCTGAAAAAGGAAATATCTCATATAGACAAAACCTTTCCCACAAACCACCTGACACTTTGCACACACAATGTCCTGCTGCTGTTCGGATTAAAAGAGTCCAAAGCGTCTCCTCAATGTTCTAGTTTTGTGTAGAAGCTCTCCTCTGCACAGTGGGCCATGTGATGAAGCTAATTCTTCAGACTCAGTGGTAACCTAGTTGAGGAGGGCCTGTTCTTCATTCTTTTTTGCTGTGCCGACCTCCGAGCTTTTTTTTGCGGTTGAAAAGTGGCTTTTGAAGAGGAGGGAGAGGGAGAGGAAGTCAAAAAAAACTGAGCGAGAAAGAGTGAGAAGTGAGCGAAGTGCTGGGGAGGTAGAGGGGGTGTTCAGGCACAATAACAGTGAGCGGGCAAATTGTTTCAGTGTCTCTGAGCTTCACTGGATCTCATCCACTCATTAGCTGCATATTCACTGATATACAGGCATTATGGTAATATTTACTCAACATGGCGGCCTGACAGCTTGCTTGAGAATGAAATTGATTGGGTGAGTGACTTGGTCTATGATGATTGCACATTTGTGTGTTTGTGCGCGCGCGTGTGTACGTGTGAGTATGTATGTGTCTGTGCATACCAGTGAGTGTCTGCCTTTTAGCATGTGCCGTGCCATAGCTACATCATTCTTTTTCAGAGTTATTCTGTGCTACAGCCAATGACAGATAATTTACTCAGCAGCCAATGAGATTGTGCTCTGTAGGGTGTGGAGCCTCTATAGATATGATGAGAAGAGCAAACAGCTTGTAAATGAAATCTATGACATGTTTGTCTATCTTATCTTTTGGAATTGTTGAATACATTTAAATAATAAATGGGATTTTTTGAGTGACTTGTCTCACGAGAATTCT
Organism: Coreoperca whiteheadi; assembly: GCA_011952105.1. NCBI lineage: Eukaryota > Metazoa > Chordata > Actinopteri > Centrarchiformes > Sinipercidae > Coreoperca > Coreoperca whiteheadi. Next base: position 6,815,515 of record CM022470.1, on the reverse strand, counting down.
TGTATCCCAAACACACTAATTAGTGAAAATTATCCATAAAGGATCTTATTTGCTCTGTGAGACTAACTAACTACAGTGCAAACAACATGACTGGAAATGTGTGTTTAATGTTCTGTTTAAACTAAGGATTTTAACAATGGCATGTCAGTGCAATCGTAAAAAATTGCCTACGAGCATGTCCCGCATCTCTCTTTCCTCTCTAAAAAAGAAAGTATATTTAGGGTGATGGGTGTCAAGGGAAAGATTGGTGTGTTTATGCTCCCTCTGTCCCATCCTAAAGTGATCCTGTGGAGCCTCTATCCATCTGTAAAGGTGCACTTGGAGATAAAGACACTCCAACTTTAGCAACCAGTGGAGTAAAATGCAGTTCTTGAATGCTGATGAGTCCTTAAGGAAATGCAGGCTATTCCTCAATCAGCAATCACAGCGTCTTTTTTCACAGATTCTCATCAACAGAGGCATGATATACTCAACGCGGAAGTGTGGATGGAAGAGAAAAGACGGGGAGGAAACATTGAGCGAGATAGAAGAAGAGCGGAATATGGTTTGACAAAGACAGATGGAGACACGAGAGAAAGAGTAGGCCACAGAGAGAAGTAATGGGGAAGGAATAGATAGGGAGGGAGAGCGTAAAGAGAAATATAAGGAAGACAGACAGAACGAGAGGGGGGCTGGTGCCGATTTGGGGTGGAGAGGGAGGACGCCTGGATTGTTTTCAGGGTAGAGTGATTCCCTGTCAGGGGTGTGTGTGGTGTCAGGAGAGATTAGCCGGCGTGAAGCTGGAGGAGAAAGCTTGAGATAGCTTGGATTGGACAAGTGTCAAGGACTGGACATTCCTCAGACCTGGCAGGAATGGGATGTGACACTGGCTGCTATCTTGGTCCGCACTACTTTGCTCTTAAGGGAGCCAGTCACCCATCTCTGTATCATTTTATCCATTTCCCTCTAGCATATAAGAAGCTGATGCAAGCTGGTGGGAATGAGAATGTTTGAGTCTTGTTTAATGGCACTAACTGATCTGTAAATAATTTCCACAGTAATTTTGAAGACATTACTACTAAAACAGGGTCATCCCCGAAAAGAAGCATCTACTAAAACGCAGCTGTTTTAGTGTTTGACACCAGGTCAGATTTTGTTTGAAATTTTCTGAATTAAACAAACCGGCACAAAGTGGGTGAATGTGCTGTGGTCTTAGCAGTGTCAAAAATAACCAGAAACCACAACTCTGGAGTGTGTGTAGAGAGGAGATCTCTATTGCACTAAATGCCATCCCAGTCTCACACAAACTTTATGAGTTGGCTTTACGTTTTTGCAATAAAACCAATAAGTTATACACTAAAAAGCCACAGAAGAGTTGAAAGGCAGTCGAGACAGGCAGGAGTATTCCCAAACGAAAATTTCACTCAAACATACCTGAGAGGTTAATGTAATGGGAGGACAGAATTTGGGGTGATCTAGTTGCGCTGGCAGTCTATCAAACCGTATGCCTAAATCAAATGAACAGCTCCTAAACACTTTAGTAGTGTTTTCAATGTTTTTCCTATGAATGCACCTGGCAGATGTTGAATGTTTGCTTATCAAGAAAGGAGCAACTGTGCTGACTTCTGGGTTAGTTATGTCACCTGCATATCCTCATGAGCGAAAACTGGGCGCAGGTGTGTTTCATGCTGCTAATGGGGCGCTGTTTTATATAAGCCTCAGCCCTGCAGACAAGAAAACATAGTGCTGTGCCCGATATCACTCGGACTATGTTTACTGTACGAGTGTAAATTTTAAACATTCCATAGTGGCGTCAAAAATTCCAGCTAAAAAAAGTGCCCACAGCGTTTACACTTTTACAATCCAACAATGCAATCTCACACTTTTGCAGAAAAAATGATGGTTGTACAACTCTACACCTGATGACGCAACGTGATGATAAGTGTCCTCACTATAGAATAAACTATTTAGTATTTATTCTATTGGGAGTAATCATTTTGGACACAGCCACAGAGCAAAAGACCAGCAGCCAGAGCAGATCATCTTTTTTTGTGTATCTCTATATATTTTATATTTTGACTTATTGCATGTCTTGTCGTGTTTTGTATTCTTAATGGCTCCTGCAAGTTTATAGAAATTTTCACTTAAAGGGTCAGTGAAGTTGAAGTTAAATGAAGTGAGGGACTGCCGAATCCTCTAATCCTGGTCTCTCATTTGTTACGGTAATTAAACTGAGGTGTTGATTAATGTGACATCGATGGTTATAGTGAAGGATCTTTAACAGCAGGGTTTCACAGCAGCACCCTGTGGGCAGAAACTGTTGTTGGGGCTTTGCTCAAGAGTACTTTTGCAGCCAGCTAAGGTATACATCTACAGCGATAACTTTTATAATTCTGACTTGCATGCACTCTAGCACCATCATTTTCTTTCTATGTTCAAACCTGACCTTTTTCTCTCACTCGCACTTTTTCTTTCACCTATTTTCGTTTCTCCTTACTGTGCCCTGCCTGTAACCTGGTATGACAAACACAAAGGTTAGAAAAGCAGACAGCTGTTAGTAGACCGGCCTCCTCCTGCCGCCCCAGAGCCTCTCCTATAAGCACACACACAAGCATAAATGTACACACAGAAACCTCTGCATGATAACACAGCCAGTCACACATTAACACTGTCAACCTTGCTCTGTTTGCTCCTACCACCGCACATGATTCCCTTTGTCAGTTTGGGTTGCGGCCGAGGAGGAAGCCTTTCCCAGTTGTCCCTGGATGGTCTGAAGCTGCCAGGCCAGGTGTACTCCGCAGTCACTCTGTGCCGAGGGAGACGAGCGAGCCGGCCGAGCTGCCCGGGCTCTTATCTGCAGGCCCAGCCTCGGGACTATGCGACACCGTGACCCCACCGCGCCACTCTACTGCCTTGTATACACTTAACAGTGCAACAACATATTCCTGGCCACAGCAGAATGAAAGTTGACTCACAGAACTTCAGACACCTCTGACCCTTATCCCTTTCTCTAACTTTAACTCGCCACAACTGCTGTCTTGCGCTCTACTCCCCTTGTGCTTTTGTTTTTCGTAAATGTCTGATCACGGCGCCATGTTGGCCCGTACACGCTGCAGGCAGAAGCAGGCAGGATGCTATGTGGTAAATGTTTCTCACTTTCTCTGTCTCCTCCTCCCTCACAGTGAAAACACCATGGCATTCTCACATGTTGTAGCACCACATCTCCAGAGAACTCACTGTAAAGAGAGATATAAAAAAAACACAAACAAACATCCAACATGCCTTTTTTCCCCTTCAGCAGGCTGAGTGCATTAGTGACCTTTTAAAGTGCTGTCTCCCTAGCGCTTTGCACACACCCCAAAGAAGAACAAACACTTAATAGGGCTAAAAAGCTGACACACTTTAAACAAAGATCAAACAATTTCTTGACTACGAGGCAGTGCTTGCTACATTAATGGTATTCAATTATGTAGCCAAGACAAACAAACATCTTTGTAGGCAAACAGCAGCCAAATGTGTAAAAGTTTGTGCAGAATGAGGACCACAAATATGTAAAAATACTGTTTTACTTTTTATATACAGAGTTAAGTGCTGCAGTCACTCATTGTTCTATAATTCTGATAACACTGTAGATCTATTGCATCATCTGAAACGACATCCATGACTTTGCATTCACATTTCATTTCTCATGCAAATGGGAAATAAAGGGCTAGGATTCTGTAAGAAAAAACAGCTATGCAGATGGAAAGAGATGAGGACACTGTGAATACAACAGTATAGAACAGATCCAATTTACTGTTTGGTTCAAGGAAAAGACAGGGTTGCTGAGTACATTCGAAATGGACAACTTGCAGAAATGCAAGTATTTGTTTTCTTCATCTACAAAATGACCTTATTGGTTAGAATCGTGGGAGGCAGTAAGCTCACACCATATGACTCTAATTGCAGCGAATCTGTATGTGTGTGCGTGTTTGTGCGAGTGCGCATGCCTGTGTGTGTGGATTGCAGTGGTGCTTGCGTGAGCGGACATCAGACAGAGCTACAGGGCCTTAGGCAGGGAACTGCAGCGAGGTGGATATGGTCAGAATTGCAGAGGGCAAATGTCAAAGAGGAGATATTACCCTCCACATTACTCCCACTCAACCAGGATACACCGTTACATGATGTATTTCAGACATTAGCATGCAGATAAAATAGATATTGAAAAGTAAGAGAAGTAGTTACCTTGGCTGGCAAATTAAGATATTGTTAATACATGAAGCCCCGACAAGATGTCTAAGCCAGGAAATAAGTAATCACGCCAAACTTCTAATAAAATATAAAAAACCTCCAGATTGTTGCATAACTCTGAGCAGTCTGTTTGTACTGAATAATAACTCCCCAAATTTAGATCAGTTTGCTCTCTCCTGCTGCTTCTCACAGTCTGATGGATGTGTGGCATGCTAGTCATGCCGCCTTGTGTCACCTGTGCTGTGCTCGCTCTGGGCAGGGAGACAGGGAGAGAGCCATGGGAGGTCTGGAGGAGGCCAGAGAGGGGAAGAAATAGACATCTGTGATTAACACATACAGACACGTGTCAGTGTGAAGCATTCGCTAGGAGGCTCCCTGGGAAACGTTCACACACAACCTGTTCCTGACAGCAGAAGTTTGCCTAAATAAAGACAATCTGGGGAAGCCATGATGAGCCCACCAACACATTCACAGAGAAACGTGAGTGCTTGCACTACATTAATAGATTGAGTGAAAAATACGCTTCATGCTGAAGTGAAAGGTATGCAGCTTTCTGCACAGGTGCATGTGCGCAAACATTTACACATATACACACACACACAAACGCACACACACAGAGCCACATGCATGCATGCATCTCACACCTCCCTTTGGCAGGAGCTACAACAATGAATCATTTGCAGTGTCATTTAGAAACATGAAAGGACCTCTGGAGACGTGTCAATTTAAAATGGTTTGGGGGTTTGGAAAGACAATTCCATTATTCTTTTCTAATACCATATGTTCAGATTACACAGCTCTCGCTCTCTCATTCATTGCGTACTTGTGAGGATTGCCATTGACACAATGCATTCCATAGCCCCTACTGTCAACCTTAACCATCACAACCTCACAACAAACCCCCAGAATAAACAACTTTATTTCAAAGTGAAGACTAAGGTGAATGGTGAAAGTGTTACCCAAAATGTCTATTGTAAACTTTGACCTACTGCAGTAATTCTGCGCCCACACAGTTTTCCTGTGCAATGATCATCTGATGGCTCATGTTTCCTGCCCTGTAAGACTACATTGTCATGATGTTCCAGATCTCAGAAAGTACAATACAAAACAATAGAAATGATGGCAAAGACTAAAAAACTAAGAATCAAGTTGTAATTTACCAAAAATATCCGTTAACCATCACAATTACATGCCTAACCCCAATCTTTAAACTAAACCTAATTCTGACCTCACAAGGTCTAAAACTCAAATTGGTTTTTTACAATAAAATAAATACAAGAGCACACTTTTGGGCAAAGTTGTAATTGTTTGCTAACTGGGGATAATGTGACTACCTGTAGATCACTGTTGCTCTTCCACTGGGCTGGATTCACAGATGCTGAACACGCGTACAATTGCAGAGGCACCAACAAACGCTCAACGGAATACATTAACCTGGTGATCGGCTGGGAATAAGACAAAGTTTCAAATAAACAGGAGAAGTAATGAGCCCCTGCAAGGTGAAGCAGACCACAGGGGAGGACAGAAGGGCAAAGGAGGCCTGAGAGAGAAAAAACTAACCCAACACCAATATCCCTCACCTGTATGGCTTCCAACTTCAAGTGCTGATCAGGATGTAAACTTGAATCGTTAAAAGGACGCTTTGAGGAGTCTTTGTCTCTGAGGAGTTACACAAGCAGAAGTACGTACACACACACACACTTGAGGGAATGGTTCCATGGAGAGATTCAGTGAGCCATCTGCCAAATTAGGCCATGAGCCATGAGCCTACAACTTCACTGTTCTATTCAATTTTCAATTACTGGGCTAGAGGCTTAAGCGCAAGGTCTGTATACACGCATTTGAACACATTTACACTTTAATAGAATACGTATTTTTTCACACAAGCATCTAATATGAGACAAGATGAACCATGCAAACACGGCTGAGTTGTTTATAATGTTTCCATAATAGATAACTTACATGGTACCACTACTTGTTTGGATTTGTTTTGTATTCAACACTTGGCATCACGATGCACAGCAATGAGATGCAACAGCTTAAGTGAGAAATCAGCTCCTGAGGGGGACAAACACATGGCAACATTCATCTACATACATGCATACACATGAGCCCACAAACATACAGTATATTCTGTTCATTAACAAACACATGAAGATACCAACAGAGGCTTCTAAGCCAGCAGCAGAGCTGCTTCTGTACACTGTGCCAGCTCCGCCCCTTCCAAAATGTCAGAGGCGTACATAGCAGGGAGGGTGTGAGGTGATAAACGCACCCAACTGAAAATGTCACCCGTTGCCATGACAGCCGGAAAAGTTTGGCAAGGACTGGAGTGCTTCAGCCAAAGGCCAGATTATTTGCTACAGCTAATTGAGCCTGTGGTTTCTAGTATGACTGTATACAGGCGTGTGCTATAAAAAGATACTGGGAAATCTGCATGTTTCTGTATTAATAAGAAAAACAAAGAAAGCAACACTCCTACATACAGTATCTTAATTAGACTCTGCCAGCGACAGTAATCATTCAGAAAATAATGACTCAGAGACACCAAACTAAGTTGTTACAAAAACAGTCTGAAACACATTTCAGAACCAGGGTGTCGGTGAGGATTCAAGAGCTGTTTAGAAAGTAACCTGAGGGAAGTGGGCAGATGGAAAGAGGGGAAATCTATTTAAGGGAACATTCGTGGTCTCTGTGGTCCTTCCTGTTGATCAGTCATCAGTAAGCCCACCCTAAGGCCACAGTTACATGTAAAACCTTTTAATGCAGCTTCGTTAGTCCAACCAAGGTCATGCAAAGTTGGACTATTGAAACAATAGCAAAGTTCAAACTGCTTGGTGCAGTTAGGTTCATTGACATTGGTTCGATCTACAATTTTTGAAGCCAACATATCCCATATGCGGAGTGACCAGAAATATAGAAACACCTGTATGATCTAATACAATACATTAGCCCTGCTAGATATACTAGCTTACATTTTTGTCGAAACTACTATTTTTCTTGTGTGTTGACTCAGTACTATGGTTTGTTTTTAGGCTGTATTTACAAGATACAAGATAGATGTATTGATCATTTTACAACACAAGGTTTTATAACAAGATTTTGATTGTAGTTCCCTTTATGCTACTCAAAAACAAATGTTAACAGCTTTCACAAAGGTGATATTTATTACTAAACTGTGTAGGATTTTATTAATGTAAGGGTGTTGCTAGTTAGTAGGATATATATCAAACATCTACTAAAAAACAATCTCAACTAAGTGCTTGCTCTGGAGCTTTTGACCATATTACATGGTCTCAATCTGCAGATGTCAATCAATCAAGAATTGATTATGAAATAAATGACATGCTGAAGCACTTTTTTTTCCTGGATAAATTGTCTGAACATGTATCTCTCCATATAGGCCACTGAGATATCTGCCAACACAGATCATACATTCTCTAGAAAGCAAGAAGGCAAGCACTCTTACAAATTTCATCCAATCTTTACCAAATTTGGTAACATAATTGAAAGACCCCAAAAAAACCGCTTTCAAATAAGTTGTTGCAAAATAATTCATAAATGCATACATTTACACAATGCATGAATGTATGAAGTCCAAGTGATCATGCAAAAATTTGAACCTGCATCTCACTTAAATGCATGCTCTGCAGGAATGAACACCTGTTTTTGTCTTTCTTGAGAATTAAATAAAAATAATATGTTATAAATTAAAATGGAAATTATGACATTTCCCAAAGTGTTAATGTATACCCAGGGCTTAAATTTGTGCCGGATTCTGCCGGAACAGGATCTGGAACCTCCCAGATTGGCACCTCGTTTGTCATTATCAAAATCTGTAAATAAATGTCCTTCTTTCATTTATTTCCAATTGAAGTTTAGTCGTAAATCGCTTGTTTGCCTATTTTGGATGCATTTTAAATCTGATTTTAAAAGAGAGAGAGCTCAGCATGTGAGTTTTGTGCACGTCACCTAATGTTACTGTACAGTAATACGATGCTCAGTGAAGGAAGCTGGTAAAATGTTAAAAAGACAATCAAATTTGCTGAATTTCTTCAATGTCAGTCGGACCCTAAGCAGGTCAGAGTCATTTCGGCGGCTCAACACAAGTGGCAATAATAGTGCTGTATTCTGGCAAGTGGTTTAATGTGTTTTGGTGTCTAAATATTTTCGCAACTAAGCAAGTGGGTGTTTGTGCTGTGAAAAGTCTGGCTACATTAGGGGGTGCATATGTAGGTGCGGCACTTTCCATAGTACTGAAACATTTATAAATGTAAATAATACTAGGTGTGTGACGAAAGCTTTGTTTAGTAGGACCTTGGAGTTGGCCGATATGTTCCAGGCACTGTGACGTTTTGATGTATTCCGTGACATTTTCTCTCCCCCTGACCTGCTGGAACAGCACCCTCTCTGTGTTCCGGGACCTCCTGGTTTAAAAGTCAAGCACTGTGTACACCCATTATAATCTTTCTTTTTTCCAAATGATACATTTTACTACTTTGAAGTTACAATTACAGTGTCAGTGTTTGTCCGCCGCTCTCTGAAGCAGCTGCTGACTCCTGCCTGGAGGCGGGTATGAGGCTCACAGTTGGCTAATTATTATATAAATGTGACAAATTACTATAGTTGGCTATAAACTTGTATTTGCCAAAAGTTCTAAATGTTATGCCAAGTTTAATGTAAAATCGATATCACTGCCATAATTCGAAAAGCAAATTTTGAAATGATAAACCTCAGTTTTGAAAATTGATTTGCAGTTCAATTTTAGGTTCAGGTTAATATACACAATCTGTCTTTGTAATTTCACTCTCAATACGTGTGAGTCTGAAATACATGAATCTGACTGATGGCTAAACGTCCATTAAAATCCAAACCAATCTTTGTTTTCTCATCTGTCAGATTTACTTAATTGTACGCCAGTTCCTTATACTTTCACATTATTTTCAGCATATACCAACAAGGTACATGTATACATATCACAATTTTTTCTGCGATGTTTTGTGGAAATATACCATTTATAGTTGTGAGTGTATTTATGCAATATCAAACACAGGTCAATAGCCAAATTGCAGAGAGGTTATAGCAACAACAATAATGAAGGATTGTCAAACAGGTGCTTTTTTAATTGCAGATGGCCTGTGTAAGCATTTGGTGGATATTGCAAGTTCCAGTTACTACAGGCTAGGGTTAGATGTCGTTTACGTAGACAGTTCATGCTGTTGATTTGCGAACCTGACCAGCTGTAGGGCAACAAGAGCAGGACTAACAATACTCTAATTTGCCAATTGCAGCATTAATTTAAACTAAGCCCGTAAATGTGAGACACGTTTATACATCTACACCATCTGGTTGCTTAAGGAATGCTTCTTATGTATTTTCATGTGCACGGTGGGTCAGTGGATAGCAGTGGGACTTTTCTGTGTGGAGTGTGCATGTTATTCGTGTGTCTGTGTGGGTTTTCTCTGGGTGCATCTGATACCTGTCTATATGTGTTAGTCCTGTGACAGACCCATCCCCCTCAATCAATGTATGCTGCAACCTTGATAGGATAGACTGATGAAGAAAAAGGATGTGTTGACTTTTACTTTTTACCTCAACCGATGCAATAATACAAAGAGTTTGGCTCAATTATCTCCAAATTATCATTATGTATTATCTTTACAGAGAGAACAGCCATTTCTAAAGGCCCCCAAAGCTGCAAATAGAAGTAATGAATCTTCATTAATTTACAGTAGTATACTGTATGTCTCTGGACACTGGTTATAGAATAATATTTCTTTGTATTTAAATTGTCTCTGCTATGAAACATATAAAAATATCCGCACAGGTGGAAAGGGTTATTGCTTTTGCATTGTCCTCTTTGTTTGCATAAAGTGTAAGTGATAATTCTATTGAAGCCCCAATCTGTAACTTATTTGCTCTTTAATTGTTCAGATACATGTCAGTCCTGAAAGAGTGTGGACTTTGAAGACAAATCTTGTTATGCAGCTTTCATAAGATTTTGCAAACCATAGCAATACAAATTTAAACTGCCTCAAAATGTAAGGCTTTTAATGGAAGACGTAATGGAGCAGTTATTCACCGACTGTTTTGTCTTTATTTTAAAACACTCCTCACTCTCCATTCAAGGAATATTTAGTTTTACTGTATTTATCTTGATGTTGATAAGTAACTAATGTCAATTTTACATTATGTTGTGATACATACAGTAAGTTGTGACGCCAGTGAGCAACCACAATCACAACCTGCAATTTGAGTAGGACATCACTGTGTTTCCACACCAAAGGTCTGGCATGTTAAAAGGTTTGTGGGTCAAACTGGAATAAGTACCTGTCAAACTGTATTTCCATTTCCTAATTGGAATATTTAAAACAGATAAATGTAGATGTCGACTAGTTTTTATCTAACAAGGACTTAGCAGTTGGTTGCTGTTCTGTGATTCAGTCAACTCAGGGGGTGATGAGTTTGGACAGACAGCACATGAACATTGATTAGTACGTTACATAGGTGCTACAAAACAATGAAAATCACCATAGTAGTTTCTCTTTATATAGCAACTTCTAACTAATACAAACAGGGTGAGTGGGCTGTATGTTTTCTCTTTTTGCTCAGGGGAGAGTGGTCTGAATTTTTGACAGCACATGGATGGGTATTTTTCTGCTGATTTATGTTTTGATTTCAGCCGTACCTTGCAAAGTTGTGAGCAGTGTACCAGGTCATTAACTTTTGAACCTTTTCACATATCAACAAATTTATTTCCACCCCTTGGGTCTTAAGTCCAACATATACTGTACACTTCAAGTATGTTTCATTTCAGTGAGAGAATTTGACCACACTTTTGATTGAAAAGACATTTTTGCATGTATTGTTGCATGTTTTATCTTTACTCTTGTCACAATGACTCAAGTCATGCTGACAAGACGCTTATCTCTCTTGTTAACTCATTATGATATGAGTTGACTGAGCCCAAATTGAATCAATTATGAGGATTTGTTTACTGTGTTTACTTTGTCTTCGGAGAACAGACAAATGCTCCACCACTCCCCTGGCTAATACAGGTCAGTATTAGTGTAAAGACTGAGCATGTATAAATCCGAAGGTTAAGAAAACCCTCACACACGGACACAAGCAAACAGATGACTGATATTCTGACATCTTGCAGTAATTCTGACACAGCGTGGATCTTGCACACTCTGACAACACACTAGCTTGTGCAACACAGTCAACACAATCACCTCCTGATCTGCAAAAGGCCAAGTGTCGACTTTGACAAAGGCCAAATCGCTTTTCGCTCTCTTCCAATTCCCCACTTTCCTGTTGTCCTATTTTCACCCTGAGCTGCCTCTCACCCGGTTACCTGTATTACCTGTTGGTTTTTCCTTTTTTCCAAGTGTGTGCACATGTGTGTGAATATGCAGATTCCTGATGGTGTATTGTAAGACTGCAACTTTTTTCATATTTAAAGGTCGGTAGGATTTAGTGGTATCTAGTGGTGAAATTGCAATTTGCAACCATTTGGATACCGTTGGCATCACCCTCCCCTTCCAGACGTGAAGGAGGAACTAGGTGGCCACGAAACCCGCAGAAACTGCCAAAGGCCCTATCTAGAGCCAGTGTTTGGTTTGTCCGTTCTGGGATACTGTAGAAACATGGCGGTGAAACATGGTGACCTCCGTGGAGGGGGACCTGCTCCCTATGTAGATAAAAATGGCTTATTCCAAGGTAATTAAAACATAATGATTCTAATTTTTAGCTGATTATGCACTAAAAAAAAATATACATGTTATATTTCTGCCAGGTGTGCCTCCTAAATGTTACAAAATGTACCTTTATTTAATTAATCATTCAGTGTATAAAACATCACAGTTTCCAAGAGTCCAAGGTCACGTCCAAAATGTCGTTTTGTCCGACCAACAGTCCAAAACCCAAAGATATTCAATTTATAATGATATAACACAGAGAAAAGCAGGAAATCTTCATATGTTAGAGGTTAAAAACATTTTTGGGTGAATGTTTGCATTTTGTCATTTAAAAATAACTTAAATAATGAATCGATCAAAATAGTTGCTGATTATTTAATGCTAAATTCTCAAGAGGCATCGATTCTTTTCAAAAACAAGTTTTTTTACACCTCACTGTGGTAAATTAACAGCATTGTGTTTGGGGATTTTCCAGTATGAAGAATTTGGTGGCAAGACAAGATGAAAACATGCGTTGGCATCAAAGTCCCCAGGGGATAAATGCCCAGCGTACCTGAAGCTCTCACTCTGCCTGGCTTTTACCAGCCTGTGTTTCTGTCCAGGCCACTGGATTCTTCCAGGATAAAATCTTTTCTCTCTGTCTGTCTCTCCTGGGCTGTTTCTCTGAGGCGCCACAGGGGAACAGTGAGACCAAAAGTGAGCCTTCGAGAGAAAATTATGTACATTTAAATGAACCGTTTCCTTGAGTCTGCTCAGCTCAGCGCTGAGAAAGAGTTCAGATGGAACGGAGCTGAAACAGGAGGTTGAGAGGATGTGTGTGTGTGTGTGTGTGTGTGTGTGTAAGAGAGAAAGCGATAGAATCGGGGATACATACGGTGCAGCCCTGAGTAGGAGTGTAAAACCTGAGTGGACCCCAGGCCCTTGCTTAGCCTTAATGGCTTTCCTGTCCACCTCCTCCTGCTGCATTAGAGTTACATTTCCACTCTGGGGGGGACGTTGCTTCTTTTATATATTTATTTATTCTATTTTCTATCCCTGCCCCGAATGCACCGACATCCACACAGTCACTTCACAGAAGTGGTGCTGCAAGGCTCACTTCAAAAGCAGCCTAAATGCAGGGGTCTGGCAGTGATAGAGAGACAAGGAGAGTTTCAGCAACCATCAGTCCTGCTCACACGCACACACATACACACACACACCTGTGGCTTTGTTTCATATTCAGACAATGCATCATGGAGCCTCCTTTGTTTGTCAGGCTGTTCCATTATTTACCTCCTCCTCTTTCCCATCCACCTGGGCCTTCGGATGCCATTTATCATCCCTGAGAAACCTTGCGTCCGCTAGAACTTGAAAACCTGATGAATAAGTAAACTAGTTCCTCCACACTGCCACACACTTCCTGTCCTTTTCACAGGAACAAAGACAAAGAGCTCGGATGCAGTGCTGCAGTCACAGCCCTGAGTGGACTCCACACAAACCAGACTGTACAGACTTTCCCTTCTCTCCAAAAAAAAAAAAAAAACACCCAAACTATTCCCTCATCTCCAAAAGCCTTTCTTTGATTCTCAAAGCCTTTTAACTGCTTTCAGAATTTTTCTACAAGTCATTAAAGTCATTAAGCCACACGATAAGAAGAACTCAGAAATGGTGGCAAATCGGTCCCTTGTGAGATTACACTGCCTCATGCCTTATCCGCTGCTCTTATATCAGTACTGTAGCTTAGACTACAAGTACAACCCACCATGAGCTTCAGTCCTCAGCTCCGGCTTTCTCCAGCGACCTTCCATACAGTCCACCGTTTGCCAGCCTGCCAGCCAGCGCTGTCTAAGCATTCCTGTCTATCCAATGAGCTGGAGTCAGCCAAATAGTGATCTGCTGTTAGTTATTCAATTACTTCACCCGGCTGGCCTCCAGTCCCTGGGGCTACTGATGGGGTGTACCAGGGACGATGGGTGTGCGGTGCTGTGTAGAGCGGCCTGCTCCCTGTGGGGAGAGACTGGCCTCCCTGCAGTATCACGCTAATTTCCCACCGTAATAGAACAGAATTAGTTCAGATTTAGCCAATTAGAAAAACAAGAGTCGGTTGTCATGTCATTTCCCTAACTATCGCCAACCTGTTTCCACCCTTTTTTATCTCGTGGCTTGCGGTGAATGTGTGTGTAAATCCCTGCGAGTGCCTGTGTGTGTTTGAAGTAATTGATATTGTGAAAGTATTCCCATGTGGACTGTAAGCTCCCAACAACTTTTAGGCGCGCTAATACCAACAAGGCTCTAAGCCGCAGGCATACCCTGGATGAAATATCTGCTGTGTCTGCCAGGAGACAAATCTATTCTCTGCTTTCAGTAAAATACTGTCTATGCAGCAATATCTTATTTGTAGGCTGAGACCAGAGTCTCACAGGGACCAATTGAAGCTAGCTCTTCCCATCCCTGTGCTTTGTGTGCTAATTACAAGGGTCAGAAAGACTGATGGCTCAACAGAGAAGGTTATAAGATGAGGTTATCACTGTCCAACTCTCTTCCTTCCTTATTCCCCCAGTTTTTCCTTTTTTGTCTCTATTTCAGGCTTTTCTGCTTCTCCATGGGGTGCTCATAGATGAATAGGCTATCTCAGCTAGCTAGAAATATCAAATCTATGAGCTGATAATGGCTGACATGGGTGAAATTCCATATCCTCTGGACGCCATGCCAATGTTTGTGCTCCAGGTAGCACCAGTGGATGTACATGGAGGTCATGTGAAGGATCTGCCTTCTCTCCCGCTACCCTTCTGGGCCCCTCAGGGGTTTCTCTCTCACTGCCTCTCTCTGTGTGTTTCATGCTCCCTATTTTTTTCTATTTGTTGACATGAGGCAAGGATCCTCTTGTGCTGCTCCACTAGGGATGAGAAAGTCAGTAGTAAAGGGGTAAGCTGAGTGGGGATAACATGTATGACATGAAGTTTCCTCTCCCCTCACATGGCTGCTCAGTTAATGCCCCTGGAAAAAACTTCCCTTAGCGTGTCGCACATTCAAATCAGCAATCACATTACTGCTTCCTTAAATTTCTAACCTTCTCTTAACCTTGTCATGTTTACATGAGAGGGGGTTGGAAAGGAGAGTCAGAGAGACAAAAATACAGACTCCGATTTTTTCAATCCCATCTTCACACTCCTGACTTCACAGATGTTTCTGCCTCTGCTGTCTAAACGCATTTCAGTCGTCTTTTTTTCATAGTTGAGAAATCAACTGTGTGCCAGTAAACATGGTGCAGTGTTATATACAGTCTATACCACCAATTATATTGTGAGAATTTTAAGGTCGGGATATGCAGATTGCTTCCAACAGGACCTCAAAGGAACATTTACCCTACATACTTAACACTCTGTATTTTCACTCACCCATGCAGCATAAATGTGACTCAATATTCATCATTTCAAAGAGCACATATTAGACCATTAATGCAATTCATACCCTTGCCCACCTTCTGAATAACCTAATTAGTCTTCAAATGAGATGTTGGCTGATCTCTCATATTGTCTCATTTCACAGAAATTAGGGGGGGAATCCACTGAGTCAAGAAAGATAGT
The DNA here is from genome assembly GCA_011952105.1 of Coreoperca whiteheadi. Taxonomy (NCBI): domain Eukaryota; kingdom Metazoa; phylum Chordata; class Actinopteri; order Centrarchiformes; family Sinipercidae; genus Coreoperca; species Coreoperca whiteheadi. Next base: position 6,800,040 of record CM022470.1, on the reverse strand, counting down.
GCAGTTGTCTTAAGAAGTGCTTAACTAGACCTCAGCACCATGACGATCCACGTGGGGATCATTCACAATCACATGAACACAGAAAACACACAGTGTGGATTCTGATGAACATTCATTCCTCATGAACATGTAATGTAAGCAAACACATACATGTGACCTGCACACATGCTAACAGACACGCCACTCGCTCCAGGTCTTAAATGCACAGGCTAGCTGGGTGGTTAGGTGGGGGGTTCCCAGTACCCCGAGAAGGGCTAGCACCCTCAGGTGATAATTAGCACTGCAGTTCAGTGACCTTGCTGAGGCTCCACAAAAAGCAGGAGTCTTGAAAGTTTCAGTCTGACAGATTGTTTCCCCACATACAATCTAAAGAAAGATTGAGTTACAAAACATGCAGATAGATTATGGTTTGTTGTTGGTGATAGCAGACAACAGATAAATAAAGCAAACAGGATGAGCTTCAGAAGTGATGCAGCATTTCTTATCAACGAAAAGTCAAACCCAACAACAGACTGCTTGGCTGTGGGGGACTAGTTCTCCCAGACTTCCAGTTGTACATTTGGGCTCTGACTGCAAGTTCAAAGTTTTGTTTTAATTCAGTTTGCACAGCAGACACTTTTTTTTAAATAAGAAGGACAGGATTATTATCCCAGAGCCCAAAGGGATGTCTGCAAATTGCTTGACCAAACCTACAGTCCAAAACCATACAGTATAAAGTATAAAACAGAGAAATTTAGAAAATGCTGACATTTTTTTCTTAAGCGATGACAGTGGATGATCCCAGTAACATCCTTCTTTTTTATCTGTAGCTTATCTGTACTGTAAGAATGCGATGCTACATGCATATATACGAAACTTCCAAACTACATGGATAGTTTCTTAACTTCTTAAGCTGTTTTAAAGAAAGTCACTGAACCAGTGAGTATAAGTCCAAAGAGCTGCTGGATGATCGAGCATCAGACACCATCACTATCACTCCCGATCGCCAGCAGCCATCGCTGTAACTGAGCATGTTTGTCGTCAACACCCCGGGTCCCTCAGGGTCACCTCCACGCACCTATCCTCTCCACCACAGAGCTATGGCTGTTGTGACAGCCCTGCTGCCATGGGAGCATCTATTTTGATGCAGACCTTGATCGTGGGTGACTTCACATTCAACTCTCAGTCTCTGATCATGTGTGCCACACATAAACCCTGGCCAAATCAGCTGCAGCATCTCGAGTAACTGCAGACCTGGGGGTGGAGCGGGAGTAGGCCTCTAATGGGCACAGCTTTGGGTCAGGGAGAGCTTCAGATGAACCGCACAGGTCCTCTGACCAACTGTCTTGTTAAGATAAAATAAGAAATAAGAAAAGTCCATTTACTGCAAACTTCCTGACAAGCAGAGATTGAGAATCACTGAGTTGCTTATGAAAATGACTCAATAATGGAGATGCAAGCTCACACAGAACAACAGGATCACCAATTCAACCCTAAATTACCCTCTTCAACACCGTTCTCCTTTTCTCAGTGAGTCACCCTCGTCTTCAACACATACACACAAATGATAAAACTCTAGTGTTATTGCAGATGTCCCACCCTCCGCAGGCGGATAATTACAGTGTTAGTGATGGGGTGAGGTGGAGGGTGGGGTGTGGGACAGACTGGGGGATAGGAGGGGTAGGGGAGAGAGTGGAACAGCACAATGATTCATCACCACAGCGCTCACCACACACCCCTCCTCGACAACATGCCCACTCCAACCCCCCGCCAGCAGTTTGGCAGTGTGCCCAAGAGTGACAAGGTGACACTGGCTCTTTTTTCATGTGCTGCAGCTCCACGCCACTCCAATCAAACCGTGAGCAGCACCTCTGCTTCACAACAACACACCAGTCATTGACTGGCAGAAGGAGAGGCAAACCAGAGCTGCGATCGGACATAAATCATTCGCTGGTTGACAACTGCTGCCAAATGTTGATTGCTTTCTGGTTATCTTCAAAGCCCTTGTTTCATTGTCTATGTTAGTGGCAACATATGTTGAGCATAAAACAGAAATGTGTGAATAAAAATCAGTGTGTTTGTGTGTTGACAGACCTGGTGACTCAAATGAATAAATCTATACACCAATGCAACATATCTACTGTAATTGATTGTTTCGTGCATAGTAATCATATACTGTGTGCTCATACTACTTTTTGCAAGCTGCTATGCATAAGGAATCAAACCACTATCCAGCAGTGGGTTGCTTTAATGCCCATTCTGTCTGAAATGTGATATGTAATCAAGAGCAGACTGTGTTAACAAAATGGACCTTCATTACCTCAACACTCTCATAGCGGTTCAAAATATTCTACAATGACCATCATAGACAGTTTCAATTTATTTTTGCCTATTCAACAATTAAAATCCAGCTCCACTGAAAAGAGAGCTGGCCCCATTTCATATAATTCAAGCTGCAAACATATGGGGCAGCTGAGTATTCATTAACACTCTACAATATGTGGATGAGTTAGTTTCTGGGCTCTACAGTCTGTGATTCAAAGGGGAAGATATTTTTTGTTGACAAAAATCATTCACCAGAGAGGGAAAATGTTTTTCTGACCACTTTCTTATTTTATATATTTTAAATAATACATGATTTAATTGGCACATCTAGTCAGCGTATTTTATTGTCTTCCAAAAATAGCTACCCAAGGTGACTCTGTGGGTCTACAAGAACAATAACAACAACAACAAAATCAACACTTCAATGTGTTTTTAATACAAGGATTCCTAATATGACATTCACCATGACTCCCTAATGATTCTCTCTAATGTGTCTCTGAAATTCAGCTATTGACGACAGCGCTGTCACTTTAGCATGAATTGTTTCAGGGTTGACCTAGTACTGAACTTAGCTTCTCCATTTGGCCTCTTGACAGCTGTATCTCTTACTATGTGCATCACAATAATGCTCAAACAACTGAGACCACATCGCTTGTAAAGAATGATTGCTTATGCTTGGAGGATAATTTTTTTATAGCCAGACATGGCAGTATTAGTCACTAGAATTAGCAGCGCTGCTGTTGAATCGTGGCTGTTCAAGCTTCATACACTGCAGTGCTAACACAGCACTAAATATTTGACTAAGCTCAACAGAAGCATGGGTTGTACTGTAAAATCTGTAAAAGCCAAACCAGTGTTGAAAATGCACTGCACAGTTTTTTGCCTCTCAGGGGTAAACACGCACACACATTTTACTGTAACTTGGATTCTCCTGAAGTGTCACTGACAGCAGGACCTCAAATTGAGCTGAACACCGATGCTGAAACAGTGTGTGTCAACATGTACCAACCTCAGTTAATATGGCAAAATGCATGTGGATATTGGTACATTGATATGAAAAGAAATACAAAAAGAGAACATAAGTGTGACAAAGCCTGCTAGCGTAGTGTAGTAATTATGACAGGAGGAGGAGGAAGTCAGGTGACTTTATGGAGTGACAAAGTCTGCCACAATGTTGCCATAATCTTAAATTACTTATAATTTCAAAGTAATTTTTGTGCCTAAAACCTAACTAAACCTTAACCACACAATTGTCACATCATAAAATGGATTTATTATTCAATGATTTTGGAAAGCACAGACAGAGGGTATTGTTCTGCAGATAGGGACGCCAGATGAGGAAACGCTTCTATGTGTCATTCTAGGGTATGGATAATCAGCCCTGTCTCCTAGAAATTATGTTTATATACAACTGATTTATAACAGCAAATACATTTTGAGGGAGACTTAATGGACAGGTTTCACATTTTCCAGTTAGAACTGGAGGTACAGTAAGTAGGCTTCACTGAGAAAAATAAAAAGTCGTTGTCTCGTATGTTTTTAATGCATCATTAGATTTCTTTACTAAGTCTAGCACTTCATGTGTATTGTGACCAACACAATACAGTAGTTGTTCACAACCTTATCAGAGTTAATGTCAGCTATATTATGAGGATGTAAACTCCTTGTATTACCAGATAATCTATGACCACCTTCAGTCCTCCTACATCTGAAATTGGCATTCAATTAAATTAAATTGTATTTAATTTAATCACAAATCACAATTTGCCTCAAAGGGCTTTACAATCTGTACAACAAACGACACCCTCTGTCCTTAGACCTTCGATTCAAATGAGGAAAAACTACCCAAAAAATCCTTTTAAACAGGGGGAAAAATGGAAGAAACCTCAGGAAGAGCAACAGAGGGGGGTTCCCTCTCCCAGGACGGACACACATGCACTAGTCGTTGTGTGTACAGAATAGATTCACAACAGAATATCATAGTATGTACAATAATAATGAGAAAATATAGGTTGTAAAAAATAAGTGCAGAGGACAGATCCAGTACATAGTACATACCATAATGATGAAAAAAATGATGAAATTGTAGTATATAATTATGATGAAAAGTGTAGATTGTAAATTATAAGGGAAGAGGATGGATCCAGAAGGACAACTGAGCAGCTCCAGGTGATGCCCACCGAGCAGGATCCGAGCCACACCACAATACAGCAGCACTGCCTCAGCAGGTGGCCTGCAATCACAGATCCAGACTCCACATCTCCGGAGGCAGGAATACCCGCTGAAAGTGACACTAAGAGAGAAGAGAGAGACGAGAAAACACAAAACTATAGGAGAGAGGCGATATCGAGTTAGTAACATGCATTTATGGGATAAGGATGAATACAGATGGAGAGGGAGAGGAGGAAAGAGGTGAATCATGGGAAGTCTCCCAGGCAGTCTATGCGTATAGCAGCATAGCTAAGGGACAGCTCAGGACTCACCTGAGCCAGCCCTAACTATGAGCTTTATTGAAGAGAAAACTCTTAAGCCTACTCTTAAATATGGAGATGGTGTCTGCCTCCCGAACCCAAACTGGGATCTGATTCCACAGGAGAGGAGCTTGATAGCTGAAGGCTCTGGCTCCCATTCTAAATTTGGAGACTCTAGGAACCAAAACTAACCCTCCAAAACTAACTTCCTAGTTCTTCTCAGTACACGTGCCGCAGTATTCTGGATCAACTGGAGAGTCTTAAGGGACTTTTTTGGGCAGCCATTTCCCCAAGCCAAGTTTCACCTGCTGCCGTTTGAATTATGTCATGTCCTTACTGTATTCTACTGGATAGTGACATTGTTTTTCTTGTTAAACCCTGAATTACTGCATTTCTTTTGTTAAAATGCAAGTTTCTGTTGATTCTTTAGCCACCTTTAAAAAGCACCTGAAAACGCATCTTTTCCATCAACACCTAACTGACAATCACTAACTTCTTCTTCCTTTCTTTTCATAAAAGAAAAACAAAAAAACTTCCTATCCTTAGCTTTGTATACTGTGCTAGGCTTTAACAGACTAGTTTCTGGTGCACTTATCTTTTTTGTTACCTTGTGTTGTTATAATTGCTTCCATTGTTTTCCTCACGTGTAAGTCACTTTGGATAAAATTATCAGCTACATGAATAAATGTAAACGTAAATGTTTGTGTGTGTGTTCATTGATTCCAACAGAGACCTTTTCTCTAAACAAGGTGCTTTAGCTGATCACTTTCTCAAAAAACGAATAGTCCAAATTACTTAGAGAACACTGTAGTTTTTCAAATGTCACAGACCAATGCCTGATGATCAAATCACCAGCCCAAGCTTGAGTGTCTGAAGTGTTGGTCGCAGCCAGTCTCGCCTTGAGAAGTGTGGATCTGTTTTTCAGTGCGCAATTTATACAAACTGCACATGTATGATGAATTGCAAAGAACTTGCTGACCCAAAACTCCAAAGCACATCCATGCACACAGGCCTCTAGTAAACACTGCTCAGTCTGTTGAATCAGTATAGAGGCGATGTACAATGCAGTATATCCAAAAGAAACACATTGTGTAGTTCATGGAAACTCACTAAAAATAGATACTATATGACACACATTGACAATTAATGTATTGTGGACATAATGTCATGATTTAAAAAAGGGAAAAGAACACAGTGGGTTTATTTCCTTGTCACATATTTAAAGGACAAATACTGTATTATTCTTTAACAGATCATTTTTCCTCACATCACAAAGAGCCCCAAGTACAATTAGTCAACAATTAAGAGTCATTCACATAGGTTCCTCTATTACATTACAAACCTTACAGGGGTTTAGTTAGGCTATCAGCTGTATACAGCCTTTTAGAAACTGAGAAAAAATTTATCCCATTTAAAACAATAACACTGGAGAAAAAAGTACAATTTAAATCTATAAGCAGGAGAAAAAAACTCCTTCTGCCGCTGTTGAAAACTTAACAAATGTAGAAGAGAAAGAAATTTCCTTGTCTCAACTAGACGCTCTCTTAAATGCTCAAGGACAGAGTGTGTGTGTGTGTGTGTGTGAGAGAGAGAGTGTGTAAGAGAGTGTCTGTTCCTTCAGAACTCAAACAGAGCTAACTACTTCATTCCCACCCTGGGGTATACAGTAACAGAGGGTCAAAGTCTTCCGAAGCTATCAGATACTGCAGCTCCTCCACCATAAATGGACACTGCAGTAATGCAGGGCAGATTGATTTCTACGTATCGAAGACAAACAGTGTTACCTTGTGGGAGGCATTGTTTTTCTTCAGGCTGATGTTGATTAAAAAGCGCAGAAAAGAGAGGATCAATTTGCATCTGACAACCTGGAGGTAAGCAGAAAATGATAATGAAGGATTTAATTGAACTCCTGTGCACAGAAGAGGAAATAGATGGAGTATGGGAAACAATGCTGTATAGAGCAGACTGCTCAAAGCCAAAAGTGCAGAGCGTTATTTTTATAATTAATACACTTGTGCAGTTTTATTGTCTAAATGGCTAAACAATGGCTTGTGAGTGGGCAATATAATTAAGGTTTGCCTAAATAAGGAAGGTTCAGCCACATACCAACACACACACACACACACACACACACACACACACACACAGGCACACATAAAAAGCCAAATCTGTGCAAACAGGGGGAGGTGTTGTAACACTTTGCCAACAGGAGACATTCACGCTTTGGTGCATCTGGAAGGGTGCTAGCTAACGCCCGTGACTTCCTATCCCATATGAGAACTGTGGATGACTTTGTTCGTCATTAGCCATTCACACTAACCACCAGCTCTGCATGTGAGCCACTGCTTCTCCGTCTCCCACTGAGATCTCCTCTCTCTCATGCCTAGACTCACACCTTTATTCTTTCTCCTATGAAACCCACACATCATGACACAGTATGTGACCACATGTCATGTCATCTGTCGATATACCTCTGTTGTCACAGGCAGCAGGTGCTGATTACTAAGGATGTCACCCATTGTGCCCTGTGGTATCACACATAGGTCTGTGATCATGACGAGCGCAGATACTGTGTGAGTTCAATCCAACTGGGTGATAGAGGACAAGTTCTGCCACGGATACGTTTAATTTACAGCCTCTCTCACACTCCCATAATACTGCGACCTAAATGTTTGCCTTTATGTCTGTCTGAACAGTATGTGATGTACAATGTAGGGAAAGCTTCATTAAACTCCTGACATATTAAGGGCAAAGGAGTGTTTTTGCACAGTCACACGCCAAAAAGTGGCATGGCTAAAGTGATTTGTGCATCCTCGCGAAATAGGTTGTGCTGTAAGCTTGGTGGTGTAGACACACAGCTATCACCATTTGTGGCTGGGATAGAAAGAGCAAAGTTATTTTGGTGTTGCATCTTATTTAGCAGAAATAAGAAGCCTTAAACAGCCTCTGCTGTCTGCTTGGTTTGCAATTGGTCAGCAGCACAAATTCGAACACCAAACAAATCCACTGATCACGGCGATTTAACTAAAATGAATAGACCTCTTTCTGAAATGTTGCTGTTATAAATGCTTGTGTGACCAAGCCCTTAGAGAAAATGAGAGGGCAATTCTAAGAACACCAGTGGGATGTTGTTCACAAACGTTCTGATTATAAACTCTGAAACTCACAAGCAAAAAAACAATTCCTGTGGCAACAAATGGCACTTTCTTTCGTTAGATGTATTCTTACATCTTGGTGTGACATCTAGTTTTGTCTTTAACAGCCCAAACGACTAAAATGCAATCAGAAAAAGAATAAAAAGCAAATACTGAATTTGTGTATTTCTGGATAATCGTGGCAAATGACAGCCCTGAACAAGTAATGCAAAAATAAAAATGCAAGAAGGTTGTGCTAAAGGAAGAGCACAGGCAGCCCTCTCAGGTTCACACCTGATTTGCCAACACCTGACGAGCAAATGAAGATAATGGCTCAATACCGGTGCTCCTTGGGCCTGAAAATTAAAATAGGATAAACAAGTAGACAGATATACTGTATTCCCAGTAAATCAATATAGTACTGATTTAAAAGCATAAAATGCAGGCTAAAATGCAGACTCTTTTTTTGGGTGTGACAAAACTTTGTGCTGGAGCCAGTAAGTGAGAAAGTTGTGTGACACCAGCAGGGGTGTGCTCAGCACCATTGCACATGCGGGAGCCAGTAGACAGTGCAGTCGACTGTGGCAAGAAGCACAGAACTCTGCAGAGTGGTCTGATGAAGCTATCCATGGTATCATCTGCTGTCACTGAAGAAAAGTGGGCGGCTGTAGTCCTTAGGGCACCACCCCAAAGGGTTGAAGAGGCTCATTCTGAGTGTCTGAGCATGTACCTGAGAGGATCACTTGAGAATAGAAAATAGTAAGAAATACAGATTAAAAATAGATATTAGGTTAGATTGTTAGATATTTTCTAGATATTATCAATGCTATATGGACTTTTTCATCACTCTTCCTTTTAACTCTCCTACCATCCTGTTCTGTGCTGTGCAGAGACTTTATTTACACCCAGTCATGTGAGTGTAAATCACTGATGTGTGAACGTCTAATCAGCAATGACATGTAAACATTACCTTTTGTTTAGCAGCCATTGTGCTAAAACTGACTCGTGTGTGTGTGTGTGTGTGTGTGTGTGTGTGTTGGTGTGTGTGTGTGTTCCCAGGTGTGGATAAAGTCCGACATCACTCATCAAGCACTCGGCCAATTGCAGTCCTTTTACTGAGTCCAACAGACTTAGCCAAATGTCATTACAAAAGCGACAGCAGCTGATGCCATTCTGCTGTTGTTTGCCATGACATCAAAGTGAAGTTTAGATAGACCAAAGTCACGTGCAATCTAAAAAAAGAATTCAGAATGCTTCTGAAGGTGACTTAAAGGGCCACTTTAACCCTTTTACATACAGAATAAAGAAAATGTTCAGGAAAATAAACATCTGTTTTATTCTAAATTAAATGTATTTACTCATGCAAAGGACGAAGTGGTTTATTTCTTTCATTTGACTGTAATAATCATTAAAAAATTCCCAAATGCGAGAATGATGACTATGGGAAACTACCTGGAGATAGTTGTATCCATATATTAGTCTCTCTTCATTGACATATTTTAATTAATAACTTAAAATCCAAACAACATTGACTATCTCTGTTATGTGTGGAGCCTCTTGTCAGCTGCTTTTTTGAACCAATTCACCTCTTTGATGACATGCTATTATATACTTGAGGAGCACCACAGTGCAATTGCATAATCAAGTGTACAGATGATGAGGAGAGGATTTCTGCATGTTTGTGTCTGCACTGCATACCCATTTCTGCAGTTACTGTAAATCTTGGCTGAAGTGGTGGAGCTCAAATCCTCAAACACAGACCCTTCCACACAGTTGACATTCACACAATTCTTATATTTTATTAAGTTTTTACTTCAAGCGGCAGAGCTGTATATATTGAGGTTTATCACCCTTATTCATGAGGAAGAATGTACTGTATGTAGCACAGCCCCCTCAGCCGAGCAGAGAGAAAACAAGAGACAGAAATAGAGGGCCAAGAGTGAGGGCCCATTTTCATTTTAATCAGTCAGCTTGTTGGTTCAGTTGGCTATGAGCACTCTACAAACAAAACCAAATGGCAGATCCTGGCACTGGCTGAGGCACAGAGACTTTGGGCAGAGAGATGAGAGAAGAAACATACATAGAGGGACTTTGGGAAATCAAGGTTTCATTAAGCTGGCCAAACACAGTAAAACTCAGCGGTGATCAGCCACTCCAGTAGAAGGCTGTTGAAGACAGAAGGCTGCCCAAAACTGGACGTTTCTCTTCTTTGAGCCCTACATCACCTGTGACACTGGCTGAACACACTGCAGGATTTAATGGAACAGACAAGAGCAGACAGGAAGAGTGTTTCATTACCCTGAATGAAGAACTCAGATAAGGCATGTTCTTCACTGTCTATTTGAATTGGTCCATATTGTCAATAACAGGGGCATAACAGATCTATGAATGACACGTTTTGAGTCATAATGAAGATAAATGGACTCCTTCAAACTATCCATGTCTGATAACCTCCAGTACTGATAACAGCTTCATTATCCCTCCTCCTTTTCCTTCCTCAGTTTCTCGTTTTAAACTGAGCCACAGGTCCTTCTTTACATGTGCAGGTGCTGAACTGGAGGCTGATGAAGTTCACGGTGTAGACAGCCCAGGGGGACGTCTGTGTCAATCACCACGCTGTAATCTACCGAATGCACGTGCAGGTCAAGCTACTTGGCTGTCCGACTACATGTTAAACAATTAGGGAAAAGGCTGCCTTTGCACCCAAGCTTAATTGGGAAAACGTCAAGCTCCCCAGCTGAAAGCAGCCTGACATGTTACCCAGATTACTGTCTCACTTGAAGGCTTTCCCATTACCTAAGGAATGTCTCCCGGTCTCTTTCCCCTTTCTCTCACCCTTCTTCTCTATCTTGAGCTTTTTTCAACTTTTCTATCAATATCTGACTCCTCCACTCAAGAGATCACTCTTTGCTTCTCCATGTCAGGACTACCCTTTTATATACCTGAGAAGCAAAGAGAGTAAACTGAAGAAATGCATCTACGTTATACGTAGCCCCATGATACCTTTGCATGAATTATGGACGCGACATCCAGTTATTCCTTTCACTGAACCAGTGTTTGTAAGAGGTAGCGGTATGCTACAGATGTCTTCCCTTGTCTTTATGATTTGTGAGAAATAAATGATGTGGGAACACAGCCTGTCAAACATTAAAGGAAATATTCAAAGTTTTGGGAAATAAACTCATTCGCTTTCTTGCTGTGTGTTAGCTGGCTGCCGGCAATAGCTTTGTAATTACCATACAGACATGAGATTGATATCGATCTTATCTGAATCTCAGCAAGAAAGCGTACTAATGAAAGGAATGTTAAAATGCAGCATTTTGAAAAACTGCGGTAATCTGTGGAGTTTTTTAACTTTAGTTGCTCTATAAAGCAGTTCATAACAAAATAATTTGTGCAGAAAATAGACAGAAAATCTACTGTATAGCCATATGCTTTATTCAGCAGCTCCCACAGCCCAGCTATTCTATCATCCAGAGTTCAAGTCAGTCAGTGTAAAACATCAGTATGACAAAAGCATGGATTTAGCAGGCCATACGGAAATGACTTATGCAAATAGTCACAGATTTATAATTGAGAGATTTCTTCTTTAATCCAACAAATTATCATAGACACATTCTAGTTCAATAACTCAAACTGCTTCATGATAATTTGATTCTCACACATTTTATCATTTTTGCAAAACAACAAACAAGCTCATTACTATAGCTGCCATGGGTTTATTTACATTATCCGCTATTCTATCAAAAGTCTGATCTCACCCTAACCATACCACCTTCAGAAGTTAAACATTTTTCGACTTTGAACTCTCTGATAATCAACACAGTACAGTCTCTGAAGTCTGATAGCCATTTATGTAACATAAAAACAGGCAAATTGCTGCTATGACGGCTGCATAAAATCTGAGCTGATAAAGATGAATTTGAGGCAAAAACACAGATAATCCTCTACTGATTAGAAAGGATTGTTTCCATGCTATAACATATCCTGGCCAGTCTCCAACATTGTTGTCCTGGATATGCATGATGACAAATAAAAGGTGCATGCAAAAAAAGGTCTATAACCTCTCAACAGTCGTGATACCGTACTAAATAACATAGCTTATGGCTGAATGTCATGCTGCTCAAGCTGTTTCAAAACTTCTCTTATCACTGTTCAAGGTTTACATTTTTTTCACAAAGACTTGAACACTCAGGGCTGAGGACAAATAACTGGATACAGAAGACCAGGGACACTTTCTACTAAAAATAGAAGTTAATGATCTTACTAAGTGTTTACATCTATTGAGGTTTCAGATGAGGCCACATGGAAGCGTTGAAAGGACATTGATTTCTCGTTGTTTAGCTGAATTAGTTAAAACGACGGGCCTTTGCACAATTATTTGTCAGATTCAGTAAATCTGATGTTTGGACTGTTACAAAATTAATTTATACAATTTCAACCAAATAATAAATTCAATTAATTTAACATATGGCCAGGGAACAATGGCTAAAAAAGACCCATTTGGCTAACACTGGCACATTTACAGTGATGTTGATCAATGTGCATTGTCCCTGTAAAAATAAATAACAAGTTTAAAAGACATGAGCTGGGCTTATTTCACAAGTTATTATGCAGCAAGGTAATTATCAAATATAGAAAATATCAAATCTAACATCTAATATCAAAACAAATATCAAAAATGTGCAATTGTTTGCTTTTCAGAAGCAGACACTGCTGGGTGGTGATTTTGTCAATAAAATTCCCAGTGATAATGAAATCATAATATGTGAAGAAAATATGTTTAGAGCTTCTACATTAACTAGATCAGACCCAGTATTTGCCATGAAAAAAGTTTCTACATCATCTCTTCTTAAGTTGTCGCAGCATTCCATCATCAATTGTCAGACATTTACATTTAGCAGATGCTTTTATCCAAAGCGACTTACATATGAGAACATTCACAAACCGAAGGCGCAGCTTCGGGAGCATCTTGGGGTTCAGTATCATGCTCAAGGATACTTCGACGCATGGCGCATGGGGGATCGAATCGCTGACCTTCAGATTGGTAGGCGACCACTCTGCCACCAAGCCACAGCCGCTCCGACAACTATAGGCAAACATAACTCAACAAACATTGTCTTGATTCTCAAATTTGTTTTCTTTTTTTCTCTTCTGTCACATTCGATTTTGAGGAAAATAAAGACTACCATTTAATAAATCCTCCTTAGGCTACAGCTGCACTCACTCAGTAAACTTTCCACTGTCTAAAGCAACTTTTTACTGACTTGACACTTTGAAGGGAGGCGAGTTGATAGAGGATAGGATAGGCTTGAGGCTGAGGCACAGACAGACAGTTGACGGACACTTCTTAACCCCTCAGGGACTCACTGCATTTGTCTACTTCAGCTTGTTGTACAAGCCATTGCTTTTTAATCTTGAAGTCACACCTAATGTGGTTTCCTTCAATCACATCATAGCAGTTACATCAGACTAATGTTTTCACACATGGACACATTGGTAATACTGCATATGATGAAAGTCATGATGAGCATGGGCCCCAAAACATCTGAAACATCATTGGAAAGACAATTTTAGAGCAACGAGGGGGATCCATAAGCATAATGTCATAAATACACATAGATCCTCTTTCTTTATTTGTTATATTGTGAAAACATTTCATATTGCATCTCTCATAATTACTTTGTTGTGCCCACCTCCAACATGCCTCTCATGTTGAGATGTCAAGTCTAAACTAAACCTCCTCCTGTACAAATACTGTACATCATGTGGTGCTAGTGCTTACCCATTTACTAATACCATAAATAAAAAATGAATAGGAATAGAAAGTGGTGGACAGGGCATCCACAGATGTGTACAATTGCACAAAAATAATTTCTCCGGACCAACTACCAGAGGGAAGAAAAAATGCTGTCCTTGCTGCTGTGTGGTTTGTGGCGCATAAAGGCTGGGACCAGGATATCTTGACAGTCAAAGACTTTCTCCAATAATTAGAAATCAGTGCGGTAATGAATTGGCTTTGGTGAACATAGGACAAGTAACTCTAAAGAGTTCCTATCTGACATGCTGATTCAGTCAGTCAGAACATCCTCTGTCACTGCATCTGTGATTTGCAAAAACTTGAAATGAATACATTTCTAAGATTTTCAATTTTCAAAATATCAAAATTTATTGATTATTGGGCAGCCTCATCTGAACTTTTCTATGAAAACAGGATTTTTTTCTCTGTGTGAGAGCTGGTCAGGTCAGCTAGTGAGGAAATAGGTTTGATATGCAGGATCCTATAATATGTCATATGCAGTTCTAATAAAATGCAAAGTGGAAAGTAACTATGTACACAAGTTATTATGCCTACTGTTTTTATGCACTGATACTTAATAAGATTATTTCTATTTTGTGAGACCTGATTGTTCCTGGTTGCATTTATCTAATGACATCAACTTTGTGGATACACGTTTTCACATATGAACTATTTCATTTCTTATATTTTGACATCACATGACTTCAGCTGTGAAAACCTTGATTTATATATATTTTTCACACATGTGAAAATGTTACAATTGCTTTTGTATGTGAAATATTTTTTTACCTATAAAACAACAGCATGTGCTCAAGGTCAGTCATTCTTTGGATTAGAGGACAAAACCACATAAGATGAGAATTGATAAATGTGGAAAGTTCAGAGATACAAAGTCCAAGTTGTTTTATCTTTGGTAGATTATGTTTCAATTTGTTATCAATAGCATCCAAAGTTTAATGTATTAAACATATTTTCATCGTCCTTATTAAACAAATGTTTTGTTCACATGTGGATTCTTCCTTTAATGTTAATCAAATGTCCATTTCCCTTCCATATTCAGTTGTAATGGTGCTGCAATAAAGTTAAAAGTAAGACAAAGATTGCACTGAATTTCTCATTTAGGTCAAACATGGAATTAGCAGAGAGCTAAGGTGTCCCACGGTGTTTGAACATTTTCAAGGCAGGAACAGCATGGCCTTTGCACTGTCAATTAGCAAACATTTCATAAGTCCGCCTGAAAAATCCAACAGTGTTTGACCTCTTAATGTCTGCCCCGTTCGGCTCGTTGCACACATTCTCACAAAATGAGCCTCGTAATACACAGAGTATGTATTCATCAAGTCTTACATCATCAACAAATGAATTTGAATTTGTGTTGCAGGTAGTAGCATTTCTTAAATAGTGACATTTGTAGCCTCTAAACTTCCATGGCATAGAGAGTACTTAGAGCAGATGGAAGACAAGCCCTGAATAAATGTCAAACTGAACATTTTCTTGGCATTACCGACTGACCCATAGAGAGGCCCCTCTCCCAAACATTGTCCTGTAATGTAGTGTTCAGCCTTTCACAGGAGCTGCCTTTGGAGAGTGGGACTGTTAACATGAACATCAAATTCCTTTTAGGGAGCTAAAATCCTCCAGTGGTCTCATAAAGGCCTGTCCTTTTTTAACGACTATCTGAATCTATTTCTAAGTATTAGTTTCAGAGGGAATAAATGGTAAGTAAACTGAGCCCAGTGTAGGAAATAGTTCAGTAGTTTCTTCATTCCAAAGTGTGAAGGACTTTGGCTAATGAGTTTAGTGAGGGTGTGAAACGTGTATCCTCCTCCGACAGAAAAGGGTAGGACAGGGTCTAGCATCTGTAGAACCTGCCTCGAGATACAAGCAGCACATTTTATTATCTATGTAAGTTAACCAATTAAGAACTTCTCTCGTAAAAGACAGAGACAGCCTGCACATTTCTTCTTGTTGTTAGAGTGGCAGATTGGCACAGTTACTACCAGCAGTAGGTTTGTGAGTTGGCTTAATTAATATGTGGAAATGGCTGTGGCGGGTAATGAGGGATTTAGACAAGCACACGTTCCTCCTCAGCCAATAACCCTTCTTTGCTCTGACAGCCAGCCAAGAACAAGCACACACTATGGTTTGTAGTCTATGTGAAATAATTTTTTCCTTGTGACTATCAGAGGAGTACAGTGTGTGCTCTAAGATGCCCATGTAACTGACCTGGCTTTTAGGACATTTGTATCTGCCAGGCATCCCTAGCATTGATAATATGTAACAAGTTTTATCATGTGAAAGATTTATAAATGTCTTCAGAACAAAAAATGTTTCTTCAGGTTAAAACAAAGAAATATATTCCTACTGTATTTCTGTACCATCAGACTCTGGAGTGGCAAATGTTATAAGAAGATCATTTTTAGCTCAATCTCCAAGGCAACAAAAGACAGCAGTAATATCAGTGTTTTACAGTCTACTGCCACAGACAAAACTGGACATAGAAATAGTTTTGGAAAATAACTTAGATGTGTGTGGAATGTTTACTAGTTTATCATCAGGCAGCAGGGGCTACAGTTACAGTAGGTTGCTCTTGAACAGCAAGGATGAATTTCATCACTGCGACCGAGCAGGATAATGTGGGTGCTTGACAGCAAGTAGAGCAACCAATAATCAAAGTGAAGTCAACACTGCAGACTACAGACGGACATTGTTGTAAATATAGCCAATGTGTAGGTGGTCAAAACTGCTTGCAAATGAATAACAAGCACAGACATGACCCAAGAGAATCGTAGAAACAGCATGAGGCTACTGCAGCATGAAACGTGGTACTGTAACGGCTCATTGGTCTTTTCTGTCACCGAATGACTGTATTGGCGTGTACGAACAACACTCTTGTCTATGAAGTGTCTCCGGAAAAAGAAGGAAAACAAGAAACAAAGCTGATAACAAACAGAGAACTTTATTGGTGGGATCCCCTTGTGGGCAATGGCATCACTCAACCATTTAATTGGATGGGACTGACATTTGCAGAGCAGGGTGTCGTAGCATTTGTGTCAGTGCTGAGGCACAACTTGCTGCCGTACACATGCATCACGCTCCACTGACTCAGGAGGGGCAGTTTTCTTTTCCTCGCTAAAGAAAACTCAGTCACACTCGGCAGAGTCAAACACATGTGCTCTTACATTTCAGTTAATGGGCAACTTGTGGAGACACCCCGAGGAGCAGCTCAGATAAAAATCAATAACCGTGATCAATCGGCCTACACATTTTCATCTGCCAATGTTTGAAGACATTCTTGACTATCAACTTCACACAAATGTCACAAGGCCCATTAATCAACTTAAATAGATATTTAAGTGCCCTTGACTTATCTGCTGCATCATTCTGTAATTAGAAATCTTGCATTCAAGATGAGAGAGAGAAAAAAATGGCATATCCTTACGATCTGCTCTACGAGCTGCAATTATTCAGACCAACCCTTAACATGCAATGCTGAAAATTTAAGATGACAACCTGCACCATTATATAAAAAAGGTACGGGTCCTCTAATAGCATTGATGTTTAACCAGGAGAAACAAAATGCATGGACAATATTCATTCCTGCAGCTTGACATACACAACAAAGCCTCTTTCTAGAAAACTACCCCTGATGGTGAAGAATAAGAAACAATGTTTGAAAACAAAGGTATGTTTTGAAATTGAAAAGCATGCTTTGACATTAATTATTACATACTAACAGCATGATCTTTAGTTAAGAATACTCATTAGGCCTTGATTCAATATTAGGTTCTGAAGTAGCTCTCTTTGTCTGTGAGACAAGATGTATTCTTGATGTACGACGTCCTGTCAAAAAGTGTAAACAGATCATTAAATGATGACAAGAATGCAATCTGTCAAAAAAACATAAGACAAACTTATTTTTCAGCACTTGTTTTTGTATAAAGACTTTTTAATATGAGTGGGAAATTAAAATTACGTTTTCAAACTTAGCTGAATTGAAAATCTAACAAAACATAGCCTCCTGGTATTTCTGATTCAGTGTTAGCATCTCGAGAGAATCAGCATTAACCCGTGGATTAGTGTTTTAAATAACGATCATCAATAATCGTGGAAGCAGCTGGTCAAATGAAGTCCAGGTAACAACTCCCTCATGACTACTGCTATTCTGATCTCCTCTAGAGAAAAGAATAAAACACAGAGAGATGCTGAAGGAGAGAGAGAGGCAACGCAACAGGGACAGAGACGCAGATAGCAACTGTCAGAGAGACACACTGTGAACTAGTGTTAAATACGTAATGACATATATGTGTGGTCTGCAAATATAAGACAACCTCATGTTTTCATGTGTAATTTACTGAGAGAAAACACTGTTATACTGGGGTCTGTGGGATATAACACAGATGTATGATGTCATGAGAGAAACTTTAATGTCTTGTGCTTTTCACTCTTATCTGTGGCCTTGTTGTTATCTTCACCTTACAGTATGACTATAACATCCTCTCTGCACTCAGAGATAGCTGAGACCTTCATGCTTTCTTACATAGTACTTATCTTAATAAACGTCATGGTTTGGTGAATAAACAGGCCGTTTATGTGTCTATTTCCATATTACACTATTTTACCATCATAATAACAATCTGTCGGGGGTGCCATGGTGGTCTAGAGGTTCAAGGAGCTAAAAGTGAATTGTAATATCCCTGGTTTTGTCATGCATGTCATGGCATTACTGCATGCCACCCCTCCTAAAAAAATCAAAATAAATCTGACATCACAAAACAGGATTTCCATACAAAAGGTGTTTATGTAAATCTTTCAAAATACATGATAGGACAGGTGTGTAATTGGAGGAGTGTTTAGCCATGCTAGTGGCATTGCTCTACAGATGGCAATGTTAGTCTGTCTGTCTGTCTGTGTCTCTGTAAGTTGGTCAGTCAGTTGATCAGTCAGTCTGTCCACCACTGAGGTATCTCACCAACTACTGGATGGATTGGCACAACATTTTGTACAACATTCATGGTTTACAAATGTGAATCTCACTGACTTTTCCTCCAGGATTCACATTTGTGGTTTGGGTGACAACGATTGGCTGGCATGCCATGAAATTTGGTACACACATCCATGTCCCCCTCAGGATAAATTGTAATCACTTTGGTTATTCCTTCACTTTCCATATTGACCTCATGCACTTCAATAAACAAGGAAGTGCTCCAACTTTGAAATGTTGTCCATTAACTTCCTGTTTGCATCAGAAGAGGGAATGTGTCATATTGTGTAGATTGACATCTGCTTCTCGTGATCCTTTGCAGCACTGATTATTCTAAATTATATTGTCAATAAAAGATATATTATATTACATAGCTGGGTGAAAAGATATGTTTAAATTAATGTGTATACATCAGATTCTGGACCAAATTTTATATGTATTTACTATAATCAACAATAGCAAAAAAGCAAAAAAGGGGTGGGCAGGATTAAAGTCAGTGACACCATCAGGCACAATTTGCCCAATATAAGTATTTCTAACTAAATACTTGTAAAACTAACAACATTCTCATCAGCCTTTAATCAGTATGACTATCATGGTATGTAAGTCTGTAACTGTGATACAATGGTGTTGCTTGGTGAATATCTCAGAGATGTCAACATTTCAGGTAGTAAGAATGAGATCTTTGTTCTAGCTGGATGATAGCACGTGACATCAAAGGGTTTTGAAGGATTTTATAATACTGTACTATACTGTAATCCTTTAAATAATCCAAAAACATATTTATCACCAAAATTAGACACACGTGGTTTTCATTCCACAGTTACTGTAATAAGAAATATGCGAGTTTGGATGTATATGTCTTTTTGTGAGTGTATGTGTGTGTTTGCAGCTGCTTGACTGTCTCAGGCTGTGTGATTACATTAAGTCTGCACGCCAGCTGTAACCAACATCGCTTTATGCCTGGATCTAATAAAGCCAAGCTCATAGGCTCAGTGTGTTTCCTCTAGCATGCAGTGTACCAGGGTGTGTATAATACCTTCTGTACAAGCACCAAATGCTTCTCCTCCCTGATCCCACATCACCTCAACTCAACTTCCCAACTCAGAAAAGTTAGCCTTGTGAAAGCTTGTTTATGCCACGATGAGATGAGGGGGGTGGCCATAAAGTATGGCCAAAACAAGTGATGATAAAGTACACTCACTTCCACAGTTCCACCACGGTCGGTAGCCAGGATTTTAGAAATATGGCGTACATGCTGCCCAGAAAATGTTGTAATTATTTTGATTTTTCATATATTAATTCTTGTGTAATTGTATTTGTATAATACTACTTTCTGCAAATTTTTGTTCCCTACATGAATTTCTGAATAAAGCCAGAAATAAAAATTAGCTGGCAAAATATTGAATACTATTTTTATTTAATTTTATTTGCCTAAACGTAGTCAGTTCTTTTGGGTATTTTAGTCAGTTACATTCTCTGTACTTAAGTGGTGTAATTTAATTGATTGTGCTGAACTGTGCTTTATATATAAGTTATATTGTTGTGCCTGTAACCACACCCAACATTGATGTACAGTATATATACTGTATTATCACCACAGTAAGGAGATATGTCAAACCAGTGGAGCAGAAACTCTGCTAAAACCCTCAAATTTTCAGGAAAAAAAAATAAGGAGGACATGATCTTATTGTCTTTAAATATCAAGTTTCCTCAATCAATCTCTGACCTCAACATACACTATGGCTTTCTCAAAAAAAGAAAGCATCTTCTCAGTTCTCTGTCATCTCATGGGCATGTACCTGCTGTACATCATTTAACTCCATTCCTCCTCCTCCCCTGTGCTCCTCCTCCAGGCTAAACATAAGCAGGTGAAGATGATCCTATTGAGGGATGACAGTCAGCCTGCTCCCTCCAAGCAACCAGTCCGCTGTCAAAGTGTGCTCTGTTCATTGTACGTAATGAAGCATAACCTGCAGTACCACTGAACCGGTTACAATGTTAAGAAAAGCAGAGACTGGTTCATGTTTTGGAGTTGTCACAGGCGAAGGTGTGCACTGCATGCACACTATTCAATATAAACATCATTATGCAGAAAAACATATTCTTCTGTCAGTAGTGACAGAAGAAACAGAGGGAATACAGAAAAAAGTAAATGAATCATGCAGTTATTGTCACCAAATAGGCCAAGTGGAAGATATGGGAGTTCCATGATTTATAAATAAAGATGTGTACTTTCTCACTTCCTAAATGGAGGGCCAGAGGACAGCCAGGGAAAGGAATGAAGGCGAGAAAGAGGGAGAGAGAGTGCTACAAACGTTTATCCCTTCGTAAACATGGAGTTTCACTCAGCTCACACATGCGGAATTGCCTCTCTGGTCAGTCAGATGCACTGATGGAGATAAACCAAAGTGACATCACTGCTACATTTGTGACAGCTCAACATTCTCCATCTCTTTTCTCGTCTTCTCTCTGTCTTTCTCTGCCTTTTCTGTCTCTGTCCTCTCAAGGGCACTTTGCCACTGTGAATAGAGACATCGATATTGTTCTCCCTATTCCTGCCTCCCTCTTTCTCTCTCACCTACTCTCTTTCCCCATATTGTGCTGTCTCCCCACTGATTATCAATGCAACACCTCTAATAAGATCCATCAGCCCACCGCTTTCCCGCCCTCTCACACCCTCTTCATTTACACAGGGAGTGACAATCAAAAACGGCGAGTAATTTAGGATAAAAAGAAGATGGATGTGCCTCCTTGTGAACAACATGCTCAAGAGCCCCACTGCAGACAGTAGATGGAAAGGAGAGGACCTTTCGGTTAGGGACTTGTTAGAGCCTTTTGCTATCTCCATCTTCATTCAGCAAACATTACCTTAAATGATGGTGTTGTTACCTCTTCAGGCAGTGTTATATTTTGCCAAAAAGGCTTTACTTCCACAGAGTGGCAATTACCATCAACAATTATCAACAGGGCATAAGAGATGCAACAGTTTGAAGGTGCTATATAAGCATGTTACAGGATGCTAGAATCAGGAATCATTATACTGAGAACACTGCGATAAAAAGTGGAAAACGTTTCTGGTAATTGTTCTTCTAATTGTCAAAAATATCAAAAAAAGCAATGATATGAAATACATTCTACTCAATCTCTTATATAGTACCTGATCTTGTGCTGCCCATCCTTACCAGAAATATGGCTGTATAGGTCATCTGTGCAAGCAGCTTATTATGACCCATATTTATGTTTATTGTTAGGCGGTGACCGCCATCTAACAGCCATAGTAATTATGACTGGAGCAGTAAGAACGAACCGCGAATGGAGCTGGGTGGGTGGGTGGATGGATGGATGGATGGGTCAAACAAACAGGACTTTCACCCAGGAGACTGGGGTTCTTGTCCCGTGTAAAACTAAAAGTACGTGACTTACATAATTTACTTTACGTAAGTCACGTACTTATTTTAATCAAAACCATGATCTTTTCCTAGTAGTTTTGTTGCCTAAATCTAACAAAATTGCGACCGTTTCACAACGTTAACCACTTGTTTAATGTCACGGCAGTCGCTGGTACTCTCCACCGGTCGTTTATGTAATTTTGGGAGTCATTAGCAATCAAACTGTTCTGTTGTTTTGGTATGCGGACATGTTGATCTTGTGACCCTCACACCCAGAACCTGCAGTATACAGCATTAAATTAGGATATGACTCCTGTCATTTACATTACATTTAGTCATTTAGCAGACGCTTTTATCCAAAGCGACTTACATTAGAACATTCACAAACCGAAGGCGCAGCTTCGCGAGCATTTTGGGGTTCAGTATCTTGCTCAAGGATACTTTGACGCATGGCTAGGGGATCGAACCACTGACCTTCCGATTGGCGGGCAACCGTTCTGCCACCAAGCCACAGCCACAGCACCCCTGTTAGTCCACTAAAAACACATAGCCCTGAAATAGGTCATTCCAACATGATTAGGACCTACATCTGTATTCTTTCACCTGGAGTCGCAGCGATATATGAAATTACCACATGACAAGCACATGAGCCAGGTGGACAATGATGAGAAACCGCATTTCTCTCCTCTTTATCAATGGGAAGACAGGAGGATTCCAGCCGTTTCTCAGCACAGAGCTGATCCCAAAAATGACTGATGGCTCAGTGTCACCCTTTGTGGTGACTATTTTTAACACAGGATGGCAAGCAGTGAAAAACATTGAAGATATCTCCTCCTACTGCCATCGGCGCTCAAAAGAAAAGACAAAAAACTTGCCTCTGTGGCAACTAATCTGTCTTATTGTCAACGTGAACAGATCAGTACACAAGTTGCTGATAAACATGCAGTGACAGCTATCAAAAAATGTCTGCTGCTGCATTTCTCCTCTTAAAAAAATTAATATCCCATTGTTCCACAGCCTGCACTGGCCATATACGTACTGTAAAGTTCCTCTACAATGTGGGCACAGCTGGCCTCAATCATTACAATTCTAAGTCAAATGGGTGCCATAACAGGTGACAGAAAGTGCTTGGTCTCCAAGCCTGGGGACAATTCACAACGTCTACAGTAAGCCATTGTTAGATCCAAATTCAGAGGCTATCAGTGAGTAATGGCATCATGACTAGGCATGCGGGAGAACCTTGCAGTAGCTCATCCATAAGCCCAGGGTCAGCAGCATCTCAACATATGAGCTGGAGGCACTGACAAAAGAAGCTGAATAACACAACTGACATCAAGGCTGGGGATATACCTGCCTTTTTCTCCCACACAAGGCTTCACTTTATTGCATGCATTTGTAAAAAAAAAGGCTATGCCCTGTATATGTACATTATACATGTGCTCACGCAGCTTGGAGGAGACAGTGCAAATAAATAATATACTTCTGGAATGAAGGTTATAATAAATAGAGCGACTGCAGTTGTTGGGGCGGGCCTGCCATGATGGGTCCTACGGTGAAAAGTGCATCCCCCACAAGGCCCTGTGACATGGACAACTGCTGAAGGGCTGTCCCCAACAATCACATCTTCCTACAAAAGGCCCGGGCTAGGGAACTGAATAACACAAAGGGCAACAGCCTAAAAATAATTACCAAGCCTGTAGAGATTCCCCACTAAATACAGTAGCCATGGATGATCATCATCAAGGCTTCAGATAAAAAGGAAATATGATTTGAAAGAGATAATGGTCCAAATCTGGTTGTTTTTAATGTGTTTTACCCCTTTCTTGTTGAGTTTCTTTCACCTATCTCACAGGGTGTGTTCTCCAATCAAACAATTCATTCAAAACATTTTCAAGCCTCTCACACAACCAGTGCTTTGAAACTAGTCAAAGCAAACTATTGTATCTCTGCACTCTCTATCTTCATTTCTCTCACACTATCTCCACTGCTCAACATCCCCCCAACACACACATATATTCCCTTCTATAACCTACCCTCCTGTGTTTGCCCATGGACACTTATCATCGATGCACACAACATCTTTTCCTGCATCCCCATCGATCCCCTTATTGAAACAAGCCTCATTTGCAGTCTCCTTCTTGACATTTTTTCCTCTCCTGTCTCTTTCTTTTCCAAACTCTGACAGGCTGTGCAGATTTTGGCAGTTTGCTGTTCTCCCCTAATCCTTCGCCAGACTTTCCTCCTTCACAAATATACAAGGCTTTCAGAGAAAATGCAGTCAGACATCAGATGGCCACAAAGACATTCCAGCTTGTGATATACAGTTTTTAAAAATGTTTAAAAAAAAAACAACTTCACATACGGTTACTGAGTTGATATGTAAACGAGGTCAACAAGGTGTCCTGATAATGAATAAAGAAAATATTTTGACACACTGGAGTTATCACTCATGAAACAAGAAAGAAAAACCAAAAATCCTTTTTGAAATATCCCCATATCCAATATTAATGGGCATTTGCCAGCCAGTATTGCCGTGGTGATGGTTAAGTATAATGCAGTGGTACCCAACCTGGGGGTCAGTCCTCCCAGAATGGGTCACAAGACAAATCTAAAGGGTCACATGGGGTTTCACAACAGGATAAGAAAGCAGAAACAAAATCTTAACCAAACTATGTTGATTGTTTTCAAACTACTCATCTTTGCTTTTGTTCTTGAGTTACTGGATCATTTCACCTCTAAAAATGTTTTAAATTAAAAAAAGGACAAAAATACTCTTTTGTCATAACTGGTAGACATATGCAAACATGATATGATAAACATGATTTGGGTCACAGGCCAAAAGGGTTGAAATGCAGCTGGGGTGGATGCAGAAGAGAAAGAGCTGGTACACAACAAAGATTTCATGTCTGTTGTGTGGGTGCATTTCAGCTTCAGTCAACATAATATAGGACAAGCCGAAGCTAAATGTAAATACTGTTGGAAATAGCAGAGTAGTGAAGCCGCACTGGGAGTGCTCAGTGCAGTTTGTGGCGACTGTGTCAGAGAGAGAGGCGATGTGTCTGTGTCTGAGGACAGGCAGGTGTGCTGACCGTCAGGTTAGCGGTAAACTACGAATGTAAAAGTAAATGCTCAGTATGAGCCACTGTGCAGCTTCTCAAGAACCAAGTAGAGTTCAAAGGTTTGCTTAGCAGCAGCTGAATATAGTGGTGTGGAGGTTAGCCCCGAAATAAGCCACAACAGGCTGAAGCAGGTCATTTCAGACGCAGCAATCTGTTACCCAAGAGTTTAAATAATGACACTCCATACCCTAAAACATCCCACTGATGGAATGAAATAACAGAAGCCATAAAAGTGTTATTCAGATCAATTTATAATGTGAACTAATTTGATGGTCACAACAGATTTACAAATATATAGTTAATTTTTACAGAGGTAAACGTGACAATTAATTGTGATATTGATTGTAGGTGCTATCGCCCAGCCCTAGCTGGGAACCACTGGTATAATGGGTGTTCAAATTTTCAAGAACATCTCCTCAATGCTAACTAGATATTTTGAGTAATCTCAGCCTCAAAAAACATAAGGAACTTAAACAATCCAATCTGTATTTTCCAACATTTGCTTCAATGGTTTCAGATGTTATGATGAAGCAGAAGAAAAGGTGACACTCAAAGCATCTACTTTTCAGGAACAGACACACTCACGGTGTTAGAAGAAGAAGTCCTTTGAACTTCTGAAGTGCTTTGGTGAACAAACATCCAGCAGATACAGAGCGATGTTAGCATTCATTTGGAGTCATGTTTCTGTCCACCTTGCAAATGAAAGTCCAACATTTATATATTTAGCTCTGTTTTTGGTCTCTACCAACTGCTGAGGGAAATATCTGGCTCTTTAGCAGCTCAATGCTCCACTATGTTCACCAGCTAGTCGTTAACTTTGTCTGTCAGCCATTTGTTGCTGAGCAGTCGGCTTTTAGAGCTTTTTGCTAAGCAAACAGCTGCCTGCTGCAGCCGAAAGCAATGGTATGAGAGCAGTGAGAGTGACCCAAAACAGTAAGGTTGCAGACCGAACAGCTAATGAGCTGAAAGACACTATTAACGCCCCGTAGGGCTGTGGGGAACTGCAGTCAGGTAACAATTGGCTGTAGGACCTCACTACGAGCAAAATCTTTTACATAAAAGTAGTCATGTGAACCATTAATGTAAAAATATTGATTATAGCTTCTTTAAAGACATTGCAGGCAGGATGATTGTGTAGGATGAGGAAACATATTTGGATATTTTGAATTAACAGTCAGGTAGATAGTATGTTTACCTAAATAGCGAGTAGGAGGGACACACGTGGATAAATTCAGAGGTAAAATCTAGCTCTTTTTATTCTTAAACTACAGCACCCTGGATTCCCTAAAAGAGGGGGCACTGGAGAAAGCACTAATCTGCAAGCTGACACACATTGTCTAACATCCATAAGTCCTACTGCCAAGTCAAGCAAGATACTTCCTTCGAGTTTTTCTTTGCTTTTTTTTTTAGCACAAACTCCACAGTAGAGATCCCATACCCCCAGACTCAGAACAGCAGTGTCCTCCATTTTCCTCCTTACTCTAATCCAGAAAATGCATATTCAGCCAGAGGAAACAAAAGAGCAGAAGAAGAGAGATGGGGAGAATGAGCATTAGAGATTGAGAGAGAGAGAGACTGAGAAAGAGAGGAGTGCGGGTCTTGCATCTCAAGCCCTCCAGAGATCAATTGTACAAACTTCTCCATGAGTGCTCTCCCTTGCCCCTGTACACTCTGAACTAGCCAAATCAATGCCCAGGCGTGTGCGCGTGTGCGTGCATGTTATTTAGACAGGAAAGGGAGCGGGGGAGGACAACTCCGAGGGTGGAAGAGAAGGAGAGAGAGAAAATGGAGGGAATAAGAGAAGCAGCAGTAAACGATAAGAAATTCTTCAGATCAGATATTCTTAAATGTCACTGAGCTGAAGTGTCTCTCGATGGTGTTGCGTGGAATATAAAGGCATCCTGGCAACGGGGACGAGTCTCAATGCATTCAGCGTTGTGTTTCTGGTATTGCTCCTTAACATGCCACAAAAAAGCATTTTCATGTGTAACCCCCACCCCCCGCGTCCCATCACATGTCCTCTATTTCCAATGAATACGTCCTAGTTAAGGAAAATGCTCTTTTTTGCAAAACCAAACCCATACACTAGAACATGTCAAGTTCCCGCATAAAGCCTCAAACAGCATTAACATCTAAACACAATACCATTCCTTTCACAACTGTATTGTTACTGTAACAAATAAGGTACCTCATTGTATCTTCCCATTCACTTATAACACTAGAATTTATTGTGATTTATGACTTATGAGTTAATAATGATGATAGGACTATTTATTTCTGCTGTGTCGCCCTAGCATGGCCCCAATTTAAATATTCTCCAAAGGAGATGAGGCTGCAAACAAGTTGTATGTCGGGTTTGTGGATCTGTAAGGAATGGAATCACCATTTGATTTTCTTTATTTCCAAATAACTCCTATATGCATTTTTTTTTTGTTTTTACTCTGGTTAAAAAGTGCTAGAAAAAGAACATGATACATATTACATACTCTTCTTTGTCATTTTTTTTTACAACTTTTTCCCTGAAGAAAGCAGACGATAGAGCAGAGTGTCTCCTTTATTAAGGCCCCTCACACTGGGTCTTAGTGGGAGATTTTGGCTTCACGCCTCCCAGCCACGGTTTCAGTAAATCGGCTTTCTGTGGCCATGACAGTCATTAGCCTTGCCCCTGGCAGTAATCCTCTAGTTTCTGTCTCTAATGGAAGCAGGAAGGGTTAGTAGCATTCACTCCGTTACTGCTTCTGCTGCTGGGCCCCATAGGAAACCTACAGCCTGTCCAAAGCCAAAGCCTGATGCACCTCCTGCTCCACGGTACAAACCAACACCTAAAAACCCCACAGGCCTCATTCACACTTGACTTAAGTTGTTGTTAAGACAAGTTCTGGACAAATATACCAATGGACAGTGGTGGAAGGTAATTAAGTACATTTAGATAGTAAATTTGGAGGTACTTACTTATTCCACTGCATTTGACAGGTATAGTTACTACTTTGTATTTTAGATATTAAGACTTGACATAAAAACACATACAATAGGCTTATAAAATACAACAGGTTGGGGAGAAAACGAGACACAGGTGAAACCAATGACACAGGTGGAAACAAGCAAAACTAACAGACACATGAGGAAAAGGACAAATTAAAAAATTAAGGAGGAACTAACTACTTTTTCCAATGAAGCATTAATTAAACGCTCTACGTCTCAAATTTGTCTCAGGTGTATTTGATGAACGGAAATTGTTCATGTTCAACCATAGTTAGGCATCTCAGAAAACCCACAGAAAAAAGTGAGAAATGGAGAGCACCGCTAGGTGACGAATGGCAACCAGTTTACAGTGTAAAGCAATAAACTGACTAATGAGAAAAATTACTGACGCAGGAAACTGCTGATGCTGCCCATGCTGTAACATTAGAGGCACAACTTTGATGAAATCCAGAAATAGTTTGACCTCAACTTTGAACGTAGGACGTGTTGACGAGAACTCAAAACAGCCTAACTGTTGTTTACTAAAGGCCGAGCACTCGGGGAATAAAAGAAGAGACTGTCATCATCAGAGTCAGACACTGATTTAATTTAAGCAGCGTAATCATCAGAGCTCAGACCTAAGGCTATATAATGATGGTGTTGATTTGAATTGTAGCACATGACAGGTCCTTTCTTGTCAGCAGTGTCCAAGCAAGTCCACCAGCTGTCCATGAAACCTACGGTGCAGTGCACCCGGTGCACTCTGTGGCAGAGCCTGGTTTCTTTAAAGACCCCGAAAACTTATTTTCCCAATCGATATGAGTAATGGGTTCCTACAGGTGAACACTGATCTGAAGTGGTGGGGGTTAGTTGGAAAAAGATGATGTCACGTACCCCCTTGCACCAATCAGGATAACGCAACATTTGAATCAAAATGTGATGACCATTGGTGAATTGTTTGGTGACTGTCAATCAAAGCTGATCAAACCACATCCACACAGTCCTGATGAAGCACATTAGCCGTATTAGACTCTTCACTTTGATTGTTGCTTTTTAGTCATGAGCATTGAATGTTATTTAAACCTGCAATAACTTATTGATTAATTAAGAGGAATAGTTATCCAAAGAGAGATAAAGACTTAAAGAGTACGTTTTAATGTGCAGGTGTACTGTCTGATGTGATCTTTGACTCTTTTTGATTTGTGTCTGCTCCACTGCAGAATATGGGAATTTGATATATTATGGTGCCACCTTCATAATACCATCCACCAAATTTGGGAGTGTGTGGTTGACAGATGGTTGTGATATGCGACCCACTCACACACCTCTCTCTGGACTGTCCAGGTAGGAGAGGGATGGCTGTGGACCTTTTGGTCCTCTGCTAAGTTGAGGCTGGAGCATTTTGCGGCGATCCTGGCAAAATTCAGTCTACAGTAAAGCACATCACGAGCGACTCTTCACTGTGCTCAGCCCCTAAAGAATCAGTTCCTCTCTGCTCAAGGCTGCTCAACTTAACAGCATATGCCCCATTGCCAGTTTTGAATGCATATATCATAATAATAATATCAAACGTACCAAGTGCAAAGAGTACAAACGTTTTATTCCATGTTGACTTTTCAAATTGCAAAGAAAGACAACTCAAATATTCAAAATTTGAATATCGTGGAGAAGTTCATTAGTTTCCGTAATTTAATTCAAAAAGTATATATTCTAAATTCAATACTCATAAAGTGAAAATTTTCAGGCCTTTTTTTTGTTTTGATCTTGATAATTACGGTTTACAGCTCATGGAAATCAAAACTCCAGTATCTCAAAATATTAGAATAGAATTTATAATACAGAAATGATGACCTGAGAAGAGCCCTAATCAGCAAATTAACTCAAAACACCTGTAAAGGTTAAGGGCTAAGGAGAAAAAGAACTGGACCGTTGCTCAGTGGTCCGAAGTCCTCTTTTCAGATGAAAGTCAATTTTGCATTTCATTTTAGAAATCAAGGTCCCAGAGTCTGGAGGAAGAGTGGAGAGGCACAGAATCCAAGTTGCTTGACGTCCAGTGGGAAGTTTCCACAGTCAGTGATGATTTGGGGTGCCGTGTCATCTGCTAGTGTTGGTGCACTGTGTTTTCTCAAGTCGAGAGTCAATGCAGCCGTACACCAGGAGATTTTAGAGCACTTCATGCTTCCATCTGCTGACAAGTTTTTTGGAGATGCTGGTTTCCTTTTCCAGCAGGACTTGGCACCTGCCCACAGTGCCAAACTGTCTTCTGATTGGCCAACAACCGTCAGCACACAAAAAAACATCTGATAGAAGCAATCAGCAATTAATGACAGGAAGCAAATGCATTTCCTTTAACTAATATTGAAGTAACCTAGACTGCTTTAGGAAATGTATTAGCAAAACACAACATTCGTGCCCTCCCAACTGCTTCTGACATTTCCCTGTGAGACATGTTCGGCAGATAGAGCACAACAAGAGCACGATCCTGTTTTATCCCCAATTTGACGAGTGATTAGACAAAGCCTTTAACTGTCAAGATGCTCGCCCTGCCCTTCAAGCAACCAAAGGCGGAGAGTGAACCTTTATTTTGAATGGAATTTATGTCTAGGGAGGTTACAGACAAACAGATTGTGACTGATACCTGCACACGCTCCCCATCCCCACACTGGGGTCTGTGGTCCGTTCAGTAATTCATTTATTTGTTCATTCAGTTGTTTTCTTTGCTCCTTTGTTTTTGTTGGCTCGTTATTTTGCTTGTTTGTTTGGTATTTTATTCGTTCCCTGTTTGTTTTATTGTTAATTCATTCATCTGTTTATCTATCACACATCCTGAAACAACACAGATTTTAATGAAACTTGACGAAATGACTGTGATGCATCTCAGCTTTGTGCCTTGGTCATAGTACCCCACCCGTACCCAATCTCATCCCGCTAGAATCACAAGTCTAAATAAGCAAAGACTTTTGTTATTTATTGGCCCAGTGGGACAGTGTATCATTTGTTGAGAATGACACGTCTATTGCTGAAATGGTTGTTTGTTACTGCATTTAACTGTCTGCCCTTCCTGGTCTATGTTATAAAATTGATTCCTTCTTTCTTCCTGTCTTTTTTCATTTCTTACTCACCATCATAACTGAATGGGGGTTTCTGAAGTGGGGCCACTCTTTCCTTTTTCATTCCTCACTTTCACATGCATTCTCTCCCCCTTGCCCCTCTTTGTTGCTCTCTTCTTCGTGTTTGAACAGTTTCTATTTCCTTGCAGGGCTCTATAAGAGATAAGTCTTTGAGGTTAGTATGGAACTATTTGTTGTATCTGCTGAATGCCAAAAATCTGACATTATTGGACACTCACCTGGCAAGAAGAGGACATATAGAGCTCCAGGCAACATCACATGTGAACACATGTGAATACAGACTGAAACTAGGGAGAAAAGGAGCTCCAGAGAGGTGACCAGGGCAAGGACAAAGTGTGGCTGTACCAAGCATTAGAGATGAAAGTGGCATTCTTGAATAAAAGAACGAGCATATTACAAGAGCCACAAGAGCTCACCTCTCACCCTGTTGGCTTTGACAGCCCAACTCCAACCCACTGCTGACTACTCATAATCAATCACATCTCAGCCCAGGCCCACAATTAATCAATCAATTAAAAACCCACACAAAGCCAAAGTAGTGTAATCAATCAATCCTGCCTCTGTGGAGGGCCATTATTGAGAGCCAGGCATCCGATCTATGGGTCTCAGTCCCCAGATGCTACTGGCCTTAGTCCTATGCCAGAGTGTGCATGGAAGGAAACAGGGAGGAATAGAGAGGTGAGACAAAATGCTCGGGTGTGATTCACTACAGGGTAGAGAAGAGGCTCTCAACTCTCCCATGATACACTATCAGCGCCTGAATATTCATGCTGAGGAATCGGGTACCATGGAGGCTCTCAGTTATTCATTATGCTTCTGCAAAAAAGAAACACACCATCGTCCCACTGCGATGGAATATTAATAGCTCCCATTAATAAAATATCCCCCTCCCCATCTTAAGTCTTCTCTTCAACTTTCTTGGCCATTGCGCACACAGAGGCCTGGGACATTTGGGATGACCATGAAAGTAATCCAGACAATTGGAATTTGGCATATTTGTAAACCAAAATTGTTTTTTAAATACTCATACATCTTTACCATCTGGTCCAAAGTGAGTCTTGTTCCTCATTTGGCTAAAGCTTTCTATGTGAAAATAGAAAAATAGTGTGGGAGGGGATGACAAGAACAGCTCTATGGCTGTATACTCAGAGGGGATGAATGTTTAATTTAGAGCAGCCTGAAAGTATGCTGACATTTCGCCATTGTTAGGAAAGATGAATACATGGGACACTGTCTGCTGGAGAAATGGAAATGTGCATCAAGGCTGTTAAAAATTCAACTGCCTTCCCCACCCAGTCATGCAGATCTAGGCTCAGAATACAGTAGGCAACCTACCATGTTTGCCACTGTAAGTCTCCTTTGATTTAGACAGTGGATGTTGTTGTAATGTCATAATCTTCATGAAACTCCACACCTGTAACAAGATCAATGTTTATGCAATTTTGGCTTTTACTATTTACTGCAAATCCATCTCTTCATCTCCCTGACCTTTGACATCAAGTCGCTCACAAATTCTCCTGAGACCTGGGACCTTAACCTCAGCAGTAACGTGGCACAGCATGCAAGACTGCACACCGGCAATATCAACACCACCACAAGGCCTCCTCCGTTATTTATTGAAAATAGTGGGAATAGACAAACAACAAATGCAGGCGTACTACAGCGCACTGGGACTGTTAGCTCCCTGACAACACCCAAGAGGCTGGAGGGCGAGAGTGGTCAGCCTGTGGCGAAGCCGTGACACAGAGCAGGAGTGTGAGAGAGAAGAAGAGAGAAAAAAGCCAGAGAGAAGGTCAAGTACCTGCCACTCCTGTCAAACACTTCTTATAACAGCTGAGCTGTGTCCAGCAGGGTGGCTGGCTGCTTTAGGGGCCTTTCATCTCACAGAGGTGATGGGTGATGAGGGCTCCTCTTCCTCACATTTAAAATCTGTCACAATACATCCTGCAGTCCTGGTAATTTCAGGACACCGCTGGGCTGCTTGGACCTCTGGGAAAATGTGCGTCTGCTGCTGCGAAATGACAAAGGGCACAGCAGATACTTAATAAGGGACAGCCAGTCCCGCATGTCAGTCTCAGCATAAAAAAACCCTGTTGTGGCCGTTGTTTGTTCTGTTAAACTCTAAACAACCGACTTTCTTGCATTGGAGAGTTGTAGGATACAAATCAAAGGGGACATTTAGCTGTTGTTTATGCTGCTACTCTGCTGTCAAGTGGTTTCAAACTCTGATGTTCGTGTATGTGCATGCATTTGAGCATAAATGTGTGCATGTGTGTGTGTCTGACTGTGTCTTTGTACAAGCAGAACTATCACCAGGCGTACAGGCCCTACCTAGAGGCAGGAGGAGCAGCTGGACCGATGGTGTGACCAGTTCAGCACAGAATCACAGCCCCGGATCGGAAACAGAGAAGGAGGCACAGACTGAGGTTTCAGAGTTGAAAGAAGTGTCTGGCAGTCAGAGAAACATTCAGACACAGACACCAGAAAAGAATGAACTCCTGCCTGACCACTGGAGCCGCAAACCAGCAGACTGTGACTGACTGACAGACTCTGAGCCGAAAGATGGCGATGCGGTCACTGCGCCACACCAAGCCAACTGGCTCGCTGAAACAGGATCTGTTTTTCCGACCCCATGGGGACCCACTGAAGAACTCACTGCCATCCCTATATCTGAATACCGCTCAGGGCTAGCGCAAAGAGAGAATTAGGGACAGGGTTTAGTTTTGGTGAGTTGTGTTTTTGCCACATGTCAGCCAACTGAGTTTCAGGGAGAGTTGTTCTCAGAGGTAGCTCCAGATAGCCTCATCTTTAACCCCCACCCCTCCCCTGCTCCCCCATCCCCAAGACGGCGTGTCAGACGGCATATGGTTGAGCCAGAAGCACCTGGCAGCTTCTTCAAACCGGCAGGCAGATTGAAATTGTAGCAACAGGGGCTGGGAGCAAGAAGAAAGCTCACAGATATCTCCAAAGAATGGTCTGGAATTCATGGGCTTACTGCCACTGAGAGCACAGGGATGAGAGGGTAATGATGGGGTACTGGGAGGGAAAAGAGGAAAAATGGGTAGGAAGGGATGGCGGAGGACGAGGAACTGATTCTGAGGGATCCTGTTAGAGACCACTTTATTAATTACATAATTACATATAGATATATAGATTTTTAACACAGTCTTCTCTCAACATAAATGACACATTTTCATCTGAAATAGTGTTGCAGGGCACACACATCTAAAATTGTGAAATGTTGTGGGCAACATCAAGGACTGTTGCTCAGTGTGATTGGATGGTTGCCATGGTAATATTTGCCACTTCCTTTAACAATCTAAGTAAAAATCGAACAAGGAAGAAACCAAGGAAAGGCTGCAAAGAATAAAATATTGTCGCTAGTATGATTGAGCCCTGAATGAAACAGCAGGAGCCAAGCAAAAACCAGCACAGGAGGTGATTTCTGGTGATCACACCACTTATACTCTCTCCTGTCACAAATGTACACGTGCAGGACATGTTGCAACATATGTCTGTTTTATCGATGTTACAAACAGAGATTCTGTCGCTCCATTAAGGTTGAACTCAGCCAATAAGATTTTGCTTCTGCAGCAGCTCTTTCTTTCTGTGTAACTAAAACTCCTGTCTAGCTTTGACTGATCAATATACAATAAGACTTTAGGCGTGTTTGCTTCATTACTTATTTCAGTACTATGTGCAGTCCATTGTGCTCAGACTAATAAGATGGATGCCGACTAAATGGACTTTGTTAGAAGTGTTTCCACCATCATGTTTCAATTTAGCCCATGCCAGTTTTCCAGGATTGTAACACTGAGAGGTGTCAATACAGAAAATCACAATACATAGTATTTATTTAAGTTCAAAGACTGCAACATGGAGTGGCCTCTGGAAAGATGAATATCTTCCTGCAGTTGTTAAAATGAAGAAAATTGATTATCAATATGCATAAGTGTGTATACTGTATACCATCTTCTGCCATGGATCATCAGCATCATACCCTGCTGTTTAAAATAGATTACTATGTGTACTTGTCATAAATGATGGATTGTCATGAACTGGATCCATACCCTCACCATCAATTTCACCGATGTGCAGGGAGTGACAGAATGAATAGATAAACACAGCAAAGCTGACAGAGGAGGCAGTTTGCAAGAGAGCGCTTCTCTGTTTTCACAAGCTGGACAAGGTGGATTACACTGAGGAAGCCATAGACAGAGGGAAAGGATGTTGCTGTGCATCCTCCATCCTCCAAATGACTTTCTTTTTTATAATTAACACTCAATGATGAATGCACTTGCAAATGACAAGTTGATACAAAATGTAAACCATACTTTGGTGTTTCATTTTTACCTCTTTACTTAATATTTCATTAAATGCTTACTTTTTTCTCTGGCTTATTATGCAAGGTGATAAATGTTGCCATTCACACAGGGTTTTATTGTTAGCCTTGTTGTTAAACATATCAAATAGATTTTGTGGTAAAGGTCGGTGAATGGAGAAAAGAATGCCTAGTAAATACTCGTCGTGGTTTGAAAGAATTGGCAAAGGCAAGTCAGACACACAAAGTGTCTAAATATGCACATAATTGTTTTGGGATGCTGA
Source organism: Coreoperca whiteheadi (assembly GCA_011952105.1). NCBI lineage: Eukaryota > Metazoa > Chordata > Actinopteri > Centrarchiformes > Sinipercidae > Coreoperca > Coreoperca whiteheadi. Next base: position 6,764,139 of record CM022470.1, on the reverse strand, counting down.
CAAGGATGATGCTGATCCCACACACAATTAATGTCATCTTTCAAGATTAGCTTTTGAAAATATTTTGAAAATTACTGTAGCAATTAGAAAATTTCTATTTCTATTTTCCTCATGAGGGACATACATATTTTCCAACACTAAAGACATGTTACGTACATATTGGGTTTTACTCTTACTGCAGTTATTTATCTTCTACTATTATAAAAAGCAATACGTACAGTACAGGATGATGATCTCCTATTGAAGGACACTATTTCCATATCCTCCTAGTTTCTATAGTCAATCCTTCCATTAGTTTAAAGCAGCTATAACACATATTTTTTAACACCGTATCAAAGGACAATATGGAAGCATTGTAACAATGTGAACGTGGTCTCGTAGGGATGAACCGAGAGAGATTAATCACCTGAATCTACAGCTCCCATCCGCTTTACAGAGCTTTATGAGTTTCAGTAAATTTTCTAGCTGTACAGCCACAACTTTACCGTTTTGGTTCACTCTCACTGCTCTCATAGCATTGCTTTTGGCTGCCGCAGGAGGCTGTTTGCAAAAAGCTCTAAAAACCGACTGAACACTACCTGCTCCGCACCAAACGGCAGTAAGACACAGCGGATAGCTGGTGAACATAGTGCAGCATTTAGCAGCTAAAGACCCAGACATTTCCCTCAGGACTTAGTTAAGACCAAAAAAAGAGTGAATTCAACTCATAATTAATGATAATCTAAGGGGCGGGTTTAGAAACTTTTGATTGTGACTTGTTGTGGTCGTTTTGTGAGTCTTTGTGGTGGTTTCATCTCTCTTAGTTGTTGTGTGATTTACTTTCCAACAAGAAATGTTAATACTTACTTCATACAGAGGTTCTGATACTAACAAGCTAACTACCTATCACCTTCTTACTCTGGGGGGGCACCAGGGGTGGCAAATCCGATTCCAAGGTCTGTGACTCCGTGGCCATCCATCTGGCCCTGTGTCTGGACAATGTTGCTCCGTAACCTAAAAGTGATATGTCAGTGTTGTGTTCACAATTTGTATCTGCTTCCCCCAATTGGCCAAAAAAAAATCAGCTATTGCAGGTTTAAGACACAAGGTTGGCCAGAGAGGGATCTGCTAAAATAAAATACTATTCATATTCACAATAACATACATTTTGCATCAAATAAATGGACAAATAACTTGGAATCACGGTCATAAAATTCACTATCCTAGTCTTTTCCATTGATAAGAATATGGAAAATATGCACAAATGACCTTCCTCCTAATGGACAGGGCCTCTTTTTGGCATTCCCTTTCCCCCTAATTATGTGATCCCTCTTGTCTTTACTCATCCATGGCCCGCCTCTCCTCCCTCCTGATTATGCTGGATGTTGGAAGGAAAAACCAAGCACTCACATCGACCGTTTATATGCACTAAAGATGGGGAGGCCCCTTTCCTCCTACCCAAATAGTATTCTTAATAGGAAAACATAGCTATAAAGACATGGCTATCGCCACTCACAGATTGCTTCTGACTGCTTGTTCCTTCCCGGTCCTTAGGGCCAGTGTGTCTCTGGACTATGTTTGTGACTGTATTTCTAAACACAGTGACAAAGGCTATGAAAGTCTTGAGACTGAAACTTTTAAAAAGGAAAAACCCTAGTTGCTGAATTCTGTTCTCGATCCCTCATTCCGTTTCTACAAAACGCTTCACTTGTCACCACAGACTCCCAAGCTCCTTTAATAAACGCTCCAAACGAAAATGTCTGGCTTTGAGTGGCAGAGTGTGACTGTTTAAAACCATTGGGATTCTGGTGTAATCCTACAGAAGACGCAGGCATAACCCAACTTTAAAGTCGCCTTGTCGCTCCACATCCAAGTGAAGAACCTGGAGACGAGAGGCTATGGATTGTGAAGAGAGGCTCTCGTGTAAGAAAGAATCATGTGTACATGTTGGCTTTCCAGGGAACCAGGCTCTATTTGATACATGTTGAGTGGAGAGACCCATATGTTTTGGTAAGGCCTTACATCTGACATTAAGCTTAAAATAGAGTGAAATGTGGGTTACTTCCACTGAGGGGGTCCCATGGATAAAACTTTGAGGACTGTCAGTCAGTAGTTGCAGCTTGCGTCAAGTGAAGAGGTTGCTTAGGAATCGTTCAAGGAACACTATTGTTATGTGCTCGTCAGCACAGCAAGGAAATTCTGTAATACAAGTGTTTATTTAAAGCAGGGCAGAGACCCATGGCTCAAGGACTGAGAATGGTCAATGGTGAAACTCAATGCAGCTGTAGATAATCGGTGAATTGCATCCATTTAAGTTGCTTTTCATGCTAAAGGAGGGAAAACAACTTTTCCAAACTTTCCGTTTCCTCTTAGTTTCTTTCTCTTTCCTTTGTCTTTTTAGCAGACAGCTGTCTGAGACAAGATGCTGCTTCCACTGGAGACCTCACTCTTTTTGCTAATACGCTTGCTGGCTCCTGGTTGCCATGGAAAAGCCCAGAAATAGGGCAGATAACAGTTCAATGAGGGAGCAGAGACTTTGGAGGGTCTGGAGGGAGGTAACAAGTTTCTCAGGCCCGTCCTGTCAAACCATCAAGCTCTTTTGATGGTTGAAAACGGAAAGGAAGGACAGAGAGAAAGATTTTGAAAAACATAAAATGAGATGACAGTATAAAAATTGGAGGAGGAAACTAATCTGTTGACTGAAGTCAAATTTGTGTTTGGAGAGTTAACGGCATTTCAAAAAATTCATATTCTAAAAATTGAAGATCTCTCTGTGTTGGGAATATCGTAAGCACTAGGTATACTTTTAAGTGAGGAAAAAACAGATTGAAACCCTCATGAAATATGATCAAGACAGTCAATATCTTGCAGCCAGATAAATGACTCAATGAAATACAGAAATCAGCATGATTTCCTGTCTCCAATGTAAGAATTAACTGCCTATTATTCAGGTATTAATAATTTCATAAGTACAGTGTTGACGATTAATTACTACACACAGTCAGTCAGAGCAAGTGAAAATGAGGCTGGCTGGCACCAGAGGCCTATCTATCAAATCAACAAATCAAAATGTAATCATTAAAGCCAAAAAAAGGCTACATTTTCTACAGAAGATTTGAGTGCGCTCGCCTTAGTTGAAAGATGGTGCGTCAATAAACGTCAGAGGCAAGAGTATCTTTAACATCCAATAGCAATGTTGGCTTAAGTAGAGATCGAACTTGGGTCCCTCTTACTGGGAGTTTAGACAACGATGAATGAAATTATACGCATTCCCAAAGAAGTCATCAGGGGAAACAGGTAATGAATTGAGAATTAAGCCACCACCATCTCAGAAATTACTTAATAAAAGATGAACTGCCCACAGCTACAAAGTAGGATAGAAGACTATGAAAAATGCAAACAAATAGATATGGATGAATAAATGTATACTTCAAAGTTTGAATCTTTCTGACAGATCAGTGGGGACTTGCTGGTGACAGCCCCACCTCACTTTTCACAGAGGGTTTTGAAGTAGCACTGTCAGGAGAGGCCCCTCAGAGGTTCTTGACTAAAATACCTGTCTGAAATCAAATTCCCTTTTATTTCCCTGCCTCCCAGAGACTCAGGAGCAAAGACTCCATCGTCTGTTACAAACACGCCGCAACATGGCAAGTTTAAAACAAAAATATTTGCACTTTTGGTGCTAAGTGGTCATTGCTGAGGTGATTGGGCAATGGTTTTCCTGAAGATTACATCACTAACAAGTGTGTCTAGTTCTCAGATATCTTTTTCCTTTTTGTCAATGCAGCTTTTCTTTTGTGTTTTCAGACTCTGTGGCTACTGCTGGCAATGTCACCCACCACGTTGATGCGTTCTATGTGTTTGAAACAAACTGAACCTGCTGCTGCTGGTCATGTAAAATGCATCACTTCCTGTGTACCGCAGGTATTTAGATAGCAATTGTAAAACTTTCATTAGCTGGGTATGAGTTAAAACACTTTTGCCTTATATTAATGGTCAATAACAAGTACCAAACCAGATATATTTACCAGTACTATATTTATTTACTATTGGCATTATGGATGGTAATGTCAGTCAGTCAGTCAGTCAGTTGGTGGGTTGGGCCCGAGAAGATGAATCCTAATGACTTCGGTGATCCCCTGAGTTTTCCTCTAGTGCCACCAGCAGGTCAAATGTTTTACTTATCCAGGAAAACATCCAATAGGTGTACAGATATCTGTGGTCACCAGATGATGAATCCCGTAGACTTTGATGATCCCCTGAGTTTTACTCTGGTTTTGAGTGAAATGTCTCAAAAGCAATATGGGAGGCCGTGAAATTTGGAACACACATTCATGCCCCTACCCGGTTGAAATTTGTTTTTGCTTTTCATCTAGGGCCATCATCAGGTCAAATAATTTTATTTGCCCCAATTTTGGTTTATGACCAAATACCTGCAAAACTAATGAACTTGCCATCAACCTCAGCTGTACTTTGCATTTAGTGCTAATTAGCAAATGTTAGCATGCTAACACAATAAACTAAGATAAGATAGTGACCATGGGAAACATTATACCTGCTAAACATCAGCATGTTAGCATTGCATTTGTGATCATGCTAGCATTTTGCTCAAAGCACTACTGTGACTAAGTACAGCCTCAGAGAGCCGCTAGCATAGCTGTGGATGCTTGTTATGGTATAAACCGTAATTCAAGAATTAAACTAAGTGCAAAAGAGTTTGTGAATACCACAGAGAAAAACTAAAGAAAACTCATACTACACACACAAAGTCTGCCACTTTGTAGTCCAACTTTTGGCAATGATTAAGATGAGAAGGGGTCGAAGAGGATGGGTAGGAGGATAAACTTGGATGATAAATGACATGAGAAGAGTGAGTGCATTTATAGCTAGGAGAGATTGATTCTTCTAAGAGACTAAGGAGAAACAGGGTGGCTCCAGCTCTGACACTGAAGATCCTTCAATTCTGGCCGTATTCATCCCTCCTTCCTCTACCAGGCCACCAGACGCCATGATTGACATCATCCTTCCATCTCTGTGATTACAGCATGTCTCCATTCCCACCTCTGCACTATCTGTCTTCTATCTAAGCCCTAAATACAGCTGTCTGCCAGGCCTTCTCTGCTGGCTCTGTCCGAGGAGGAAAGCAGGCATCAAGAGATTGTTAGAAAGAAAGGATATGTGCGATCGGACAGACTGTGACACAGAGCCTCTGAATTTTTCAGTATGTCACAAACACTTGCGCCTACAACCACTTCAACACCAAAACTGCTCATGCAACCTCAACGATCATGTCAGCTGTAGGCTACCAAGAAGGGACCTAGATGAAGTAGATGTAAATAAAAACTAAACATAATTTCTCAGCAAACCCCAAACCTCTTTTGGTATACTCTCTCACTGTTTAAAACAAGTCGGAGGCCCTCAAGTGAGGACAGAGAGCTCTGGGGGAAAGAGAGAGAGAGAGAGAGAGAGAGAGAGAGAGAGAAGGTTTCGATGACAGACCATGGACGAGAAGAAACGGCAAGACAGATGAAAGAAAAGTGTCACACTGAGTTGTCATGGGAACCATCTAACAGGCATGCATGTCCAGCAGGCTTAGTGTTCCATGTGAGAAGATGATGGAGTACACAACAATGGCCTCGGAGGAGCAGCAATGCTCTGAGGGCAACAACGCCAGGAGGAAAGCCAAATCCCAACAGTTTTCAGGCCATTTGAGTGTCCAAATAAAACTTGGGACTGTCTTTTATTTGTATATACTATTATATAATATACTACTATCCAGTGCAGTCTTGTAGTTATAGTAATGGCCATTAATTCTGAATGTAGAAAACAATGCCTGAAGATGCCGTTCCCTCTACAATTGTAAAGTTATTTACCTTATTTCATGAAAATGACACAGGGTCATAAATGAATAAGATTTTTGTTTGGCAGTGCGTTTGCCTTGACTGACAGACCGCTTAACTTCAACACTCAGCCTCGGTGGTTGTCAGATGCTTCTTCCTACCTCTGCTCTGCAAAAGCCTTGTTGGTTGTCAGATGCTTCTACCTCTGCTCTGCTGCTATTTCACACTGTTGTCCAAATTTGGAGTTTCTAACTCTGAATAACTGACAAAAGAGGAAGAAGAGTGTAAATCCAAACTCCAGGCTTCACAATTTACGTTTAGAGACATACGGGTGATGTAAAAAAAGAAAAAATGTATATCCATATATTCATGTAGGGCTGCATGAAATGGTAAAAACATCATATTGCGATTATTTTGATATATGTTGCGATTGTGAGATGATTCACGATTAGTGGGGATGATCATTTTTGCATCACAATTTTCATTCTTTCATGAAAAAACTATTAAAATCATGATGATGTGACATTTGTTGGGGTCTGTACCAAACAAACATGTTTTCTTACATCTGGAGAACAGGTTTTGTAGGCAAGGGCATTTCTGCCAGCACTACAGCACTGTTTTGTCACAAATATGACCTTTATCAAAATAAAACGGAGCTTCTGCAGTTTGGATTTTGCACTTGGCCATATTGCGATTTCGATAATATTTCGATTAATTGTGCAGCCCTGTTTTCCTGAATGTGGTTATTACTCACAAGGAAGCACCAAGCTCAGCACAGCAGGGAGTGGTGCGTGATAACATCCTCATAAGGACAAGGTGGACTCAGAGCCTACGGGTGGGGCTTTTTGAAATCCTATATAAGCAGCAGCAGTGACAACCTAGCTTTGAGTGAGCAGTGTGGCAGCAGGCAGGCCGCAAAACAGTGAGCAGAGCACTGACAGTTTAAGTACACCACCATATTTAAAAGGGTGTATTGGGTATTTGCTGCACTGAGAGGAGGATGCTGTATGAGTGTAGCGTTGGAGTTTGCCCGCCTGAATTAGCGCACAGACTTCGCTTCACTTACGATCTATATATGCCATTAGCTCCATGCTCACTAAAGCACTCTTTAGGGAGACTAAGATCTTTTTATTTTAACTTTAACCAACCCTATTACCAGACAAAAACGTCGATATTAGAGGATTTTGCAAATCCCCAGATTAAGTCAAACCATTTTTGTCTTTTTGGGTGTTAGGGTTGGGGCTAGGGGTTAGGGTCAGGGTTTAGGACTAAATGTCTTTTAAAGTATTTGCAGGCAAAAGTCACCTTCGTCAACATTTCCAAAGTCACTTTCTTGCTATTTTCTTTGAAATAAATAAGGAATGGCGTGAGCGCTCCAGATGGGAAAAAAACAAGACATTTTACCTCTGCACCTCCTTCTGTAAACTCAACCAGCATCGACCAATGGGAAATCAATGACTGCTGCTGTGAGTGTCAATGAAATGTTTGGAGATGCAATCCAAAAAATGCACCCACATGGCTCCAGCTTCAAGCAAATGAGGACACACACAGGCACGCACACCTGTAATCAAACAAACCCGCACAGGACAATTAAATAAGGAACAAATCAACAGGGTATCTTTAAAAGTAGATTACTCTATTGCCAGAGATTTTTTTCGGACCCATGAGATAGCCTTCGCAAAGTGTTTCGTATTAAGAGAAAAGACACAAGAAACCAATTTTAATCCAGGGACAAAAACTAGACATGAAAAAAAGTTTTACAGAAAAAGTGTTACCTGTCTCACTTGACTTTGTAAGGCTTTCTTCACTGTCACACCAGGGTAAATGGAAGACGCAGCTCTGTACTGTAACACATTGACTGAAATATGACTCATATATTTCTGAATACCATCTGGGCGTTCTTAACATAACCCCAACCATCTGTGTCAGCACACAAGTTCCCAACAAGAAATTCGACTTATAGGCAAATATGACTGAGGTAACACTTTGCATCAAAACACATTTTGCACTGAAGAGAACAGAGGTAAACAGCAGAACAAGGGATGAATAAGTGAGAGAAGAAGACAGAAGAGGACCTCATCAGGAATAGTGTGGTAATACATTGAGTAACAAGACGTGGCAGTAATTGGTTACTATTTTCACAGAATAAAAGTGGTGTAACATATTACTATTTCACTTTGAAAAAATAATTCAACATTTGATGAAATATGCTTATTCGCTTTCTGGCAGAGAGGAGATCCATACCACTTTCATACTGATTATGTCCATTAAATATAAGGCTACAGCTTAGCTTAGCATAAAGACTGGAAAGAGGGGAAAACCGCTAGCTTGGTTCTGTCAGACGGTAACAAAATCTGCCAGCACCTCTAAAGCTCACTAATTAACAATCGTTTGTTATATCTTGTTTATCTAATCCGTCCAAAAACCAGTGTTAAAACTATAGTTTGTCATTTAACGGGAATTATCGAGTGGTATCGATCGTCTCAGCTAGCTCTCCGACAGAAAGCGTATTTCCCAAAAGGTTGAACTATACTCCTTTGACAGCAGAATTAAGAAATGACACTTTCGATACAGGCTCCAAAAAGTATGATTATCCGCAACTACTTATTTATTTCCCTCAAAATATGACCATCAACCTTGCAGTTGGTGCTAAGATATCACACTTGATGGAAATACTGACAATACAAAGAGAACAAGTAATGTCTAATGCACTTACTTCAGCAAAGAGCTCTAGGCTGTTTAATATAATAATAATTGTTCTGATGTCATACAGTACCCGCAAGATATTGCCGCCTCCATTGGGAATAAATAGCATGAAAGCAGACCAATTAGATAAGTAAAGATTAGGATAAAGATAAGCCAGGGTCACTAGCTGTGGCCCATTTGCCTGTCTGATTGTCTCCCGAGCTGCTGCCTTCTGTTGTTTCATTCTTTCTCATGCTGTTAAGTTCTTAATTTAGCCTTCATTGAGCCCAGGCAGATTACAATGGCCTACAACGGGCCATGGTGTACTCCGGTGCTGTGCTCTACAAGCAGGAAGTGGAAGAGGGACAGGGGGGTAAATCAAGATACATCCCTGGTTTGATAGATGCTGAATGGAACGGCTAGAGAACATGTAGCAAGGTCAGCGCCCATTAGCCATGCCTTGAAGTCACAGATGGATAACTCCATAACAGAAGGGTCAGCCTGTGCTGTTAACACCTCTGTCTCACACTGGATATTTCATGGTGTCTGTAAGCATACATGAAAACACACTTCACAGAAGCATGTAGACATGCAACAAACATATTTGTGCATCACGCATAAGGTGACCTGGTTCCCCGTATTGATGTCATATACTAGAATCACTTGCTTTTGTGTGAAACACTGAACTTCCCAAAACAAACGATGCAGTCATCTTCATTGATAATTCCACTGGGCCAGTCAAGCACCAGGGTTGCTGCACCATATTGTGTCTATAAGCCCTACTTCCCCATGTTCTGTCAAAACACAATCGGCGAACAACAAAAGCATCCAAATGAAACCGCTCAACTTATGTACTTATTCATTAAGTGATTATACCAGTCAAGAGAAAAAAGAAAAAAAGAAACATGGAACACAACATGGTGTAAAATTCAACAATTTCTTACATAATATAATTTAAAGGTTTCTTTCACCATCCGCACAGTTAAAAAACAGTAACCACAATTCAATAATTACCAATATTGTATGGTCCATATAAATTCCCATTTCCAATAAACCCACAAGCATGAATAAATGGCAGAACCCACACCAGGCATGTATGCATACCCATCCATTTAAATTTGAAAGAAAAACTTGAGAACATACAGACACATGCCTCTAAAAAATCCTGATACAACACAATGTTTTCACTTCCCACAGACAAAGCTCTTCCCGTCTACCTGGCAGGCGTGGAGGTCTTGCACCAACAAAACAACGAATGGTCTACCAGCTTCTTAGCTATAAAACCTACATCTAGCCTCTTTCACTGGCCGCAGTCCTCCAGGATCCCAAACCTGCATGGCAATGACGGCGCCAATGTCATGCTGTCACCTGAGCTGAACCATTATTACTCAGGCATTCTTAATAGCCCTATAGATTAAAGTCCAGAGGAACAAGACACCAACAGATTAAAAAAAGAAAGATAGGAAAGCGGATGATGAATTGCCTCAGATTGCCAGGCAATCATGCATAAATTACTTGGATGTGCTTAGGTATAATAACCAGCGCTGTTTTAAGTGATCGCTCACTCACTGAGAGCTGTTGTGTAAGGAGGAGTGGGTGGAGATGTGTGTGTGAGTGGGGGGGGGGTTATGGGTAGCGGGTAAAGAAGGGAGCGGGTCGCCGCTGTCCACTCAATCACATCACCGTCAAGGGTATCGCCCTGACACTGTCTCCACTCTGTGCCCCGAGCATCCCCACAAATTTCCTGATAGACAGACGCAGCAGTCAAACAGCACCCTCATCCCCACAGCCGGAGCCCCCAAGGTTCCCTGGGCACGTCTCTGTGGCCCCAAAGGCTGCCGCTGGGAGCCCCAGCAAACAACTGATTATTCAGGAGCTAGGCTAAGAAGAATCTGCCATGCGAATCTCAAAACAACATGTTCTGGTTGTGAAAACATCATGAAGCCAGCGGAACAGGCTGTCTTCTGCTTCATTCTCTCTGGATGTGTTGCACTTTCAGTTGCTGAGCAGATTTAGAAGGAGCAGCTTCAGGTAGGAGGATTGAAGCCAAACTGTTGACTGTAGCATCTGGGTCCACATAGCACAGGCTCATATTGTAGAGAGCAGTGTGTAGAAGTTTCACAGTAACATATAGGGAGAAACAGCTGCTTCACAACCTCAGACCTCTCCCCCTGTTAATAAAAGGCCCAAAAGACCTATTGGCTCAATTGTTTTGGGTGATGAGTCGAATGAGAAAACCAAAATAAAAAGTTGTCCCTGGTTTGTTAACTTTGATGCTTCAGAAAAGTAAGACGTTGACTGATAGGGAACTCAAAATATCCAAACTTTAGAAAATAAAAATTTGTAATGTTTTTACTAGGTGGCCAGTAGAGTTTTAAAACATGTATATCATTAACTCAGTAGTGGATGTAATCAAGTTTGGTTTTGTGGGCAGCAACATTTGAGATTTTTTAGCTCTGCATCATCTCATAATACAATCACAGTGAAACAGGGAAATCACACCCTATTATTTTAAGCATTACAATTATAATTGTATAATATTTGTCTAAATGTCCAAACTTTACAACATTTCATAAACAAGTCCTAATCACCTGGCTGATTTACAGACTTTTCTTTTAAATGCCAGTGGCCAGTGATCAGTTAACATGAAGGATGCTGAAGTGCCAGTATGGGGCACCAGAGCAAAAATCTACCCAGCACACATGGTTGATTTTAGTATGAATAATCATCTCTTGAAGGGTAGGCTGATCAAGTGTCCAAAAAACTTGGAAGGATAACACGTGAAGGATAAATATTATTGTCGGTTTCTCTCCCCTTCCATAATGTGTACCCTGCCACATCAGTGCTATTGCCTGTTCCATCTGCAACAACTCAAACAGCCAGTGAGCTTGGCAGGAGTTCAGGCTAGCCACAGTTGACTCTCCACTGCAGGGGGCCTCATAGGGACCATCTCTCAGACTGGTACAGCACTTCGGGGCCCAGGCATTCGTCTCCCTTCACCAAATCCTTCTTCATCAGCATCACTTGGTGTGCTCCTCACTTAAAACGTCCCCGTTCTTTTAAATCCCTGTATCTCTCTCTCCCCCTCTGATTGCTTATAGCCCAAGTGGGGTAGTAATGCTAGCGCAGCAGGGAGCTGGGAAACAAAACAAACTTAGGCCACTTAACTCAGTAGTATTCACAATGGCAAATTAGGCAGAAATGCAGAAGTGGTTGGCAACCATCACACCCAATCAAGCGCATGCACACACGCACACACACACACACACACACACACACACACACACAGAGAGAGCAAGAGAGTGTGTTTCTCCTCTGTGACTCATTATAGACCTGATAATAAGCAGAAAATGCAGGTGAATGGGCAAAATTGTGAAAGGATACACTGGGTAATATTTACATGGCACTTTGTCTCCATCATATCCTATACTCCACACCGCTGTGAGAAAGAAGGATTAATAGTCCCCACTTTTCCTCCCATTAATCCATGAAGAAGCTATAGAGCATGCCTCCCGCTCTGTGTTTTTCTTTCTCTCTTTTCTCTTTTTTTTTTTTTTTTTATCTCCAATGACCCTGAGTTCAAAGTAGAAATACAGAGCTGGGTTTGTTTTTGTACAAATGAGGGTTCTCTCCAGGAGTATCTGAAGGAAATGAGAAGGCAGGGAGTTGAAGTCTGTCAGCCCTTGTCTCTAAATAGCAGGTGGCAAAGAAACAGAGAGAACAACAGAGTATGTGGGAAAGAGACAAGAGGGTTGTTATGCCAGGACAGCCGGGGCCTCTGGGATGAGTCAGGGAGATGGGGACTCTGAGTGCCCAAATAGAAATATACAGTCAGCCCCTTCAAACACCACATGCATGCACACACAAGACACACACACACACAAATGGACACTGAAGCAGATATGGAGAGCTCATCTGGCACTGCCACACTAAAACTGCAGCCTGAGGTTCATTTTAGCTTAGCTACACAGCTTAAGTCAGTTAGCCAAGGTTTACTGGATCACACCAAAAGCATACTGCTACACTATGGTGCACAGAATAGAGGCCACTAACCAAGGAGCCACTTGCCAACTCACGGATGGCTAAAGTGCTGTGGTGTACGATCTAAGCTTGGCACAACATACGTGCAATGCTGCCATCACTGGTCTATGCAACATCACAAATACACCAGGCAGCTGACCTGAGAGGTTGGAACTCGCCTCTAGGGTAGAAGCAGTCAGTGTCTAACATTCTCATGTACTACTAGAATAATAGTACGCTAAAGTACACACTTAATGACCCACAAAGACGCACATAGGAGACAAACTGGATCTATGCCTGTTTTAAGTGGCTGTACACTACTGTACCATTAACCTTGGATAAAGGAACTAATAAAAGTGTGCCTTTGTACCCTTTCATTGTCTATATTGAATTTGTCCTTTAAATGAATTTCCCTAAGGTGCTGAGTCTGAGTAGACCTAAGAATAATGCAAGAATATGACACAAGACTTCTACTGGTATTGTGTGTAACATCTGCAGGAGTAGGCACTGAGAAAAAAAAAAGGTTATGCTATAACCTATAAAACAATAAACCAGGCTGTAGCAGAAACAAAGAAATTATGCCTACCAGTAAACAGTGGTTTGGAAATCTATTTAAAACTAAAATGCAATCTTCCATTGACCCTACATACAGACATGTGTGCCTGAAAACTGAAGTTCACTGAATTTCACACAATTTGTTTGTTTCAGTGTAGGCCATGATTGGCCAGCTGCATCACTGTACCGGTTCACAGGGGAAAAAAAATAGAACATGGCTCTGTTATCCAGCCACAAGCAGCAATGCAGGTCAAAGCAGCTTAACTTCGCAAGGCAAAGCTACACGTCGAGCAGGTTCTTTTTATTTGAAAAATAATCAATGACGGTTTAATGCCTTAACTTGCGGTTCGCAGTGCATTTTAGTCGAAACTGTGTGCATGTAAGATTAGATATCTTATATCTCAAGTGCCCTGCCTTCCTTTGGTCTTTTCCACTAGCCGGTTTTACTTGTCTTGCTTCTGTCCTCACACAGTGCTTGGAAATTAAGACAGCACAAGAGCAATGGCAAAGAGAGAATGTGGGTGGGTAAAGAAAAAAGAGGTAGCATAAGCAGGTGAGAAATTGATATACATCCTTTTGTGCTGATTATTATCTTGATCCAAGTGGGCTAAATCAATAAAAGTATAGAACACATATGACCTCTCCTCACCCAGAATAACAAGTAATAAAGGCAGAGCAAGAAAGAGATATTTGTGAGGGGGGCAATAAGAAGAGCAAAGGGAAGGGAAGAGGGACTCCTGCTTCTAAAGTGTGAGCTTGTTAGTAAAAGGAGACAAGATAAAAAGCACTGAACTGTGCTCAAACACAACACAAATGGATATGATAACACATATAGTCATATATATCATGTGACAGGCATATGTGTCCCTGAGTGTTCTTAAGGAATGTGTCCCTGTGACATCAATACAACCGGAGCAGTTAACGTGCCAGGCTTTGCCATTTTGCCTGCCATCCATTCTGCACGCCAACCAATAGACCGAACCTTGCACTTGGTGGACGGAAGAATGGGAAGGGGGAAGGAAAGAAGAACAAAAGCGATTGAAATAAATGATCTGCCGGCCGAGAGAGGCCCCCAGGCAGGGGCGAGCGAAGGTCCGCTCGATACCAATTGATCGTGGGAGGCCCAGGCATTCGTCTTAATTCTGACTAATTAGGGCAGTGGCTGACGAGGAGGGGGTTAGAGGGACAAGTTGTTGGTGCGTGTATGCATGTGTGTCTGTGCGTCAGTGGGACCTCCCAGATTACAAAATCAAGCTCCCATGTTTACAAAGCGCGGAACAAGTGGAGGATTAAGGAAATCAGTTTAGGAAACAACAACCGTCACCACATTAGTGTTGCTGCCAAAATAATTCCCCTGTCTTCTGTGGGTTGCCTGACAGGCAGAATGGGAGTAAATCCTCTAAAAAAATTTTTTATCTTGTTTGTGTGAGAACTGCTGATTATCTTCTGCCTGCACAAGTCTGGCCTTTGGTAGCCAAGAGGCAGCAGAACAGAGATGCTTTTCTTGCCTCACCCATTCCACAGATAGACATCAAAGCCTTTTAATTGGCAGGAAAGAAAAGTTAGGCTTGATCACCAAACAACTGGGGAAAAAAAGAATGATTTAGGTGCATGGTCCTCAGTGTGAAAAATGATGGGATGTAAGCTCCTGGTGCGAGGGTGAAAGAGACAAGACTGTGGACACTTGAGGCAAATTACTTCAGTGTGCAATCCTACAGTAGTAGATAGTAGTGGGAACCTGCTAACAGGAGATGTGGGCTGGGAGTTTAGAGGCAAAGCCCTTTTAAAAAATCGCAGCATTTGGGAGCAGACATTGAGCAGGTGCTGAGCTGCTGAGAGCCCAGCTTAGACTCAGATTTCTATCTGTCACTCCCTGAGGATGTTAGCAGAGTGAAGTGGAAGGTGGCAGGAGGGAGGTATCGCCATGAACGAAGGGCAACAGCGGGGACAATTCTACCTGACTGGAGATCTCAATCTGACGACAGGAGCAAACACACACAGAAGGTGCGTGAGCCGGCCTCACGCAGTACTGACCGCACAGAGAAAAGTGACAAAATATCAGTGAGCAAAAGTGACAGGCAGCGTATCTGTATCAGACAAGATCCCATTGTTGAGGAGAGACAAAAAAGCTCAGACAGGCCGGGCTGACCTGCGCCCTTTGTCACTCACTCTCAAAGGACAGGACAGACTGACAGATATACTTGAATATCAGCTACTCGTTCTTTAACACATAAACTTCACTGCCCTTTCCACCTACGGCACCCTATTCCCTGCCAGCTATTCATATGCCGGCGCGCCTCGCTTGCGCCACCAGGCCCCGTGGGCAGTGATCTATCACGAGTTCCCGAACAGAAGCACACAAACTAACGTTGGGTGTCTGGATATCCTCACCCAAACTATAAATACCTCATCGGCTTCAGACGAGGTGTCATTCTACTCACATCAAATTAACCAATCTGGGTGGACAAGTCCCCTGAAATCCCTGCTCGTCAGCTCAAGTGTGATGTCCTAATGACTGCCTGGCCGTCGATACCGGTCCACATAACAGTGGGCCTTGAGGGGGACAATTAGGCGGAGTAGGAGATGTTTTCCTTGATAAATGTTGTCACTGCTGGTATTGGTACTAATAAGCTGTAATTTGCTGTTGTAGACTCTGATGACACACACTGTAACAGCACAACTGTAGACAGATGGGTGAGCCCTACAAGGCTTTACATTAAAGTGACACAAATGCTTTACTCAGAAGGGTGGGATCCACAAATATGTGTGCAGTGTTTATGAGATTGGGCCTGTGTGACATACAGCACTGAAAATTCCCCAAATACGCAGTATTGTGCTCAAGAGAGGAGAGGAAGACAAATGTCATTATCCGGTCCCATCAGGAGTTTTGTTGTCATTATTACAGCCCAGATTTGGTGAATTTTCAGAATTTGCTCCAGCATTTCTGAAGCTAATTTGAATAAATTGGTGTTGAAAATCATAATATAGACCTACATATAACCTAAATTAGGTTTACCAGGTAGTACTTCCTCTCAGGCTGAATACTAAAATTAAATTGTTATTTTAAGATATTAGGTTACTGACATGTCAGTTTCAGTATCTTACATATTATCTCCCGACATTTCAAGTGGTGGGATAAGTGACTGATAAGTGTACATCTGGCACAAAAAAGTATTTCGAGCCTCAGCTTGTAACAGTGGTTTAGATTGTTATTGATTGGTAATATTAGCAAACTTTGTTCCGATTTAGCCATACTTTGCAGAAATGTTGGGAGAATTGGTTGAATTTGAGTAAATTCTTGCAATCACAAAACCCCAAATTCTTGCAGAGACTGATTATTGAGCAATTATGTTTTGAATAATCAATTAATTATTTAGTCTATAGCAGAACATGAACATAATGACAAATGCCAGTCCCAAATTATCAACACTGAAAAAGTACAAAAACCCAAAGACATGACCAAGCGAAAGAACTCCTCATATCTAAGCAGCTCTAACCAGAAAGCCTATGGCACTTTCACTTGATAAATGACTTCAACAATGAATCTATTATCAAAACTGTCAGGTAAATTTTCTGAAGATCAAATTATTGATTAATCAACTATTCGTTTCAGCACTGCTTGATAGCTACTGATGGTTAGAGAAAATAATCTTTTGGTGGATTTCCTCTTCAGCATGCGTGTGCGTTACGCTTTCTCCCATCAAGACAAAACAACGCTCTTCTTATTGGCTCCGCACAGAGGGACCAGATGAAGAATAGGAGGCCAGAGAGACAGATGTGAGAACGCAGGTGGCGCGAGACTGCGCCGCGCTGTCTGATGTGTGAGTGAGTGACGGCTACCAGTAGAGCAGGGTTGACTCGGCCCATCAGCAGACATGACACCAGTGCCAGTCTGCAGTAACAACCAACATTCAGCATGAACAACTGAGCATGAGCCTCACCGGGCCGCTATCCCTCCCTCTCCAAACTTTTACTTTCCCCTCTGCGTCACCATGAACAGTGCCAGAACAGTGATGCGAGAATGTGTATTGTTGTCAGTGTGGCAACGTGGTGTCACCATAAACTGTCATGTGCTGATTTACTTGGTTTACAGCATTTACCCTGATTTGAGTAACCTTGTTGGGCTGTCATCTGACAGCAATTCATCTGATTACAGACTTATTCAAATGCGGCATACAGTTGGCAGGGAGAAGATCCATGGAATTTGCTTGGATTGGCGGTGCATTTGGGGAAATATTGGAAAATACCGAAGCTTGCATGTAAACACCTATAGTACTGTCAAATATCACCCTGTCTGTTTTGTAAAGAAGAGGGGGGAAATTGCATTCAGCTATCTACAGCAAAATAACAATTCATTTTAAAATGAGGTGACTGATGTGTCACAGTGGATAATAAGTGACGACTGTAGGGGTTGTTCTGCTTTTAGTAAGCTGACAAAACTCAGTCAGCGTTTCATGCATTAATTTACAAAGACCCTTAAAAGTAGCTTAGGTACAGCTAAATCTACAGTATCCATTTCCTTTTCATATCATCTCTCTGAGAAGCCCCCATAATCCATCCTTTATGCCCCATACCAAGCCAGGTCTTCAATTTAATTCCCCATCTGTGGCCAGCTTGAAATATTATCCAAGAAATGAGATCCGTGACCCTGAATACAGAGTGTGAAGCAGCACAGGGAGCAGGATGGAGACATGGCCTGCTTCTGTGGCTAAGAGGCATGCCTTAGTGGGGGAGGAGGCCTGGATCCCCTCCCCAAGTGGCATGGCTAAATATTTGCCCTCCTCCACTTGGCTGTCTAGACACATCCACTCAGCCCCCTTCCCATCACTCCACTGTTCTGCTCAGAAGCGACGAGAGCTGGCACGGTCAGCCAGGCAGGGCGCCAAACCCACGACAAAAAGTTTCTCCTCACTGCCAGAGGTCACGGAAGTTCAACAACCTGGAAAGAATGGGCTTTGCATTTTTAAAACCTCTGGGCCAACATTTGGGGAGTCACACGAACACAGAGCGAGGGACGGGTGAAAAGAAACGCTGTCAAATGGTCTTTGTGCTTTCCAATGATTTGGAGAAAGAAACCCTCAGAACTCGACGAGCGGTCTCTGCAGACTTCTCTGAGTTAGTGTTCCATATTCATTACCTTTTTTCCACACACATGGCAGGATTTTAATTGCCTACAACTCAGACTAAAAAGCTAGATGAGCGGAGTAAAAGTACCATGCCTCCTGAGAGGGACATGTGGGAAGTCCACCACCAGCACACTCAACCTGATAAACGCATAACTACTAATAAGAGCCCTCATCACACATAACCAGATTATTCCCTCGGCTATCAGCTCAAGTTAAATGTTCTCCTCCAAAGAGACACACAGCCACTGGGCTCCAACCAACTGCTGAAGCAGTGCGCATCACTGCTATGTAGCCAAGTGAAAATCCAAGCAGTCCTGTACAGATTATTAAACATGTCAAACAAAACATCTTTAATTTAATGACTGGGCTCCTCTTTATCCAACAGAGGTGTGACTCGAGTCAGTCTTGAGTCACAAATCTGGTAACCTCAGGTCTGCACTAGACAAAATCAACAAGAACCAGAAATTATGCTCTCTGAACCAAAAGTAGTGGAAAGTAACTTCTCAAGTTCTGTATTTAAGTACAAATTTCAGGTACTTGCACTTTCCTTGAGTATTCCCAAGTTATGCTACTTTATACTTCTACTCCACTATAAATATTGTACTTTTTATGCCAATACACTTATTTGACAGCTATAGCAACTAGTTACATTTCAGATTAGGATTTTCCATTAAAAGACGTTATAAAATACAATACACTGTTAAAGATTAAAACAGTGGTTCCCAAGCTTTTGGTTTGTGAGCTCTTACAGTGCCTATCACATTGTCACGTTTCACATGTCTATGAGTTGTTGATGAGACATTTCTATTCTAAACGTCTAATATGGTTTCATTTAAATAATTGTTTGAGGCCCAAAGAGGTAAAATTATCAAGCATTTCAAAAAAAGTCCAAAAAAAGGAATACAGATTTGTGCTGCGGCACAATTATGAGAAGACTGCTTGTCTTTGTCTTGTATGATAGTGAAACAAATATTATTGAGTTTTTAGACTGTTGTTCAGACAAAAGAGGACATTTGAAGCTGTCACCATGGGCTATAGGAAATTTTTCCGCTACTTTTTGTCATTTGATAGATACGATTTATCGCTCAATCAAGAAAATAATCTTCAGATTAATTATTAATGAAAATAAATGTTAGTTGCAGCCCTACTAATATTGGAATATATGATGATATATCAGACACGGAACATTTTCTGTAGAAAAAGTACTTTTACTTTTGATAGTTTACAGTAAGTACATTTAGCTGATAATAATTCTGTACTTAAGTAAATGCAGAATGTTTACTTGTAATAGACTATTTATAGACTGTGGTATTGGAACGTAAATAAATAAAGGATCTGGGTATTTCTTCCAGGGCTGAATGATATTAACAATTATGCTTCCATTTCTCGCTCTTGTGAGGAATACACAAAGGGAAGCTGCGCATTTAGCAACAAACATTTTGATGTATACAGCACTTCCTGGAGTGTCTGCTGGTTACCTATATAGATATAACATTAATTAGTGAGCTTTAGCAGTGCTGGTAGGCTGATTTTGGACTGAGCCAGGCTAACTGTTTCCCCCTGTATCCAGTCTTAGCCAAGCTAACTAGCTGCTATCTGTTGACTTACACCATACAGACATGAGAGTGGTATCGATCATCTAACTCTAGTAGTATATTTCCCAAAATGTTGAACTATTGTTATAAGCTATATGGGCTTAGTTATGATACTATAAAGAACAAATGGCTTTAAGATAAGAGCTAAGTAACTTTTCTAACATGGAATCAGGGAGCCTTAACAATTAACAATAACACATGCAACATAACGTATTAATAGTATTAGAATTATTATGTTGTGTTGTTGTTGTTGTAACTCGTCTGGTGTCCACCCACCCGTCATGTCTCACAGGTTAGATCACTCACTTCATCTACTGTGCCCTAAAATTATGACTTCAATAGTACTGTCGATTCTATTAAATGAAATAGCACATGTTCTAACACTGCCATTAATTTGATTTCATTTATAGTTATCTCCTACAATGTAACAGAGTTAACTGAGATATAGGCCTATGTATAAAATCCAGGTCTCTGCACTACCACATACCAAAGAAATCAAATGAATTTAACAGGCTTATTCAAGTCAAATCAATTTTAATTATATGGCCCAACATCACAAATTGGCCTCAAAGAGTTTTAAAAATCTGTTGGGCATATAAATCAACAGAATTACCAGCATTTTAAGCTTTCAATGTTGCTACACGTCGAGCTACCATGTGACGAGGAAGCAAACTGCTAGAGAAGATGACGGAAAAATGCCTGTTACATGCTGTTTTTCACTGCTCTGCTCTGCCTGGTTGTTCTGGGCTCTGGTTATATTCTGTCACATTAACGTTGGGATAGAGGATATGTTGACAGAGAGGACATTGCACATTGAGACTGTAGGGCTTTTCTAAGGCTGGTGGCATTGGGACATGACGACAAGTGGTACTGTGTGTGTGTGTGTGTGTGTGTGTGTGTGTGTGTGTGCGCGCACGTGTGCGTGTGTGTATAGAAGGAGAGGGTTGCCTGTGGAGCGGAGCATGTGGATGCCCACCCACTCAGCAGCCTCGCGGCCCTCGTCATTTCGCATCAATCTACAGCCCCTCAATATAAATAGGACAGGCGTCCTAAAGCTATGCAGTACTAAGAGAGGCAATGGCATTATGCACAGACCCCGGGCCCCTCAGCTTGAAATATGACTACGCCAGCCTGTTGTAATAGCAGTTTCACTCTAACCTGCACACCACTCTGTTAACGGGGCACTATTTTAGCAGTTAATATACATGAAATGAATGTACTTTATTTACCATTCTGTACTGCCTACAATAATAGAAGGCAAGTGAACACTAATGGACATAAATTAATCCATGATTTTGGAAAATGACTTCCAATTTTAAATTAGAAACAAATAATGTTTTTCCAACAGCGTATTACTCTTTTTTGGTTTCCTGTGCTGTTGCTGCCGCACACTGTGTACAATTAACTAACTTCTGTATAGCACTGAGTTGCACCTTCATTTCCACTGTGGGACATTCATGTCCATCAGCACCTCAAACATCAAACGAAGCACGCATGAAAAAAAATGCCAGTACTACTTTTTGTAATTTTTCCCAATGCTGTACTAAGTCTGTCTGTCTGTCTGTTTTGTTCCAATTTGAAACATCTGCAAAAGCGCAGAAGCACAAAAGTAGGAAGCACTGAGCATTGTGCGCCAACTTATCAGTCTGGTTTCACAATTGTTTAAGGGTGTTTGATGAAGGCTAGTTGGAATGGTGCCTGTAGAAAGTACGAAGTAAGCTAAGTATGTGCGCAAATGTATCTGGGCTGTAAGGAATTGAAGGTGGTGCACTGAAATAGTGAGTACAGTGCCACACAGCATCTTCCCTGTGGCGTCACAGAAGCTTCACACTTCATTACTGCAAGGCCAGCGACGTGTGAAGCCATTATGTTGGAGCAGTGGGAAGGGGAGCATGCGTGTGTGTGTGTGTTAGTGGTGTCGGTGGTGTGTGTGTGTGTGTGTGGGGGGGGGGGGGTAACTAATAAACCCCCTTGCTCAAAGTGTTTTCTGGAAGCAGGATCAAGTCATTCACATGGAAACATTGTTTAATATATTCAAACAGCTGGGAGGTGTTGTCTGTTGTCCCAGTGTCAAATGAAAGAGGACGAACAAACAGCTGGCAGGCCATTTTCTTGCTCCACAGCTCTGCTTACAACGATACTTTAACAAACGGAGTCTGATGCACATGCATGGAGCAATTTGCAATGAATCACATACTAAATAAGCTCCAAACTACTGTCATGCAACTTAAATCCAAGTCTCAGCTGTATCCTCTGTCTCTACCCCAAGAGAGGCGTAAACAAATCTGCGTCCTCTACTTCCACCCAGAGGCCAAAATCAGAATGTCACACTTGTTTATGCTATCCTTGATAGCAACACATCTGTATTTCATCTGTGCCTCCATTCGCACAGGCAAGGACTCCAGTAATGCAAACGTTGGTTGTACATTTTTGCTAAAAATAAATGTAAACTTAAGTGACATACTTATGCCTCACTCAACCTTACTGTCAATGATGCATTGCAACAACCTTCTCAAAGGTTTCCAATCATACAAATGAATCATCAAATAAGTCTTCCTCTTACTTAGATGGAGGAAACAAATTGTTTTTCAGCACTTTAATATGTTGTGATAATGATTATATTCTGCCAAAGTCTGTTGGACTGCCAGCTGCCCACTGAATTTAAAAAGAATAGCTGATGATTTTGAAATCAGCATTTCAATTAGACTGGCATGCCTGGTGCTGAAAGTATTTCTGTAAACTGTGGGACAATCGAACATTCATTTTCAATCAATAACTTTAGGACTTGTGGCAGTATCCCAGGGCTCTTACTGTATGTGACTGCCAACACTGAGTATTTAGCACTGATTGAAATGTTGGCTGCTGAAATTAATTCAACAAGCCAGGCTAGCAGCATGACAAAGTTATCGCAGCCATTTTAATTCAATTGGACAGCTGACAAGACCTGTCTTCCTGGACCGCAAGCTGTAATTTAGCTTATATGTGCAACTCATGAACTTTAGTTCTCGAGATAACCAGCATTCCCTGATGTGGAACAGACATTGGAGAGGGGCAATAGGAAAATGGGGACATATGTGGTGATTTGGTAAGCGGTATAGGTGATCACCGAGGATGGGGAGGAGATAGCAGGATAAAAACTTATAAAAGTTGCCTGTGAGGACATCAGAGGATGGACGCACCATGCTAAATGATGTTTGTCTATGACAAGGGCAAATATTATGAGGTGGATGGCCAGGAGCATTACATTTTGTTTTTCACAAATACAGTAGTTCCACATTTACATTAATTTGGTGTATTGGAGCACGTTTTCTTTCTTAATCAATGACAACCTTTATTTTGAATGTTATATGATGGTGAGTATAGGCTATAAAAGTTTGGGCTGAACATTGAGGAAACTACAGTAAGGGGAAATGTAACTCATATTGTGGGACTATAGTCTCAATGAGAACTGATACAGAAATACAAGTTTGAAACATGCCCTAATGATTCAAGCCAGTTATGACTTTTTACAAGACAAATAGTGTGTATCATAATGCATACAGACTAATGTAATGTAGAAAATTAAGGAAAACTGTAAATTGACATGTATAGTTTTGCTAAACTCGGCCACAAAACAGACTCAGGGCATCTATACTGAGAGGAATGAAACTTCTTGGTCTGTAGCAAGATTCTGTTCACCTTCTTGGCACTTGACAGCTACAAACACTTTGTTAATATAGTCAGTCCATCAAGCTGTTAAATTTGTAAATTGGTGTATTACAAAATGACTGCCACGGTTCAGTTACCACCTGGACCTGGACGGTTACTTACTACGAAAATATCAAACGCGTGCAGTTTTCGTCACCTTTTTTCACAGGCAATGACAAAGGACTGCCACCGAAGGACCCCAACTGGGCCAAGATGGCTGCGCCCACGGCAGACGCCGGCGAGTTTGAAAGCTGGCTAAATGGCCGTCTAGACGTGCTAGAAGTGGACCGTGAGGTGTATGGGGCGTACATTTTAGGGGTCCTGCAAGAAGAGGAGAGTGACGAGGAGAAGGAAGATGCGCTTCAAGGGATTCTATCCGCGCTTGTGGTGACTATCTCCCGCGGCAGGTTCCGCGCAGTCAGCGCGGCTGTGTTGCGTGTGTTTGCCGTCTGTCTCGTGCGCCGATGTCCGCTGTCGCTCACGCAGCGAAACGCGTTGCTGCGGCGAAGGTCCAGACGCCGCAGGCTCGCTCCCGACACGCCAAACCCCGTTCAGAAACCTGGAACTTGTAGTGAACCGCGGTTTTGGCGAGTCCTCATTTAGATGTTCGGAGAGTCGGCCAAGAAAAAGAAGCGCCCAAATCCACGGTGCTGTTTCGTACGGATACATGTTGGCAGCTGGTTAACCATTTGCACGCCAGCCTAGTTACACTGATAGATGTACTGAAATTTCTAACCAATAAATGTGTGTTCGTTTAGGATAAGCAGCCATGAGGAGCTCTGGCTGTTTAACCTGCTGTTCCCAACCGTTTACTGAACTCCCATAATGCAAAAACTGTTGCTGTACTGTTCTCATGTCATGCTGAGACCTGTCTCTGTATCAGCCTGTGGTAGACACACAGCGGTAACTCTACGCGTGTGTGCATCGTGTACCGGCTGTGCGGGGATCCAGTGGGTGCTGAAAAGCACCTACATTTACATTTAGTCATTCAGCAGACGCTTTTATCCAAAGCGACTTACATATGAGGAAGACAATGGGAGCAAGTATAACAACACACGGTAACAAAATGCATAAGTGCATCAAAACAACTAGTCTGATTAAAGGCCAGCACAGTGTACAAAGCTAAGGATAGGAAGGGTTTTGTTTTTATGAAAAGAGATAGAAAGGAAGAAGAAGTTAGTGATTGTCAGTTAGGTGTTGACGGAAGAGATGCGTTTTCAGGAGCTTTTTAAAGGTGGCTACAGAATCTGCTGATCATGTAGGAGCAGGCAGATCGTTCCACCAATGTGGAACGGATCCAGAGAAGGTGATTTTATTCCTTTTTGGCATGGTACCACCAGACGCCGTTTGTTTGCAGAGCGCAAGGACCTGGCAGGAACATAGTTCTGTATCAGCGAGTGAAGATATGATGGTGCAGAACCAGTGGTGGTCTTGTAGGCCAGGAGCATCGCTTTGAACTTGATGCGGGCGACGACAGGGAGCCAGTGTAACCTGATGAAGAGAGGGGGGTTACGTGCGCTCTCTTCGGTTCATTGAAGACCACTCTTGCCGCCGCGTTCTGGATCATCTGCAGAGGTTTGGTTGTGCAAGCAGGGAGTCCAGCCAGCAGCGCGCTGCAGTAGGCCAGTTTGGACAAGACAAGAGCCTGGACTAGGACTTGTGTAGACTGCTCAGATAGGAAAGGTCAGATTTTCCTGAGGTTGTAGAGGATGAATGTACAGGACCGGGTGGTGCTGGCGACATGGCTTTTGGCCCGCTCTAACAGGCTGTGTTGACGCATGGGAATGAATTACCAGCTGCTAAGTATATTCCTTGTACCTAACTTGTTGCCTGGCCTTTGTGTGCAGGATGAGGACAGCGTGGAAGAGGTCTGCAAAGAGATCATCAAGCAGTGGGCCGAGTGTCGCAGCCGATCAGCAGCCAAAAGAGATGCTGACGATGGTATTTATGCAAACTTTGACTCAACCGCATTCCCAATCTCATTAAAATGTAAGATATTTTTGTTTTTGTTTCTCGAGACCTTGTCATTAAGAATACAATATCAGCTACTCTTGGGGAGTCAGTAATCAAGGTTTGCAGCATCTTGGCAGAACATCCACACATGCAGTACTGTACAGTTATAATGCAACCATAGATCAGCGACGGTAAGAGCAACATAAAAAGCCTTGCAATGACGCAGTCCAAACTTGCACAAAATATTCTATAGTCATAAGAATTCGCACAAGCATTTCAAAAGGCAGCAGTCCAAAGTCAAGCCAGCAGGCTCACCAACTTATTTAAGTCTTGACTAAACAGCAAAGACAGCTTGCTACTGCGTCTGTCCTCGCTAGCAGTTAAACATACAGACAGATTAGTTCTTTAGGTTTGAAATCGTTTGCTTTGAGTGTGGCGCAGAGTGCAAGACCCGTTTGTCTCAGGAGAGATTAACATTTCCATGAAAAAACTAAACAAAAACAGTTCCTGAGACTGCAGAAGGTTTGAGGTCTGAGGAAGTGTTTATGCTAATTTCTACTGAGTTTGTTTTGTCGGCATTATTACTGGAAGGAGATAGTTTACTGTGTACATAACCGCAAGGATGTGTATATTTTCTGGAGGCTCAAGCTCAGATGGGTGCCCTCACGGCGCCTTCTGTGAATGTGCCTTCACATTGGCAGTGAAAAGCAGGTGCTTTTACTTCGAGTAAAGGCACTAAACGTTCTTGTGGTTTTGTCAAGGTCGGCTGTGTTCTGTCATTCCTTTTCCGTAGCTGAGGTCCAGGCCATCGCCAAAATGATCAAGCAAGCTCAGGTTGTGGTGAAACACAAGGAGGTGTCCGAGGAGTCGAAGAAAAGGAAAGAAGCCCTCCTCGCTCAATACGCTAACGTAACGGACGATGAGGAATATCCTTGATTTTGCTAATTGTGATGACAGTAACTCTTGAATGGTCCACATGTTTGACGTCTATGAACATATTCATAAGAAAGTAAATAGTTTACGTTGTCTCATCCTGTGAAGGTTTCCTTCAGACACGTTCAGTCATGATCCCTAAAACGTCAGTTCTTTCCTTGACAAAAGCACTGAAGCTCAAGAAGAGGAACCAACAAGTGGAAATAACTTTACTGGAAATGATAGATGTATCCTTTCTAAACCACATGGAATTCAGTGTTACTTATTGCAATATGAATGGATAATGCAATAGTTCAATAACCCTGACGACAGGGGTGCACGGTGGCAGAGCGGTTAGCGCCCCCGCCTCCCAATAAGGAGATCGTGGGTTCAAATCCCACCTCCCTGGGTGGAGTCTGCATGTCCTCCCCGTGTT